>JAMZAV010002170.1:0-451184 GCA_024449915.1 Sweltsa coloradensis
CCCAATTTTTCACGGTTCCCTGATTGTAGTCTAAGAATTGTTTTGTAACATACACATTGCACTAAGGTCAACGGCTAATAATTACATCGTGTTGCAAGTCCGATACTGAACTAAAACCCTTGCTACTGTGAAAAGGTTCCACACAAGAATAGTAATTGGCCTTGAGCAAAAGACTTGTCACCCGACCCGACGCATGTTGGAATAGGGGCCTGATATTATATAATTAATATCAATCATATATGAACCTACCCTATTAGTGCTAAAGACGCGGGAAAAATCTAAATTGTGTGTACAACTAGAACTTTTCAGAAACGATGTGGTCAATTGGATGCCAAGTGAACAAAAACAAATTTGACGAGTGGATAAATGATGTTGTAGGTTAAAAGAATGTAAAAATAAATTATACAACTTTAAGCATCTTCTTGATTTAACTGGTATTCTTGAATAATGTCGGATTACTTTGTAGGTAGCGAGGGACCTAGTTCCGCCACTAAGGTTCAATACTGTACTGAGTGTAGCTTAGCAGATTCCTTTCCCGTAAGAAAAATACGACTTAGCAACGGCTCTGCATTGGCTTTCCACGCGAAAGTGTCACAATCAATGGTCGACCGAGGGGCGAAACAGTTTTGTTTAGAAACACCGGGTAATTTCAAGTCAAAAACGACCTACAAAATAACATTTTATCAACATTCATAAAATCTTATCATAACCCGTTTTACCAACTCCCTAAGCCAGTCAAGAGTTGGTTACACGGTAACCATCCCCCCCCCACACACCCGAACACACGCACATTGAGCATGGGGTAGACTAGTCTCTGCTGTGCCCCTGCCAATCGTAGAAGGCGAGAAAAGATTCAAAAGTCTATGTCCATCTCGCAAACATCAGCTAGTAGAGTAGGGACTATTTTACTCTCTGAAAACTTGAAGCAAGCACTCGATCTTCACTCTTCGATCTTGTCTGTGGCTGGATCTGTCCAGCACGGGTTTGTCCTCCCACATCCCCTCGGGCTAGAGTGGTGCAAACTCTAAAAGATAATCATTACTTCATGGGGTAGCTAATTTGCAACCTTGAACCATCCAAGGGATATTCATACAAGTAGCGTGGTGCCATGCGCAAACTATAACTAATATTTAAGCTGAAATAAATAATGCTTATGATAATACCTGGCACAATTGTAAAAGAGACATTACACACAATATGCATGCATCACCAGGCAGATATGTATGTTGGAGCCTACAAAGCAACGGCAAATTAAAATAGCTTTTTTTGTGACCTCGATGTTTGGGGTCCCAACTGTTGAAAAAGGGGAGTAACCTTTAGTGGCTTTAACAGACCGTTCTTACTAGCTTTTCTATATATTGTACATTGGGTAATAAAAATAATTTGGGTTTACAAATGAACTAATTTTAATAAGTTCAAAGCTAAAGATAAAACAACATTTTTTTGAAATCAGAACACAGCGACACCAAAAATATCAAAACTCAAAGGAAACGAAGTATTTCTTTCGGTAATAAATATTAGTCATGTCCTCTGCAGAGCGCTCAATTTGCGCAATGAGACCAATTTCCAGACCCCTTTGTACAGAGCTAAGGTCAATCATATGAACAAAATAGGATTATAAATGACATCCTTCTCAATGAAATGACCAACCATTGAGTAGTGTATGAGGTAAGCCCCTGCAGAGGAGGCTCTGATGTATAACATTATGTCCTGAATAAAAGTAAGGACTATCTTTGAGTTGACATTATTACAGGTGGCCTTCTTGATATGATGTGGATCTTAAACTGGCACTATACACAACACAAAATGCTTCCTTGGTCCCAGCCGGTGTATACGTTCGTCAATGCTTTCGTCCTACGTCTCACAGAAAGAAGGATACAACGTTTTGTTGCTCTTCAAGCCAGATTACGGTATATCCCTATTACGTCAAAAAGGCGGGGCTATTTTAAAATCTAATTTAAAGAATTTTACCCACACTAACTGAACATGGATGTAAACACAATACCATGGCAGTGTAGCCTTCAAAGAGACTGAAATAGTGATCGAGAGCATTGCAAAAAAACTAAAACAATCGTCATAAACATCATAATCATCCATCGCAGTTTCCTGCTTCTGGCAAGGTCAACTTGGGTTTTGCAATCCAATGTTTCCACTTCTTTCTATTTTCCCACCACCACCATCGTATCTCTTCTATATCCTTCCAGCTCTCTCTGCCCGCTAGTAAGTCTTCCTGCTACGGTCTGGTCTCCTTTCGTCCTTGGCCCCCGTCTTCTTCTTCCTTCTTCAATCCGTTTTTAAATTCATTATCCATCCTAGGCATCATGTCTTCCTTAATTCGTTTTATATGTCCAAACAATCTCAACCGTATCCTTATCATTCAGTCATGTAACTTCTCAAGTCATATACAATTTTTTTGTCTTCCTAAAAGATCTCATCTCGAAACTTATTGTGAGCAGGTTTGAACATTCCTCTCCCTGTCACTTTTTTACCATCGTTACCGAAATATACTCAGTGTATTCAGAAAGACAAACGCCATATCGATCGAGATTAACAAACAGAAAGTACGAGCGTTGATGAACCAACAATATTATATTTCAGTACTGAGTATGCTATTGCCGTTTTGGTCAAATTGGTCCGTGGAAAATTAAGAACTCACTCAAAAAAGTTTTTGCTACACTCTTGAACACCGAACTCTTGAACTGTCCAAGCGTCCTATACTTGGGACCAATTTTTGGCCGAAATTCTACAATGTTTAACATATTTCATCAAAACTGATGATTATTTTCTGTAGCACCTCCACGCGAACTAGACCACTGGATAGGCGGCATGTGAAGTCACCCCACACGTGTTCCCATGCCTGGCAATCCTCATGGTGCCGTTCTCACCCCAGGAAGGTCCCCACCAGTTCTGGAGGATCCATACGTCCTTTGTGTAGCCTATCAGCAGCATGCCGTGGTTCAAGTCCTTCTTCGAGCAACGTTTGTCATCGTACACGCCCGATCTGAAAAGCCATTTGAAGTGTCAAACTTATTCATGAACATCATTGCCTCACTTTAACAGTTGATGTTAACAATGTGATTCTTATTGAGTGATAGCTGTTGTCGTAAAGGTTTCCCAGAATTCTTGGCACTACATTCCGATGCTCCTGCCAATTGAGCTATCAATAATCTAGATCACAAGACAAACCTTAACGATATGATAATATGTTGTGTTTTTTGTGTTCCCCATGGGAAAAAAAAAGGGTTATATAAAAAACCCCAAATATTCTACCCCAACACATTGCAGAAGGAAGAATTAGGTACCTAAATCAACCATAATATAATATTTTAATTTTCATGTCAAAATGGCAGTATTCAGTACGATTATATCATGGAACACAAAAATTACACCCTTGCAATTTCATAAAAATTTCACTTGTAGTCCTAATAGTCCAAATTTTGGCAATAGCATCGAGTAGAGCCGGATGTTCTGCGTGCACGCTCAAGACGGGGAAACGTGACATCCAGTGCAAACCGCAACCGCATACGGCAATCAAAAGACCTCTGCATTAAAACCTGGTTTGTGGTTTGGCCGAGCCCATCCAACAGTCTTGGATGAACTTTGATGTACTCACGAGTAGAATTGGAACGTGTGTTGTTTGGCATCAACAGCAACTGCTACGGGTCCAACGGTCGACACAGCTTCCTGCAGCGCTAGTTCGTCACGAGGAGGGAGAGCAACCCAAGAAGAGATATTCGCTACCACTTGACCCGGCTGGTACTTACACGCAGACTTCTGCAATCACATTTTGTAACAACTCTACAGATGCTTGTTTCACACACACACACGCGCTAGTTTTGACTGTAATAATAATGACATATTATACCTTAGCTGTGTATTTGTATTGTTTGGCCTCCATAAGTCCGTACTTCTGAACGTAGATGAGCGATTTCTTGAATGTACCACCCTCACAACCATAGTTACCGGTAACTGTACTGCAGTCCACCAACTGTTGCTTACTAAAACAATATCAACATGTTGGTATTGGTCAGTCAAAATAAGTGAGTTTCATTCATTATTTCACTTACACTATTTGCAGTGTAATTTGGCCCAGGGTATTCCACTACCGATCGTAAAAAGGCGAAATAAGCGGCAAAGTACATCTTGCAAACATCAGCAAGTAAGTAACCTCGTACATATCTCGTAATTAACATCACCAGAATCGTGGCTCATATACGCCATGTTTGTATCAATTATTTACATTTATGAAAAATATAAAGGCCTTACATAAGTAGCCTTTATCTATAAGACAATATGATAGTGCTTGCCCACTCACCTCAGGTTGGTAAGTTTCCCTGTCTTCTTGAACAGCTGGGCTTCGATACAGGAAGCCACACTGAATGCATAGCAAGAACCGCAGTCGAATTGTCGCTGTGGGGGTAAGACAAAACCGAGCTCTCTCCAGTTAAGCTGAAAACAAAGGTAGGTTTGGAATCGACTGATAAGTTTAACATGTTAGTCAAAAGTTTTCAGGACTACTTCGGTAGGTGATTGACTGCATCTTTTTGCATATTTGATATAACCAGAAGAAATATTAGACAAGTACCAATCTGATGGTTTAAAATCATGATGATGTGTTGAATGAAGCACACAGCTAATGCATTTTTTTAATTTGCCAAGAGTGGCTGCATTGCAATAAGTTCATGCTACTGCACATGCGCTAAAGTATCGCTAATTTTATCGGACTCAAGTCTACCGCATTACATAATAAATATGAGTTAGCCATATGATGTGGCTACATGATAGTGATTACTAGCCATTCAATCACAACATGGATGGCCGCGGATGCAACGCAGAGATGGACTGCCTCACCGAATCTGGTATTTTCTCCATCCCTTCTGCGTCCCGCCTCATGTCGTCGTCAAATCTGTGGTACTCTGCCAGTCCCCAGTGACTTCTGATCATACGGATGCGACTCCTTATGTATTCGACCAACGTCTGCAATCCAAACATCAAGAACATCAAACCATTTGGTTTATTTAGGAATCATTTATTACTCTACCCTACCGTGAACCTAACATGAGCTTTAGTAGAGTGATGCACCGAGACTTCTGCATTACACACGATATTAATTTGTCTAAAATTGACTGTAAGTGTAACATCCTAGTAAAAGTAAAAGAATTGTTTTGTCAGACCATAATGGAACTCATTCTATAGCCACTGAAGAGCCTAATCTCACAATTTAAAAAAAGTATATCCATACACCCTATTCGTTGCTCGTTGCTTGGTATATTTATTAAAAAGGATGACGCTTAAAACACAAATACGTTACGAAGATTGACAAATGAAATTGAGATCAAAAAATAGAGTTCTCAATCAGGCCAAGCAACGAAAGAGCATTAGAGATGATTTAGAACAAAATTCCGGGAAAGCTGAAATTTTGCACAGACCTTCTAGAAAGCGTCCTTAACAAAGGGAAAAAGTCCTCAAAAATTGGACCAGAGCGTTGGCCGCCATCTTGGAAAATGTCTGCACAATAGTGGTTGTTATTCTATATCTTCAAAATGGCGGAAGATAGACGAAAAGTTTCAACGGCAATAAAAATATTCCTCACATAATTCAGTACGAAAATGGTATCTACCATATTTTCGGTAGAGACAACGGTTACGTCACAAATTCATGTTTTTTTTTGTTGTTCATTGGAATACTAGCTAATTTCCTCATTTTCGCGCCCAGTGTCAAACAATGCCCGGTAAATTAGTTAAAAATCGATTTAAAAAGGGACGTTTGTACGGAGTTCATAAAAGCTTCCATTAGTATTTTTTAATAAGGACCGCAAAATCAAATTTTGCATTTACCCGGAATTTTGGTTTTTACATTGTTATTATTTCCTCAAAAACGCCATAATAGGGAATATTCCACTTCCGCCAAATACTGTACGAATAGATTTTTTAGAAGAAGTATTTCGTCCCGATTACAAATATGTACTTTGTTTTTCCGTGAAATAATAATCCAGTGATTTATAGCCGTTTTAAAAGCAGCAGTTTTTTAAAGCGGCAAAAACGACTGTGACGTCAGAACTGTGTTGATCCAACGCCGTCTGGATAAACATACATCCAGACCAAAGATGTTGGAATAGTATTATAGTAGGATCGAGATATACATCAAGACGGCGGTGTTTTAATGTAAACAGATGGCGGACATTTTACATTTAACGCCTAGCCAGAAAACGAGAAAAGTTGACATTGCAATCAAAAAACAAAACTGAAACAGTCCTAGGTCTAGGCCTAGGCGTAGAAAATTATTTATAATACAACAGTCTAGCCCAATCGTTCCTGTAGGATATAGGCCTTGGTATGTGAATACTAAAACTACTCACTTGACAAGCCCTTGGCTTAGCTTGCCAACCCTAACCTGCACTTCCGTGTTCTGACACACATCCCGCACAAAAACCTTACTTTGATCACTAATTAAAGCCTAGTGTAGATAAAGAATAGCATGATAGTCCTAGGCTGTGCAAAAATTCAAGACAGAATGCTCGTAATTCTTTATCACAATGATCTCGCGAAATCTCCTGTCACGTACGAAAAAAGAAAAAGAAAAATTTGTGAAAATGTACATCGTTTAAGTGGCTGTGGAGTTGTATTTGTTGTTGAGCGGATGGGCGAGCACCACCGTCTGTATGTAAATATGTACAAATATACGTACATTTAGTTTCTAATTGGCCTTGACTCAACACATTTATGACGTAGTACCATCCAAAGATGGCGCACGCTCGTTTTTGGCGCGCAAACTGGGGGTCCAATTTACTTCTTGTTTAAATGACACAAATTACATTTTTTTTAAATAAAAAAAGTGCAGTGACTATTAAGACATATATAAGAATTAAAATAAACTATAAAATAGTAAGTGGAATATTCCCTATTGTCTGTCCATTAATGCTTTGGAGGAAATATTCTCTCTACTCACATTGGAAATGACTTAAAGGGGTATTTAACCGCTAAACTCAAAAAATATATTTCATTCAGGCTAACTAGTAATGAATTTAGCAATTAACAGAAAAATTATTGGGGCCACCATGACCTCCCAAAAAATTGTCAAACATGACATTTTTCGAGCTAGGTCCCATCGGCAAAAATCTCCCATAAGAAATAACATGGGGACGATCTTTATGCCCCGTGACCTTGGAGGATTTTGATCCAAAAAAATATTGGCCATTACTGACGTACTCTTCAGCCTTTTCTGTAAATTCTTTATATTTTGTTTTGTATTTTGAGCAAGCAGTTCGGTCAAAATATGCTGATTACCAAGATGGGGTGTGATTTTGGAATGCATATTTTTGCGTGTTTGGGGGTATATTTGGGCACAGTTTCAAGAAACGATGTTATAAAGGGGCATTTTAGATTGGTACTAAGCTCTAGTATCTATGTGGACCAAAAAAGAAGCAGGTTAAAGCCGATTTAAGAAATTTTCCCAAAACACAAATTTTCGCAAATTTCTGGATCAAAAAAATTTAAAAAAATTCGTGTTAAATCACAGTTACAAGATATAATTTTTTAAACGGTCATTTTAGTGTTGTATTGTGCTTTAGATCACGTGGTAAAAAATAATTTTTGGGGTTTTTAGCCCCTTTTAATAACGATCCGATTACAACCAAAGTTTTAATCCAATATGGCTGCCAATTCCTAATATTATTCACAATATGAATACTGTTTTCGTACTCTTTTAACACTCTTTTAGTGACATTATTCACTTTGATGTTGTGGATATTAAGAATTAGTAGCCATACTAGATTAAAACTTTGATTGTAATCGGATCGTTATTCAAATCATTGCAATGTGATTAGAATTAGTTTTTCCTCCAAAGCAATTTAGTGCTTAATAATGGACAGTCGAATACTAGGAAATACCAACAACGGAGAACCAAAATTCCGGGTAAATGCAAAATTCAATTTCGCAGACCTGATTTCATAAAATACTAATTGAAGCTTTCATGAACACCGTTCAAAAGTATTTTTGTGTTTTAATTGATTACTCACGGTACCGGGCATTGTTTGATACTGCGAAAATGAGGAAATCAGCTGATACTCCAATAAGCAACATATAAACCATGATTTTGTGAAAACCGCTGTATCTACCAAAAATATGATAAGACAACATTTTCGTAGGGAATTATGTGTGGAATATTTTTGCCTTCGAAACTTTTCGCCTATCTTCCTCCATTTTGAAGATATACAAAAACAACTACTTTTGTGTAGACATTTTCCAAGATGGCGGCCAACGCTCCGGTCCGATTTTTAGGACTTTGTTTCCATTGTTAAGGACGCTAAAAAAATCCTTCGTTGCTTGGCATAATCAGTCTTCATTTTAATTGAGTGGTCCATGGTTCCTACATCCTAGATTAAACCACAGACTACACTGAGTGTTTAAACTATAAGACACAGATACAGAAATCACAATCAAGTCCTAAGACCGCACTCACCATGTCTGCTAGGGGGTTGGGGCGTAATGTGTACCCGTGCAGCCCCTGGTTCGCCTCCTTATTGTGCCTCTCGATCTTGGCCAGGTTACTTTCCCAGGCTCGACGACGCAACCTCTCCAACAAGTGGAAGTGATACTCCTTGCCAAACTGCTCCTGTATGAGTAAAAGGGTAGACCGCACTCACCATGTCTGCTAGGGGGTTAGGGCGTAATGTGTACCCGTGCAGCCCCTGATTCGCCTCTTCATTGTGCCTCTCGATCTTGGCCAGGTTACTTTCCCAGGCTCGACGACGCAACCTCTCCAACAAGTGGAAGTGATACTCCTTGCCAAACTCCTCCTGTATGAGTAAGACCGCACTCACCATGTCTGCTAGGGGGTTAGGGCGTAATGTGTACCCGTGCAGCCCCTGGTTCGCCTCCTTATTGTGCCTCTCGATCTTGGCCAGGTTACTTTCCCAGGCTCGACGACGCAACCTCTCCAACAAGTGGAAGTGATACTCCTTGCCAAACTGCTCCTGAATGAGGACAACGAGGCATCGATTCACTTCTGTTCACTCACCAATATTGTCACATTATATTACATCGCCACACAAAGAATATAATGAATTTTACAAAGTAATGCAAATTAAAAAGCTATTAAAATACAATTTTTTACGTAATTTAAAATTGATACTGATACTCTAATTGGGAAGTCATCGATTCGATACCTGATACTTGCAATACTGACTAAAGGTTATCCATAGTTTTACTTCCATGGCGCGCCTTCCCATTCCGGTAACCTCTCACCATTTGGCATTTGCCCAGTTTAAGAGGGTAAAAAAAACTTTTTCGTGTGGATGCCTGCCGTAGGGTACACATAGGTCTAAGCTTTACCGGTGTGACCCTCTTCAGGTGACAAACTAGCTGTGCTGTCCAAGAGCCGTGAAAGAGGATTCAAACATTACGGGGACTTAGGGGTAATCCTCGTAACAATTAAGAGACTTAATAACTTCTAAGGTTACTACAGGGTGGCTTGGTAGGGGCCTATGCTTTAAATTTAATGTCCCCCACTGAGAATCAGTTCCTTGACTGAGTGGGTAGACTATAATTACGAATTATTTTATTTATTTTATTTATCCGCCTTTGGAAAGAAACTTTCAGTCAGAATTGACGGTGGCGCGGCGGTATTCGAGCCTGTGATCTCCCGAATCAGCGTCACACGCCTTACGTACGAGCCACAACAGTCGGAGAAGAGGGGCATGCAGACGGCTAGTAGTCCCAATTATGAATATGTGACCTGTCTGTATGTGTGTATGATTGGAGATAATTATTTTAGTACAAACACTACACGATGGTTTGGTTTTATTTACTACAATCCAGAAATTAAAAAAGTCCGCCCCAACCGGGAATCGAACCACGGTGCTCCCGCATTCCAGACAGGCGTCTTAACCACTAGACCATCACGACGGGTACATTTTAAGCTCTGAATTGTAGTTGCATTATAAGAGGTGAAGACCCTCCCATTTGTGATGAGTGTGGCGAAGTTTTAACTATTAAACACGTTTTAGAAACCTGTACAAAATATAGTAGTGATAGAAAAGATTTTAAATTAAAACCTTCACTCAAAGAAATTTTATCAGACAATTCCACGACAAGCGATAATGTTATTAATTTCTTACGTAAAGTAAACCTTTAAAATTCAATTGAAATTCATATATATTTAGCAATCAGAAAATTTGATGGGCACTGATAACTTTATGGTTTTGTGCCCTAAAACCCCAACTAACTAACTAACTACATCTGAATTAACTGAAATCTGAAATCTGAAATATCTGAATCCATTTTTTATTTTTTTATTTCTGGATTGTAGTAAATAATACCAATTACACTTACGGGAGTGTTTCCCGACTAAGCAAATCGAGAAATGGTTTGGTTGTTGACAATAGTTATGTAATGTAGGCTTCCATTACAAACAGCTCTCATTCTTGTGTTGTTTTGTCTGTCTGTTCGTTTGTTAGTTGTTTTGTCGTGTGTGAAACTTCGTTTCAAACGGCAGCTCCGAATTTGCTAAAATCTTTTTTAAAAAATGTCAAAATACATAAATGTATGAGACCTGCAACGGGTGAGAGTGTATGAAGAATTACTTGTAAAACAATCGCACTTTCTCAGTCTGACTGAATGTTGTCCCAACGATGTCCCTTGCCCTGGGACATAATGTGGCCGATACAATTCACCTTTGACGGTTGCAAGGTAACTGAAGGGGCAGTCATGTCGAAGCTCAGAACGCAACCGTCTCCATGGTTTGTCCATGGATTTGAAATAGTATTCCATGGTTTAACATAATATTCTCTAATTAATTTACAATTGATGGTTGGCTCAAAAAATAAAAAACAAAAAATAACCTTGTCTCTTCCAAAATTTTTTTCAATAAATTGAAGTTCAGACTATGAGATTTCTACTATAAGTTTCAAAATTCAAAATTATCAATCAGTAATGTATTCCATGTCTAATCCGGTTTTTAGGATTAGGACTCAAGTTTTAAAAAACGTGTGGTACACTACAAGTTTTCAAGTACGAATAGATGTAGGTTCAAAATTCAAATCCCACTTGCACACAAGGAGAGTACTATAATAACCAAACATTTTCTCTCCACTCTTTTTGTCGTTTCGTGAACGATAACTAAGATGTTGCCATGTTTGATGTCGTTAAGTTGGTACGTGGAGGAACATTTAAATGTGAGTCTTAACTTACGTGATACGTGGATCCTGGACACAACGAATACAAATTGTCTGTAAGGAACTCACTTTTAAGAGGGGTAGGGGGTCAATCACCTAGGCCCCCCACACAAAAAATACTTTGTGCATTGTTCTCTGGAAGTTCATTTCAGTTTTATGAGGTAACGTGAGGACTGAGGATACTACTTGGTAGGCCTAACGATGTGCAGGTCGTGATTTGAATATGGACAGTCGCGTTTACCGAATATGTTGGCTCGAGCGTAGAGATGGGCTAATTTAGGACCGGACGGCCCAAAAGCCCGGGCCTTTTATTATTTATTTTCGGGCTTCGGGCCGGGCCGGGCCCGTAACATTGAAATTTCGGAAAGTTTCGGGTCAGGCCTCGGGCCGGGCCATGCCGACGTTCTTACAAAAATTTTACAAAAAACAAGCTCTAAGGGCTTGACTGTGATCTGGGAGGTCCCGAGTTGGAATCGAATCCCAGGCGTCACCGGCAATCCTACCGGAAGTTTTTCGCGATGTTTTACGCGATTGCAAGGGATTAAGTTCACTTAAACAGCCCTCGGACACCCCTTCCTTATTGTCCTATCCGCAACACACCTAATAGTTCACCTGAAGTGGGGCACCCGGCCTAAATAGGTTTAATTCCAAAACTTATTTTTTATTTTATCACGATTTACATCAAAAGTTAGCTGCCTTGAACTCAGTTGAACACATTCATATTTAATCTCAATATAGTAGTCCTATTTATTTATTAATTTCGTACATAGGGGCCTATAGACATCAAAATATTCTCTTATTATTTTTTTCATTTTATTTTTAAAACAATGGGTCGATCTCATAATTTGGGAGATTCATTATCGTTATTGGATATAATTGTTTGTTTATTTATCCATAACAGAACAAAGTTCCAGAGATAAATGGATTCAATTTTTGATCTTTGCCTTTGCCTTTGCCCTAGCGCAAGGGTAACGTGCGTGACTCTGATTCGAGAGGTAACAAGTCCGAATCTCGCTACCGACAATCCTAACTGAAGGTTTATTTCAAGGTTTTTCTCAGTCGTTAATGCGTTCCCTAGGTCATTCCCTTTGAAGAGGGACATCTATAATCGAACCTCTTTCCAACGAGAAATGTAATTAAATTTTAAAAAATATTTAATTATATTCAAATCACAATTTTAGTTTTAGTCTTGAACAGCAAAATTGTCAATTTTATTTCCCTGATCAATATCCAACACGTAAAGAACAGTCCTTTAAAAATAAAATAACTTGAACTTTATGTGTTAATTTCGAGAACACAGCACAACACAACATCACTTATATCACAATTATTATTCACAATACAAGAAATAAAATTGTGCTTATACACTCGGCTAAAATACTCAACCAGACATACCTTGAATTGTTCCCACTTGGTGTTCAAATCCTCCAGAATGGGATAGCTACCTGTAGTTACGGGAACACTATTGTGTACCACCATCACTGTCACTATCAGAAGCCACACATGAAGACGAAACGCATTCATTGTAGAGCCTACAACTCTTTGCTGAGCGTAGGCCTAACACACACATACACACTACATCCAAGCATGTCCCACACTAACATATTAATTCAGTTCAATAGCAAACAACGATTGCAGTAATAACAGTGTTTAATAATTCGCGCAAGTCTTGTGACGTTTTATTGAAAATATACTGGAGTAAGCAAATTCTTCGTTATAGTTAAACAAAATAATGATCGTGTTCACGATATAGAGGAGTACTGGCTAGATACGCATAGTACAACGTGTTCAAATGACAGGCGAAGTGGCGTAAATAGCCCTTTTTATTGGGCGGGGGGGGGGGGGGGGGGGAGGGGGGGGCGAACATTTTGGTAACCTCAAAAGATCAATGGTCAGCACGATTAGTAAAAGAGGTATGTGTGGTGTCATCCAAATATAATTTTTGGGTATACGTTCTTGTCTGGTGCATGATTGTGTACAATGGGGGGGGGGTCTAGGGCGCACAGACCCGTTAACCTTTTTTTTCAAAAACCTTATGAAAGATGTATGAAAAATTAAGAAGAAAAAAAACTCCCAATATGTATAATATTAAAAGATTGTGCCCCCCCCCCCCTCTGACCAAATTAGGGGGGGGGGTCGCCTCCCCCCGTAGTTACGCCACTGGGCTCATGATTCATGAGAAAATGTGTATTGTATGAAACTGTAAATTAATCTAATATTACGAACTACTCTACTTCTTTCTCGTTTTTGCCGTTTCCGTGACGTGCTATACAATTTGTATATTTTAATTTGCTAAGTCGTGGAAGAAAGCTATTTTCTATTTGTTTTCAAGTGGCGAATTTTTAATATTTTCTCCCCTATCAACAATATAGTGTACAACTGACCTAAAAGAAGTTCGAAATCACAATCAAACTAGCACAACGCAGCCACGATTTCTAGCACAAAATGTGCGTTCGTACTTCTCAAACTATTTACGTTTACATTTTCCATCGATCAAGATAATGTTTTGTGCATACTCTGAGAGGTAACGTAATTTATGCATTTGCACATAGTTCGTTTTTAAATTTGGGCCCCTTTAGTCACAAAAATATGTAAACATAAAAACAAAAATATAAATTGATTATGGACTTTGAGGACTCTCTAGAAACAAATCTGTGATTTAAATGCTATGGTCGGTAAATGAGGATTTAGTATTTTTATCAGACGATGAAACCGAACCCAAAAATGTTCATTTTCCTTCGTGTCCTTCGTCTGGGTACATATTCAATTTTATTATTTCTTGTAGGTTTGAATCGTAACGAATTTTGCTGTAAATGTTAACAGGATCCACAAACTTGTTTTCGGATATAAGTTTTAAATTTCAGCAAAATCAGTTCGGTACAAGCATAGATTATACTAGGAAAACGCTCAGTTGGACGCGTTGTTGAGCGAGCACCGGTACGTGCAACACGACCCGAGTAAGACATTCCCATAATGTTACATACCAATAAGTCTTTAAGGTCTTGACCGATTTAGCTGAAAATTTGAAAAATAGGAGAGAATGGATAAAATCCACCGCCATCTAGAAGACCTTGACATCATTTCCTTGTTAAACTCTTTGGTTACAAATAATACACTGCTTCCTCGATAGTGTTTTGATTACTTCTAGGTGGCAGTGCATAGTGACCTGAAACCACGTGCGCCGTTGCCATGGTAACGGGACTTTGTTATAATGTAATTTCCGACTACACTACTTATCGGATCAAAATAAAAAATAGCATATTCGTGATCGGACGGACATTCTAAATGATTTGGCCACCTCAGATTTTGTCTCCGTTAAAGTTTGAAAAAAAAACTTTCAATTAACTTTAATGTAACTTTTTAACTTTTTGAACGATTTGCCACAAAACTATACAGCAACCCGCCTAGGTTGGTATGTACATTTTGTGCAAAATTTCAGGTCGATCAGAGAAACGGTGCGACCTGTATCGAAGCAGTAACAGAAAAAAAAAAAAAAAACAGACATTCGAGCCATAAGAGTCAAGTGGAGACGCTCGCTTCGCTCGCTCAATAACAAGTACAAGTGGGAGTACAAATAATCAGTAACCAATCACCAATGTAGAAATATTTAGCTCAACTCAGCTCAGTGCAGTGTAGTATACCCTGAATGAAGTAGCAAAAACCGTAGCAGTAGCGAGAGCAATCTTCTTTTTCAAAGCAGAGTCCCAAATACTGGAGACGGTGACTTGGAGCAGATGCGTATCCAAGAGTTGACAATGGGTGGGAAGTGGGGGGGGGGGGCATATAAACATTGCACATAATTCTATCGAAAGTGTTACGTTACGATTACAAACTAAAAAAGCTACAACCTTGGACACCACATTTGGTGGTGCTACAACCAAATGGTGTTTTAAGTGAATCGTGCCCATCAGTGATGGCATCGACGTCGACCCCACTAAAAACTAGTTTGTATAATATACGATATACCTATTTTGTTTTTGACACCGGAATCCTAATATTATTCGTATAACTTGTTTGGAAATTGGAAATGTTATTTAATATAAACAGGCAGAGCTTGTCTTTATTTTATACGACAGATGTGTGAATTCCACATAAAATTTATTTTACGAGTGCAGCTGCTGTATGGCTCCCAGCACCAACAACCACGCACACACGCTCGCCTTTGTCCACGACTCCATGAACACTGGCTGCCAAACTGCGAGTCTGACTGACTGGCTGACTGTCTGTCTGTCTGTCTGTCTGTCTGTCTGTCTGACTGACTGACTGACTGACTGACTGACTGACTGACTGACTGACTGACTGACTGACTGACTGAAAAAAAAACTAACTAACCATTTTGAACTTTTACTAATGTATTGGATTAAAGCTATCGTCGAGAGAGAAGTTTCAAAGTTTTCAAAGAGACTGCCATGAAAAATTATTCCACAAATTATAGGAATGTATTTATTTACATAACATACATTTTACATATTTTTAAACGTTAATAATAATAAATAAAATATAGCAATTAACTTTAATAAACCAACGCGTCCGTCAGTGGCGTCCGTTCAACATCAGCGCAAAATTATTTAGTTTGATTAGCTTACAAATTAAAAACATTTTCCTCAGAAATTTGAACTTATAAATAAGAATTGACTCTAGAAAAAAATGAAGCAGCCCTTTGTCCCGCATCGTTTTGGCTTATCTTTAATCAATAATATTACATTGTTATTTGTTAATTTATTTATGTATCATTATTTTATGTAATCAATACACAATTAGGATGAATCAATCGTCCTAATTTAAATTTCAGTGCCCTGCCGCCCTCAATGCCGACCCAAAGCAGAGTTGGACGTGGCAACAGATAATGATGATGATTAGTTTAACAAAACTAAGGACAAAGTTTATCAAAAAATCATCTGAAATTGCCAAAACTGTATTTATTATTTGGTTGATTAGTAGGGCCTACGCTTATTATAGACGATTATAGTTAATTCAATGATGTATACGCGATACGGCATACCCCGGACATATTCGATAATTCCTGCTGATAATTTTTGGGTTGGAAGGCCGATTTTTGTTTCAATTTGTAAAAGATACACTTGTCCATAACATATTTTGAAAAGCTTACTTCTCAATAATATCTTGTTATTTACGAATGTTTTCTTCCGCCAGTAAGAATACTATCTTTGTACGGGGCTGAAGACAAATAGAGAAGAATACATTTCAAAGTATGTAAGTTTGTAGACAAGAATATGTGTTACAAATATAAACAAAAAACAACCTTGGAACCCCAAAAATCATATGTAAGAATATGTCCGGGGTATACTTCATTCACTATAATCGGCTTTACTGCGCGTACTAATCAACCCCAAAATAAATAAATAATATTTTTGGCAATGTCTGATGATATAATTGATAAACTATATCCGTTGTTTTTTCAAAGTAATATTTAAGAATATTTTAATCGTGCCGATAAGTATGAGAAAAGACTGAGCAGTGAGCCAAAATTCGTCGAGTGTAAACGAACGCATGCATGGTGGAACGGCGGTTGAGTTTTTCATACCGCGTAGAACGACGCTTTTCATCGGGGCGGTATTCTAAGCCCCTGTCTCCTAAGCCCCTGGACCCTTTTTTGGCTTCTAAGCCCCTGTGACCGAAGGTTGTGCTACACGTTGCGAAGCGGGGCTAAGAAGACAAACCGGTCCGGGCTTTAGAAGACTAAAAGTCTTCTTAGGCCCTGTCTCCTAACGCCCGCACGATGTTTTTGTTCGGTCGCACACGTTGCAAGGCGGGCTGTACTTTGCTCGAGGTGAAACCATAAATTCCCAAATGTTGGTGGTGGGTGGGGGTGGGGGGATAAAAATAAATCATTAGCAATATTCGATTAATTAGATATTGCTTAACGTCTCATTTGACTCGAAAATGTTGCAATTAAATCATGTAGGCATTGCAAAAGCACTGTTTTAATATGCAATGATTTTTATTGTGACAATTTTATTCAACGTTGAATGTTGATAAAGAATTGGTTTTGGGAGAACTAACACCATAGTTTTCATTAAATAACAGTAACTGTGTAGCTGCGTGGGTAGACCCCAAATACACATAAATGTATAATTTTACTTTGCATACTTAATATAATATAACTGCATAATTATGCCGAGTTGGGAACCTGCTCATCTTAAACAATTGTGTCGTTTATATTTTTTATTTAATTTTTAATTTTAATTTAATTTTTAAAAATATTATTTAATAAAGGTTTAATATTTAACACCTCAAAAACTCAATTAAACCTTATTCTATAGATTCTGGCTAACTTTTTCAACTTTTTCTTCCAAACGTCAATACATCACTATAACCTTAATGTGCATGTGAAATATAAACGTTGTATCCCCACCCGTTTGGTCAGAATCGGCCCAAATGTCACGAAAATATCGCACTAAAAACCGAAAAAAATCGTAAAAGTACGATATTCATGAGAAATATTTCTTCGATTCCCGTATCCGTATCCGTATCCGATTCCGATGCCGTATTCGGGTAGAGAGCGAACAAACAGACAGAAAAAAACAAAAAAAAACACACGAGCTAAATTTTTTGGGGGGTCGGTGAAATTGAAGTCTTCGCTTCGCTCATCCAAAAATCGATAAGAATAAACACTTCAAAATTCGTTATCATTTCTTATGGCTCATGGGAACGAACAAGGTTTTCGTGCGGGCGTTAGGAGACAGGGCCTAAGAAGACTTTTAGTCTTCTTAGCCCCGCTTCGCAACGTGTAGCACAACCGTCGGTCACAGGGGCTTAGAAGCCAAAAAAAGGTCCGGGGGCTTAGGAGACAGGGGCTTAGAAGCGGACACCTTTTCATCAGGGCTGAGGGCCTGGTTTTATGACTCGAGGGGCGAGGGTGAGGGTGTGTGTCGCTCACAGTGTTGTCAAATTGCGCGAGAGCAGAATCGCAAACAATCTCTGGTTCGGTTCAGGGATTATTTAGGAAATGTAGTGTAAAGGAAAGGGAAATACGTTGGATTTAAATAATTTAAAATTAATTTTGTGTCACAATGTTTTTTTTTAATTTGCTTAAAGCTATTCATTTACTTGCATATCGTGATATTATTGATGATGATAATTACGGACGGACAGACAGACAGACAGACAGACAGACAGACAGACAGACAGACAGACAAGAAATATTGGGTAGCTAATTATTTGCCTTTTAATAAAACAGAGGATTCAGGATTCTTTGATTTGAGTTGAGTCAAGTTGAGTCGGAGAAGGACAGACATAGCCTAGGCCTACAGATAGACATAGATATAATAAGAGTGACAGACTGACACACGGATAGACAGACAGATGGACAGACATAGAAAGACGACAGTGACAAAGGACACAACGTATGTTTAGAAAACAGAATTAGATTACCGACAGAGGTAGCTAGCTCATGCGCTGTAAGGTGTTCCTCAGTCAAAACGCATATACTGAGATAATTAGTCATAAAAATTTAAATTGCACTTGGACATAGATTTTCCCTCGCGGCTATCGCCAACGTCACTACTCACTTAATTGTTTTTGTTTATAACACGTTGATAAATTAATGTTAAAACATTTTTTTGTAATTTAAAAATTATAATATCCAACCAAAACTATATCAACCGAGATGGAAGGAAGACAGTAATTACTATAAAAAATAATTGTTTTCGATGAACAAGTTTATCGAATAGATCGATCAATATTCGATGTTTGAAAATATTTCGATTGCCGATAGTAATTTGACGATCGAATTTATCGACCATTTTGATATAAATGGAAAAGTTCAAAAGTGCAATACGACGCCAGGCAATGCTGCTCTCTACACAGTGTATATTATTTTAGATCTGCTGATGTGATCGTTTCATTGTTGAAATTAACGAAATTAACCTAAATTTATAACGATATTGACGCCGTATCAAACAGTTGATAGGTGGAAAACACTCAAATTAACTAAGATTTATCTTTCTAATAAATTGACCGATATTATAATATATAATATATTGCCTTTCGATAATCGATACCCAAATACCCACATTTAAAATTGATTCTCATCACTAAAACCATACTAGGAATTAGGAAATGATTATAGTAATTATTGGGAATACCGATCACCAGAATATCAAATATGACCATTGACAAATGACAATAGAACATTGATATGACGGATAAACCCCAGGCTTCAAGCAAAACTTCTAGAGTGTGCGAAGTCCGTTCTGCCCGACATTAGAAGCTGCTGAGTACATCTGGCAACAGTGCTACAAATCCATTCCCCGACCCAGGGTGGGTAATATAAATGAAAATGAGTCTCGGCAGCATTCAGAGGGATTGTTTACGACTTTCCGGCTGACAGACCCCAGCTATAACCAGCGCTTGGCGCCGACTGCCTCCTGCCTGCATGTCACGTCACCTGCCTGTGTCTGCGAGCATACGCACGCACCCCTCGAACTGTCGTTGAATGCGCACGGGACATGGTCGAATCGAAGTACATCCCAACAAAGAATATCATAAGCTCGGCCCAACTTATTTTACAGTTTTCCAAAAATCAATATAAAAATCGCTTGAGTTGAGTACCAAAAACAGTAAATTACACACACAATTTTTTTATTTATCGTGGAAAAAATTAGCTTGATTGGAGTCTTAAGGGGTGCTGCGTGAACTTAGCACCCCCCCCCCCCGACCTTTAGTTGAATAAGTCTGAAGATAGGGCAGCACTAAATCTGGGATTTGCTGCACAAAATAGCACTAAATCAGCACTAAATGCCCACAAAAAAATTAGCCTAATCAGAGACTTGGAGGGTGCTACGTGCCCCCCCCCCCCCCTCCCGAACTTTGGTTGAACAAGTCCGAAGATAATATGGCAGCACTAAATCTGGGATTTGCTGCACTAAATAGCACTAAATCAGCACTAAATGCCCACAAAAAATTAGCCTAATCGGAGACTTGGGGGTGTTAAGTTCACGGACCTTGGAAACCTGCCCAGGGTAGGGTGCAATGAATGTGACCCTCTTTAGTGCTGCAGAGGTTTATAACTAGGTATTTAGGAATGTGGGCAATTTGTGAAGAAAACTCAAAAAAGCTCGGGATAATCTTTCAGTCAGGATATCCGGTGACAGGATTCGAAACCGTGACATACCGATCAGAGTCTTTTCTGAACCACTTTCGACTTCCCCCAAAACCCTATTTTTGTTTCTTTGGGAGGTTCTTTACAAAATATGTGTGCATTGCGAATGTCGCGATCAGAGAACATTCCTACACGTAACACAAGCTTTGAAAAAATAACTTATTTGGTGGCCTATATTGACGATTTGTTATTAACAATAATGTAATATTTATGTACACATTCTTTCTTACTTTACACAATTGTACAAACCCAAACCCATTATCGGAAAATCGATTGAGTGTCAGTGCGTTATTCCAGAATAAATCCTGGCATTCTGCATCAAAACCTGGTTTCTCCAACAGTCAAATACATACTTCAGTACGTAATTCATTAAATGACCATCACTTTAGTCTAAAAGACGAGCGCTAAATAATAATTAATGACAAGTAGTTGAATTTATAAATACTCATGATTGGGTTAATTTCTGGTTATAAAATGTAAAAACTATGTATTTCAATTGAGAATAGCAAAAAGTAGACCTAATTATTTTTTCGCTTTGCATAATAACATAGTATTTAAAATTAAAATTAAATCGCAAGTAGAGTCTACCCACGCAGTCACAACTGTTTTTCACTGGGGAGACTAGAATTAAAAGCGGACGTCATTGACAAGCGAACAATGACCAACTAAATTGATTATGATGTAAAAGTTGAGATATTTTTGATATTATAATCATATTGTAAATATAACTTAAGTACTTGCCACCATGTTTACAAGTCACAACACATTTGTAAGGTGTTTGATGTTTAATATTTGAGTTGGAAACACCGATCAACCAAGCTGAACACGATTCCACACGCAAGAATCAACAAGGCTGAACCACCACCGTATAGAATTTATTATGTGCTGCGATGCTATTGGACGGCTCCAGTCACCGTTTACACATTCCTACTCCTAAGCCAGACAAGGTGTGATGGATTGGATTCGAACCTTAGACCTTCTGTGTTCTGCATTGGAAGCAGGGACTCAAACCTAAAATCAACAATCCACACATGTGGCGGATTTAGTAGACATTTCCGTTGTTATTATTATTGTACCTAATAAAAAAGATAATAAGAATTCAAAAATATAATTTTGAGTGTAAATGTGATTGTGTGTTTGAACTTTGCAGTGGAATTTGGAAACACAATAGATTCAAATTGATAATTAATTATTTTAAATTCAAATATTATGACTAGATTTAATTTACAATATCAATTAACAAAGTAATCAATTCGTTTGTTGCACCCAATTACTACGCAAAGCTTATTTGTGTCATTGGTTTCACCACTGAGCACTGAGAGTAAATACATTTTTTGAAACACATCACATCAGTACTCTGCAAATACTACTAGGAAACGCTCAGTTGGACGCGTTGATAAGCGAGCACGTGCTATAGCTAGACCCACATTGTACATTTTTTTAAATTTTTAAAGTTTACGACGGTTCGCGTTTCCAATATTATTTATAATTGCCAAGGTATTTGGGTAAACCCGTGTGTAAACCTTTACTTTGTGGATAAAATCCACCGCCATCTTGAGGACCTTGACTCCTTGGAAAACTATTTAAACTCTTTGGTGACAAATAATAGACTGCTTTCTCGAAAGTATTTTGATTACTTCTAGGTGGCAGTGCATTAGAACCTTCACGCGTCTTTTCGTTGCCATGGCAACGTTACTTTTGTTGTAATTTCCATCTACACTATTTATCGGATCAAATAAAATTAACATATTCGTGACCGGACGACATTCTAAATATTTGGCCATCTCAGAGTTTGTCGCCGGTTAGTGTGAAAAAAAAACTTTCGATTAACTTTAATGTAACTTTTTACTTTTGAACGATTTTGCCACAAAACTAATGGCATTCAATCGAGACGAAGCTTGCGGATGGTCAAAATTTCAAGCGATCCGAGCCTCCGTTCGAACGTTATGGCGAGACATACAAACAAACAAAAAAAAAACAAAACAACAAAAAAAACACAGTGACTAACTTCTCCGGCAGAGTCAAATGGAAACCCTCCCTTCGCTCGTTTAATAATAAATAATAACTATGTACATTCACGTAGAAGAATGAGTATTGTTCATTGAGCTCACTCTAAAAAACATTTTTATTTCTTGTGAGGAATCCTGCCTGGATGGTGCATAGCAGGATACAATGCATGCGTAGTCGGTATAGTTTGTACAATTTGTGAAGGGTATGTCCTAGGGCTGTTTATGTGTGTAGACCTCCGCGCGAAATAACAGTTTGTTGGCTATATCTCCAGAACGCATACAAAAAACATTCAATGTTATGGTAATCAAATTTTTAATTGGAAATTTAATAAATTAAATCTATATTTAACGTACAAAAATCAAATGTACCAGTTATTACATACAAATAATACGTTTTCATCTTAAGATTCTAAATCATGTTACAAAAATTAATTACATATTTATTTTTAATGTTTTGCAGCGTTCTGCAGATATTTAAAAAAAAATGTAATTTATATTTCTCTGGTTTTAATATCGGTCCCCGGGGGTCTACCGTCGAAAGAGGGGACCCTTGCACAGTTGCACCTCCGCTCCGAATAAACTTTCAGTTAGGATTGCCGTTAGCGGGATTCGAACCCATGACCTAGCGAATCAGAGTCTCGCGCTTTATGCTTGAGCCACCACTGTGGGCATTGAGCTCTTTATTCTACTATGCTTTTACAGTTTTACTTGAGTATCGTTTGAATTTGTGAAAGTAGACGATTTACGATCCAACAATACATGTCTTTGAAAAAATGTACAGACGGCTGTTTCGAAACGATTTGGCTTGGGTCTGAATAGATGTGAGAACCCTGAGAAGAACAGTTGGCCCAGACGACGACTGAAAACCCCGCGTTGTTTTGTTGTCAATCCTGCTGTAGTGTGTGGACCCTCTCTTATATTATCCTACATTCCATGATATGGTCGCCGAACGTGTCACTATGCAACAATAATAATATGCATGTAGGCCCTAATACGAAATGTTTAATTTTAAATGTGACATAATGTTAGCTTTGATTGAATTTTAAACGTGACCGGTAATCGATACTCTGATTCGGGAAGTGCCGGGTTCAAATCCCGTCGAGACCGGAAATCCCGGACATCTGTTCACAATTGACCTAACCTAGTTATAGACACCTGAAGGGACATGCATTCTGGCCTGGGCATATTTCCCACGAAAAATTAAATTACAAATTAATCGTGTCAGGTGTATGAAATATTTACAGACATCGAAAGTAGAGTAGCTTTTAGTGAGGTCGACAGGGAAGAAATAAAATCAAGCGAAATATGAAAATCCAGTATGATTAATAAGAGACTGAGAGAGAGACAGTAAAATTGTCTATATATACAGAAAAATTGAGGATGGTCTAAATTAGGACATTTTCTAAGATTTCACGAACCTCTGAAACTAATCAAAATAACCGTAGAGCGGTGAAATATTGAAAACCAAACTAAAACTATGATAAGACTCGCAAATCTACCCTGGAGTTTAGGGGATTATTGGTCATGGGGCTCGAAGCGTTTCTCCAGGTATTTTTTAGTGCTTGGCAAAGTCTATGTGGCAAGACAGCAAGTCGTAGATGGATAAACATTTCGAATCGAAGGATCCCTAAAATATGCAATAAATTAGTGGTGTCGTCGAAATATCCGGTAAGGAGCTTATACAATACACACTTTAACAAACCAAAACATGCAAGCGAGGTGTTCTTATAATGAGTCGTCACTCGTCAATATTAAATCTTCGCTTCGCTCATCCAATAAACGAACCATAGAGGTGTGCAGAGGATACTCAGTTGGGTGGGGGGGGGGGGGGGGGGGGGGCACCCCTTGCAATGTGACGAGAACCATTTTATAATGCAAAATATAAGTCAAAGATGGTAATTCACGTGCACTTCATCTTCCAATCAAATCTCTGTAAAATCCGCCTTGAGGATAAAATATTGGGTCTTTTTTTCCCAAATATACTACGTATTGAAACGTAAATAGATATTTTTTCAAACTCAAATAGCAAAATAACAAGGTCACTTCATCTTTTCTTTCAAAATAATATCTCAGATCGATGTAAAAGACGTCTAGAGGAAAAAATAACTCGCAAAACTTTTCGCCTCCGGCGGCTGGGGACTTGCCCCTGACCCCTTCCTACGGACGCCCATGAGTGGCGATGTATGTGTGTATACATCAATCATGGGGGAGCAACTTGAAGATATTATATAATTTCCTCTCCCCCCCCCCTCCCCCGTCACACACACAAAGTTATAGGTTTGTATCCAAAGAATTAAACCTCAAACGAATAGATTGTGGAAAAACGTATACCGGTACTCAATTTTCAATGTGCTAAATATAGCATGTTGTTAGTACAACTTGACTTACTTTTTCTTTTTGATAATGCAATCTATTAGGGCCTATGAGTGATGCATATGGAAGCGTTTACTTTTAACTTTTATAGGTTTTATATGACTATAAGTTGCATAAGTTGATCAAACTGTGGATTGTAAACAAATACAGTTTTTTTAAACCTGGAAATTAAACTATATATAATAACGTGTTATATTCACCGAGATCTTATAAAATATAATCCACAAAAACTCAAATCAAAATATATAAGCACCAGTTTTTAATGCAACGAACCAATTAATCAGTAGATTGGCGAAGGATTCAAAAATAACAATCCTCCAGCATTGAAATCACCTCTTAGTAGGTACCGGCCCGGAAAATGGTCCTTATCATGAATGATGATAGCCCTGTCTCCTAATAGACAATCAAGGAGGTCAGTTTATTTTATCGTGAGAGGTGATACGCCGTCACACACTTGCAGTGGAAGAACGGACGGTCAGAAAAGAAAAGTGATATCTAGGTGCCCGTTAGGGCGCCGCAGCCAAGCCGCGGTGCGCTACACACTCAAGCACCTTATACACCAAGCAGAGTTGGGGTGATTTCGAGGTGTTACCCAGCCGTCATGTAACGTGATGTGAACTTGAAAACTATCACAATCGAGGGGATTTAGGTACCTGACAACACATGCCAAATTTTATTGGGGTACGACCATTCCTTCTTGGTGAAAAAATGGCTTGAAACATGCTCAAAATCACTTTAAGGATGTTAGCTACTACTCCTGCTACTACTGCTACTTACATCTAATACGTCGGCCCGCGATTCTGACCAGACGGGTGGGGACTACAATGTTCATATTTTACATGGACATTAAGGTTATAGTATTATAGTCTCTTTTGAAAAAAAAAGTTGAAAAAGTTTGTTGGAAGGCTTCCAAATAAAGGTTTTAAAATAAGCCTTATACAATCAACAAGTAACCATAGTTACTTGACACTTGTTGACGGTATAAGCAGAGTACGGCGGGAAAGTGCGATACGTAAACAAATGGCGGACATTTTAAATTTTGCTTCTATGTGTGAAATGAGAAAAGTTGTCATTATACTCTCATAAAACAAATCAGAAACCGTCCCTGACCTAGGCCCAGATGTAGAAAATTATTTATAATACAACAGTGTAGGTCTAAAGTTCCATTAGGCTATAGGACTAGATAAAATTATTACTTACATTACATGTTTGGCAAGCCTAGCCAACCCTAGGCCAGCACAACATAGTTCTGTCACACAATACACACAAACACAATGTCGAAGCAAGGTGTCAAAATAATATGCGCTTGCTCATCTGTTTGTTTACACAATTGCAACAATCAAATCATTTCACGCAACTCGTCTTTCGATTATGAAGGCACTGCCATCTAGAATAAATATAGAACTTTTTCGAGCTCTTTGCTATACGCATATCTTTTTAAAGTGTCAAACGAAAACGACTTCGTTTTCAAATTGCGTTTTCAACAGTCATCCCCCACGAACTCAAGAATTGGGGTCCAGTCCTTATACCGTCGTTATACCATGGTTATACCACCTATACCCAGGATGTACATGAATCCGGGTCTAGATATTTTACATCCTATTTGTTATTGCTAATACCATAGAAATTAAATCAACTTTGATAAAATTATTATATTTTAACAAATAATTTTGCAATGGAACTTGAAAAAGTAATGAGATCACACACATAACAAAAACTTGTAGAAATACAGCCAAACCTTACACACTCAAAAGAAATGAGATCTAAAAAAAGGGCCAAGCTCATCTACCCTTCCACATTTGTGCATTCTTAATTCATAAACGTACAGTGTCCCATAACAGCATCCTCGAAAAGCTTGGCAAAATAAAATTTGCATGTTATTACGTTTAAATTAATTAGAAAAAAAAAACTTGGATGAACTATTTCGTTTAAATTAATAATCGCAAATTCTATTTTGCCAAGCTTTTCGAGGATGCTGTTATGGGACACTGTACGTTTATGAATTAAGAATGCACAAATGTGGAAGGGTAGATGAGCTTGGCCCTTTTTTTAGATCTCATTTCTTTTGAGTGTGTAAGGTTTGGCTGTATTTCTACAAGTTTTTGTTATGTGTTACAGGTGAACTTCGCTCCCTGATAAATCTGAAGAAATCAATGTGGGCAGTGGGCAGTGGGCACCCCTGAACAATTAGTTGGCTTCCAGTTTGTCGTAAAACCTTTTCCCTCCAATTCGACAAGATCTGGTTTACTTTCGCGGCGGAACATTCCTACCTTTGTAATAAATAATAATGCTTTGCCTTCAAATGAAATAGAGAGAAAAAAGTATATACGGCCAGACCGTCAAGTTTTAGATACAAGCATTGTGCCGCAGAAAATAAATCTCTGATTTACAACACGTGTTATAATGTAGCCTGGGTACCCTACCTCTACACATATTGCGCTATGCAGCTGCCTTGGGGTGGAACGCATTTTTAGGGCGCGAATGCGGCCTTATAGGTTTGTTTGTCATGAGAACGCGATCACAGTCCCAGATAACTAATTCCAGTGACGAGCGTAGCTAGTGTATAATTATGACGCGACCAATTGAAACCTGACCAGGGTGCAATGTATGCCCCTCTTTCAGGCGTGACGTTCATCAAGGGTTCCCTAAACGTCCCTACCTACAGCGTCAGCGGGCATCCCTTCGAAAAAGTGTTAGTTATTTCGTCGACCTAAACCTCGGGAATTGTTACTGCTTCAAACAAATGACAATTTATGCAACTAATACGCAATGGTACTTGTTCATTAACCGGACCCCCCAAAAATTGGAAAGAAGGTTAGGGGGGCTGGGGGTGGGGGTGGGAAGAGGCGCGAAGCTCCGTGGGGGAAGCATGAATTGCGTTGCGTGGTCATCTTTGCCCCCCCCCAACCCCCCTAACCCACTTTCCACTTTTTGGGGGGAGTCCTTATAATGAACAAGTACCTAAGTGATAACTAATAAGTAATAACCACACATAGTACGACAAAATATGATCGCACTAGTTTTCAGATCAAATCAGTCATATTTCATAATGTCTTCGTTTGTACTTTATGAATGACTCATAGTTCATGAAACGTAATGAAAACCTTTTCTGTTGAACTCAATCACTCAGCCCGACTCAGTTTCTAATCATTTCACATACTCAACATCTACCGCCCACACAACAAGTTACTCGACAATATTTCTGAGACTGCTTCACATTGACGCAGCAGTTTATGCGCAACCAGCAGTCACCTCCGACCAAGACGTTTTGTTATTGCTTGGTGCCGATAACGAGAACGAGACCGGCATTATGCTAATAATAAACCATACAGACGCAGACGTCAACGTTCTCGTAAGCAACTGGGCTTGCAATTCTTCAGATAATAAAAGCGCCTTCTCCTAACCTCTGACGCTCTGAGGAACAAGAGTGGGAAGAAAAATATTATTGAAAGAGTGTTATCAATAATGTTGCTGGTTATAATTTAATAATGATATGATATAGGTACCCAAGTTTGTAGGGCCTAGTCAGTTGGTCAGTGGCGGAACTTCGTTTCATGGGCCCGCCCGCAAAATTTCTATGGGGGCCTCCCTAACAGATACACACATGTATAGACTCAGTCATAGGCGCCGAGTTTTGACTTTGCGTGGGGGGCTCAATGTACGAATAGCTGGGGTCGGGGGCGAAGCCCCCGCCGCCGGAGGCTTACACCGTAGGTGAAACATTTTTGGGGCCTACATTATTTTTGATGGCCTAAAACGCTATTTCAGACTTGAAAAAACGATGAAAGCAAGACAATATTGCATTAATATGTCATATCAAACAAATAACTATCCCATAAAGATCGGGTAGTATCTGTATTCGGGTTACCCGGGTACCCTATGACATCCTTACACTAACAATATTCACGCAAATTTGTGATGTCAAGCAGATAGCAAAAAAAAATAACATTAATTTTTACATTTGAGTTGCTTCTTCCGCTGAAAAACTACTGGGGGACTTACGTTTTTTGCGATATGCAATATGCATCAATATATTATTAATCAAACCTAAAATTAAGGCTTGATGGATTGATACGCATACTATCTATACTCTGCTTCTTAAATCTTTATGTAAGAACACGAAGGGCCATGTGTAGTAAAAAATCTGGACGAGGACGACTGTTTGAAAATGCAACTCCCGTTAAAATTTGGACCCTTGGAATTTTTCACTTGTGCAATTTAAAGCTTACTCCTCAGCGGGGGCTCCGCCCCCTCTGCATCACAGCTGGTTGGGGCTTGAGCCCCGTCGCCCCCCGTACTCGGCGCCTATGGACTCAGTGTTGAATTCAGGCTTTTCATTCCTAATAATATCCCGGGGTATTATAAAGGGAACAACAACAGCGCCGCAGGCGAAAATTTTGAAAATCGGGTTTTTAGAGTGCTTTTTATGCGTTTTAGAAAAAGGTTGTGGGCTGAATGCAATACCAAAATAATGTAGTTTTTATGTGTTGTGCTGTAGACGCTAAAAGTTCCTAAATATCCGCAAGATTTCACCTTCAAACTGCCAGAGTCACAAAACAAAAACAAATACAATATTTTCCAAACGGAGGATTTTTTTTTTTAGCGAGGCCCCCTAAAGGCCTGGGCCCGCCCGCAGTTGCGGGCCCTGCGGGCGCCTAGTTCCACCACTGCAGTTGGTACTGACTTGTACAGTGGCTATATATTCTATGTCAGTGTACTCCATTGTAATAGAAGTCTCTCGCTCTAGGTTTGTTTTGAGTAAGGGCGTAGACGTTAAATAAATAAATAAATAAATAAAAATTACCTATCAACCTGTATTTCGGTTTCCCTTCCACCATCCACTGTGGACCACGCCCATCAAACAAATGGACACCATATGTTTATTTTTGTCAAAATAATAAATCAATAGTAAATAAGCATTTACATAATGATTTACCCATAAGGTGCTTTGACAATAATCTCATTATCCCCCGAAACCCCATGATTGGATACTGACAAAAACCACCCCACCCCAAACCCTAGCTGCATGGTTTCTGCGCCGTGGTGTCAATTAGCCCTAGTCGCCTGTGGCTGGATCTCTCCAGCACGGACTGTACATCACGTTGAGTGGGTTCATTCCACCTGCCCTCCTACAAACACATTCACACTTATCATTCGTCATAGCATATTCATAGCCTATTGTCTCGGTTACCTCAAGCATTACGGTAATACCAACAACTTACAAGTGCTTATGGATTGCGATTAGGCCTATTACCACGACTTACAGCAGCCTCCGTGGCGCAATGGTTAGCGCGTTCCCACCCGGGGGCGCAAAAGTTTACAACAATTTCAAATAATCTTTTAATTTTACTGTTGAGTTATTCGAATAGTACTGATGTATTAATATTTTGCCCATTATGCCTATATTTAATATATTTCGTGTAATTGATTGACTTTTGTTGCTGAACGGCGAGACTCGAACCCACGTCCTCCTCTCCTAGTGCCATACACTTCGACCAGAGCCATCATCCTATGACCTATTATAGCGACCGAGGACAGCAATATATTTAATTAAATAATAAAATATAATGATTTTATTTCTTTGCAGTTAATTGCATGTGCGTAATCATAATGAACGTAGAAATTAGACTTCAGATTGACTGCCCTAGGAAAAATGTGTTTGTTTTTGTGTTTGTTGGAATCTTTTTGTATGTTCGTTCGATGAAAACAACCATTTGTACAATGTTGTCATCAGCTTCCGTGGCGCAATGGTTAGCGTGTTCGGCTGTTAGCCGAAAGGTTGGTGGTTCGAGTCCACCCGGGGGCGAACTTGTTCTTTTACTTACTGCATTGTAAATATTTATCATTTTATCGCCTTTTGTATGTTTATGTAAATCTGAATGCCTAATCATGATAACAAAACTCTGGTTGTCGAGTGGTCATACATAGGAAAACGCTTAATTTTTTTTTTTACCCAAATGCGTGTTGTACCCAGGCGCGTCGGAACGTTTTGAAAGTTGGGGGGGGCAAACCTGGTGCAGGTGGGGTCTGGGGCAAAGCCCCAGCCGCCGGAGGCCCTTTCGCCGAAGATGAAAAAGAAATCATCATACTACAGTTATTTAGTTATGTTTTAACTGCACTCGGACATTGTAAACGATGTTTTACAGCAATTATCTGCGATCTAAAAACTCAAAAAATGAACGTGAAGTGGCCCATTTTAATAAATTAAAACCTTATTTTGTATGTAATGACAAAGCATACAGGCAAACATATTTGTTTAATGTTTTGCCCACTTCTTTTAAAAAAAAATACTAACTGAAGGCTGTTTAGTACGTTTCATATTTAAAATTACGATATCAATTTAATCTTTAACACCATTAAACACGAAACAGTGACAAACACTACACACACTTACAATTCAGACTACACTACTTATATTATAAGAGGAATAATCTTCCCACTTGCCACTTCGCTACAATCACTACACCACTCCAAAGATGACTTTACGCATAACGATGCGACACGAGGGAACCAAATCCCAACTTGCGTCTGCCAATAACTCTAGCAAATCATTCAAAGGGATGTTTGGATTAGACGTGAGTCTGAGTCACGTGTCCACTCTCACTGAAGTGAGTGACAAACACACAATACAAGACTGGTGGCTGGTTATAAAGATAGTCGGCATGGGGTACGTCAGCCAAAATAACATTCCTGCTATTGTTGGGTTGTTTCTTCCTGGAAATGAATTGTTGACAGATCATCCGACGTTGCTTTCCCAAAAAGTAGAGTAGAAATCTTGATTTTTCAACTCTAAAATCTGCCCCCCTATGCCCCCATGACATGAAAGTTAGGGGGGGCAATGCCCCCCTTGCCCCCCCCTGTTCCGACGCCACTGGTTGTACCAATCAAACCACTTGTCGTCTCGTACCGGATCCCCTTCCCTCACCCTTTCCACTGTTTGATTCTTGAATAAATATATTTTTGTCACATTCACACAGGCAATTACAAAATGTATTCGGTCTCACTCTCACTATCTCCCCCCCCCCCCCCTCAACTCGTATACTTTGCGGTCGATATATTCATGACTTTCATTATGGTCAATTTGTAATTTTTCATCGATATTTCTGAATAAGCGCTTTTCGAATAATTGCTTATAATGAGCGTTAACAAAACTAAACGTATAGATTCGTTTTTACATGCTCTACACAATGACGTCATCAGCTTTCGTGGTGCATTGGTTACCGAAAGATTGGTGGTTCGAGTCCACCTGGGGGCGATGTTTTTTGTGGGGTAAATTGTCTCATTTGAGCTATGCTGTGTTTTATACTCAAAGATTGAAACACCACATTTTCATACTTGTCACAAGGATAAGTCGAAGATATTGGGAGACCAACATTCTTTGAGGGCGCAGAGAACGTCACCTTGTCTGGTTTTCGGACAATGCTAGAATATTGTTCAAATACGTTGCTCGTATAGTCCTATACCAAAAATAAATTATCTGAGCTGGTTTTACACAATTAACAACAACAGATATTATATTAAATTTGATATCGATACTAGAAACGAATCGAAACCAGGGGCGTAGGAACGGGGGGAAACTGCCCCCTCCGCACTTGACGACCATCAAACCACTCAGTCGCCGACACGAAAGTTTGTCAAATAACATAATATATTTTGCAGGCACAACAATAATCACCAGTCACCACTAACAAATGTTTAAAAAAAAAAAAAACTCGTTTAAAATACTCCAATCACACTCGAAGAAATGAAAAAAATCTGGGGCTGTGCTAGCAGGGGGGCCAGTGCCACCACCCCAGACTCGCCATTGTGTAAAAACACATATACTTTATCCACAAAAGACAGTTTACCCGGGCCATATTTGATTGATTGAGGATATTGCTTAACGACTCATATTAATGCACTTTGGCTATTCGAGACGATGAGTGGCGATAGATGAGGATGAAGTATGAACAGAAGGGGGGAGGGGAAACCCGGTACCGGCACGTAGCCTACTCCTTTCGAAAAGTACCAAGTAACCGAAAGGACGGTGTAACCTTGACAGTCATATGGGTTCCTCCACTAACCCGGACTGCCGAGCAGACGTCGAGGAGAACGAAGCCACCCATATTTAATTACTGTATAAAAAATATGTTATTATTTTGCTATTTTAGTCTGACACCCCCCCCCCCTGCCATCCACTACAAAAATAGTTCCTACCCCCCCCGATCGAAACGTTAAACAAGCTACAAAATGGTTTAGGACGTAAACGAACTAGAAATTAAATGTTGTTGCCATGAAATCTATATCCAACAGTTCCAAATAGAAACTAGCAAATTCGATTTGATATTGTGTAATAGATTCCATGACGACATTTAATTTCTATAAATTTGCTTTGTTTTATTTTATTTACGTTCTGAACAACCTTACAGACAGACAGCCAACCTAAAGCCGTAGAAAAGTACTACGTGGACGTTGGTTCGAATCCCGTACCAACTCGGCGACACAAATAACATCAACACCAAGCAGAAGCAGATACCGCAATCCAGCCACTCATAAAATGAATAAATTGATTTTTTGGTAATGAATTTAGACTCGGAAGCTTCGCAAACGCTTTTTCAGGCGCGTTGATGGATGAGAGTAATGTTTTTAAAAACAAAAACGCGTAAAATTGCGATTTTTCGTGAGACATAATTTTTGAGTTTAAAATTCAGCATTATTCATTTAGGCAAAGGTCAATGAATGTAGATTAAAAGAATAAGTCCTTCCTGCGATAGCAATAATACTATTGCCAGGAAATGGTCGCCGACGCCGTTCTTGCGAGTTTTGTAGTGTTCACAGATGCAGAAAATAAAATATTTTTACTTTCTAGTTTCTATACTGATGAGGACAATTTTATGAATGCCAATTTCCAGAAAACCACCTTCTGTCTATCATAAATGCCAAAGTGGGTAGATAATCTTTTAATTGCAAGTAAATTGAAATGCAAGGATCTAAATTCTGAAAGAGATGGTTCCGAGAAATGCGCGCGTTTTATATATAGGCATACTATGGTAATTTCACATTGAGTCCGGACCATTTTTCGACCACCAATTTTCACCAAAAATTTGATTTTTGGGGACGACGTTAACAAGGGGTGAGCATATTTCGCTATCAGAACACTTTAACTTTTCAAGTATGTTTCCCCAACGCAAGCTTGCGAAATTACTAAAAATTACCTCGCTTGGTGAGCAATTTTTGGAAAATGTGCTCTGATAGCGCAATTCATGCATTCATTATTACTTAACATTTTGGTGGAAACCAAAACCCGATATGACAAAAAATAGATCTTCCAAGTGATCCAGACTAAACCTCGGCGTTCTGAGTAAATCCTGGTTTTCTCGAGCTCATCCAACAGTAAACATTCCTCGGTCATTCCCTTCACGCTTATCTAAAAAAAAAAAAAATGAACAGGGACGTCTGATGTCCCAGGAGTGAGGTTTACCGCGAGAAATGAGAACATTTAAATTTAAATCTTCCAAATCATCTAAACTAGGAAAACGCTTAAGTCCCGCCGCGTTGTTGGATGAGCGTAATTGGTGCATTGAGCTGCCATGTGTTATGCGGATTTTCTGTTGTTCTGTGAAAAAATCATTACTAAGTTGAATATTTTTTTTAAATTAAATTAAATTAAATAAAAAATTAACTTAATTTTTTTTTTAATTAATCGTAATTTAAAAAAAGGAAAAAATCGTAATATTGAAATTTTCATAAGAAATAATTATTCGATTGCGCACAAATTTTACACGAATATATTAATTTATAAAATTAAGGTTCTGTGAAAAAATCATTACAATAGGATAAAGCATGTAGGTGTTAAGTCAAAGAATTGTTTTAAAAAAATAAAAATAAAAAACGTAAAATTTGATTTTCATGAGAAATAGTTTTTCGATTACGCTCAAATTTCACACGAATACCTAAATTCATAAAATAAGGTTATGTGAAAAAATCATAAAAATCGGATAAAGCATGTAGGTGTTATAAGTTGAATAATTTTTTTAAAAATCGAAAAAAATCGTTAAATTGCGATTTTAATGAGAAATAATTTTCCGATTGCGCTCAAAAACGTGGTAGTTCTAAGTTCAGAGATTTCGAAGGCCTCCGTAAAATTTCATCGCAATTGGAGTATCGGTTTAGCCGGAATCGTGTTAACAGACACACAAAAATACAGAAAAAAAGAAAAAAAGAAAAAAAAAACATTCCCAGGGTGTCTACAAATTTTTCATTACAAAATTCCCTGACTATTCTAGGTTTTCCAGATGGAAAATAATATTTTTCCAGACTGCAAATTTGGCTTTCCCGCGCATAACAACGGAGGAAAAAATGTTAATAAATTCAATGTCGATTTCGGGGGGAATTTTAAACACCAGACAATGCAATATAATTTAAGAATTGATTTTTTAAAATTGAGAATTTCAATTTTCGGCAAGCAAAAAAGTATTAAAATTACTAAAATATTGATTTTTTTACATTTCTTGTAAAATTCAAAAAAAAAAATCCCTGACTTTTCCAGATTTATTAAATTCCCTGACAATTCCAGGTTTTCCAGTCTTGTAGACACCCTGCATTCCAGATTTTTTTCTCCGGTGTAGTGAAATGGAATCTTTGCTTCGCTCGCTACGCTCATCCAACAATTTGTTACATTGCAAAAACTGGAAAGGATATGCATAAGATAGAGTTTGGGTAGTTTTTAATTTGATTTGTTAATAAAAATATCATTTATGCTGGAGATGAAAAAATATCGTTTATTCATCGATATCGATTCGATAACGATTTCGTGAACTAGTGTATGATGTAATCAAGGTATCATGTTAATAATACTGAATTATTCAATTATTGAAAAGAAAGGGGGAGGGGAACAGATAAATTGACTATTTCAGTTCGATTGCCATGACTATGTTTTTAAAAGAGCACTTTACTATTATACTTATTACTAGGAAAACGCTAAAGTCCCGCCGCGTTGATGGATGAGCTTTTTAAAGGTTTTAGTTTGCGTGGGATATCTTTACTTTTGCAAGTGCTTTGTTTTGCTGCCTACGCATTGTAGGTGAATGTTGTCAAGTTTCTTTTGTTTCTTGTCAATTGGTATTATTTACCGTAAAAAACTTGTATTAAAAGCTTTATTTCTATGGATTCTGGCTAAATTTTTCCATTTTTTCTTTCAAAAGGTACTACATAACCATAACCTTAATGTCCATGTATAATATGAACGTTGTAGCCCCACCCGTTTGGTCAGAATTGGCCCAAATGGCACGAAAATATCGCACAAAAAGTAAAAAAACGTATATTAAAAGCTTTATTTCTCTCGATTCTGGCTAACTTTTTCAACTTTTTCTTTCAGAAACCAATACATCACCATTACCTTAATGTCCATGTGAAATATGAACGTTGTAGCCCACCCGTTTGGTCAGAATTGGCCCAAATGGCACGAAAATATCGCACTAAAAATCGAAAAAAATCGTAAAAGTACGATATTCATGAGAAATATTTCTTCGATTGTACCCAAAAACGTGGCAAGTCTAAGTTCAGAGAAAACGAAGGTCGTGTCAAATTTTCATCAAGATCGCATATGCCGTTTGCCCGGTAGAGAGCGAACAAACAGACGAAAAAAAAAACAAAAAACAAACAAACAAAAAAAAACAAAAAACAACGGAGCTAAATTTTTTGGGGGGTCGGTGAAATTGAAGTCTTCGCTTCGCTCATCCAAAAATTGAAACGCTACGGTTTGGATGAAATTTATAAACATAAATACACTGGTAGTATCTTTTCTCAGGCTGTTCAAATTAACAACCCTTAAAAGAACTAAAATAATAAAACAACTCGAACACTACTTACTTTACTAATAGGACTCCCGTACTGTTTGCAGCTTTTTAAAAAAGGCACTCGATGCTCTGAAGTCTGATCTGTCTGAACATTATCAACACTGAACAACTGAAATACTAATCCGTCAGCTTCTCCACTCGGAATCTGATAAGGGGTGGAGCCATTTTCGATTTTTCGAACACATGATCAAAGATATTTTTTATAGTGTTATTTAGGATATCAGAGGTTCTATACTCAAAGTCAGCAGTCTTGCGTAAGTTATGTTTTAAGTAACTTTTAAAAAGTTAAGTTACTTGCTTTAAAAAGTAACTTTTCGTTAAAAGAACTTGTTACTTTGACATTTAAAGGTTACTTTAAAAGTTACTTATGGAAATACGGAATACTTATGGATGGGAAGAGTAGCAGTTTTAAAGAAATGATAAACATGACAGTCTTCTAACCTGAAAGATTAATTATTGAAAACATCGTCCGACCGGGTAGCAGATTCGGAACAATCCATTCCACGTACCATAATGAAAAAGAAAATAACAACACTGTAAAATATTAAGAACATAGAATCAAATTAGAAACTGTCACCAATGTAACACTAGCAATGAAACTTAAACACAAGAGACGCAATAAGACGGAACGCGTATGCAGTACGTACCGCCGGTACCGCACCGGTATGTGCTCGATGGCCGGTGGAACAGAAACGAATGAAAAAACAAAATGTAAAAATAGTCAACATCTAAGACTGTCAGTCACTGCATGAGTGCATGCCAACACTTTCATACAAATTCAAACAAAGCACTAATATTGCTTTCAGATTTCATTCAATCCGCTAATCCATGCTTGAAGGAGCTGGGCAGAGTACATATCAGTTATATATGAATACTAGGAATCCAACTAAGAAATGGATGGCGTAGGGTTGTTTCGAGAATTTTAGACCGGAAACAGCCGTATTTCGAGTGTTTTGCTGTTGGTATATTTAAAAGTACGTATAGTCTGTTTCAAAAGTAACTTTCATTTAAAAAAAAAGTTCCTTACTAATAGTAACTTTAAACGTTAGAAGTTACTGCCGCAGAAAAAGTAATGCGTTATCCCAAAAGTTGCCAAAAAAGTAACGCGTTACTTTCAACAAATAACAACTCAACTCTGGATATCAGGTACTGGAATTCAACGGTATTACAACGGCAACATGGACTTCAAGGGGTATTTAACCGCTTAACTCAAAAAATATATTTCATTCAGGCTAAGTAGTAGGTAATGAATTTAGCAATTAACAGAAAAATTATTGGGGCCTCCATGAGTATGACCTCCCAAAAATTTGTAAAACATGACATTTTTCAAGCTAGGTCCCATCGGCAAAAATCTCCCATAAGAAATAACATAGGGACGATCTTTATGCCCTGTGACCTTGGAGGATTTTGATCAAAAAAAATATTGGCCATTATTGACGTACACTACAGCCTCTGTAAATTCTCTATATTTTGTTTTGTAATTTGGGCAAGTAGTTCGGTCAAAATATGCTGATTACCAAGATGGGGTGTGATTTTGGAATGCATATTTTTGCATGTTTGAGGGTATATTTTGGGCACAGTTTCAAGACACGATGTAAAAATGGGCATTTTAGATTAATAATAAATCTAAAATGCCCATTTTTAATATTTATTAGTACAATTACGTATTGTACTATGCTCTAGTATCTATTGGATAAAAAAGAAGCAGGTCAAAGCCAATTTAAGCAATTTACCAAAAAAACAATTTTTGCAAATTTCTGGCTCAAAAAAGTTGAAAAATTCGTGTTAAATCACAGTTACAAGATATAATTTTTTGAACTGTCATTTTAGTGTAGTATTGTGCTATATATCACCTGGTAAAAAATAATATTTTGAGTTAATAGCCCCTTTAAAAATTTGTTCCAAGTTCCCACAAAACAGTAACTTTGCATGTTACAAGTTCAAAGTTCCTGATATAAGAAAAGGAACCTGTTCCCATTAATGATCCAGAAAAAGGAACACGTTCCTCCCCAAAACTGTCAATATTACAATGTTGACTCCTATATTGCTTTGTCAAAACCATCTTGAGAAATAAGTGTTATCCAGTGTTAGCGTTAAACCAAAAAGTTGTATTCCCATTTTATCATCGGTTTCATTTTCTCACAAATTCACTACGAAAGAATATGTTTCAAACTATATTCTTTTATGGTAGGCCTACTACAATATATGTTTGTCAACATTTGTTTATGGTTAAGGTTAAACAAGAAAGAAAACTCACGACAGGACAAACTAGCACGTCCGATCAGTAATGTGATCGTTACCCCATCACCACCAGTCATCACCCTCGGTAACACCAATTTTTTCTTGACAACACATACATGTATTTTATTTTACGTCTATCCTATTCAGTTATAAAAACTATTTTACAAGGGAGGGAGGACAACTAAATCAAATAAAGTACGGTACACATAAATGCACACAAAATAATTCAATTATTATGTGTTTGTATTTGCTATTATTTTGTTGTACCATATTTGCAATGTATTATGTCCCATATAATATGTACAATATACATGCTAGTGGACTGCAATAATAAAAAAAAAAATTAAGCTTAGTTTGAAATAATAGGTACTACCTATGTTACAATGCAACGTAGTTTAAATAAATAAGATAGCAATTTTATATTTGATAACATTCAAATTGTATATCTAAAAACAATGTGGAGGGAACTGAAATCAATAAAAAAAAGAGATGAAAAAAAAATAGAAGAAAAATAAAAAAAACATCACAATAAAATAAACAAAATAATTTGTTAGATGATCCCACTCAAATAAATATGTAGTTTGCCAATACTCAGGGAATAATAAAACATTCATAGAAGAAAGGAGGGAGAGAGAAGATTAAAGTGGTTCGGCATGTCAAAAGGATGGAAAAAGCAAGATTGCCGAGAAGGATGATGGAATTGGAAAATCCGGGTAGGAGAGTAAGGGGCAGACCACGATAACGATGACAATAGTATGATAAAAGATGTGGAACAGCGATGAGGAGACTGGAATGTAAAGAGAAGAGTGGTGGCAGGACAGAAGAAGATGGTGAGACCTATCTTCAACGCCAACCCATCGCCGAGTTGAACGATGATGGAAGATAACACCAAACGAGAATCTTCATTCTTCTATACAAATCTTGTAAACCGTTACAAACAATCTTGACAAAAATATAATTTTATCAGATATATTCTTAAGGCTATTCCAGAGCACTCTTACCGATATTTTGAAAGTCAGCGGAAAATGGCTAAAAGTTGGTTGGATGAAAGATGAACTTGAATAAGAAAGGGGAAAAAATAACTTTTTTTTTGGACGGGACAAAAGCTCTATTTTGGCCATTATATGCAAATTTTGGGTCAATACGGAAATGAATGTTTTAGATGCAATATTTAATTTTTAGCTATGATTTTTTTTTTATTGCTTCATACACCTTTGTCTCTGGACTGAGTACAAGGGAAACTAATTTTATGAAATAACTTTTGATGAACGATTTTTTTCGTTTTCCGGTTCAAAACTCTTTTTTGTACCATGTGACAAAAAAAATCGTACATCGGACATTATTTCAAAAAATTATTTTCCCTTATACTCAGTGCAGAGACAAAGGTGTGTTGAAACAGTAAAAAAAAAAATCATAGCTCAAAACTAAATATTTCATATAAAACATTCATTTTTGTATTGACCCAAAATTTGCATAAAATGGCCAAAATAGAGCTTTTGTCCTGTCAAAAAAAAAGTTATTTTTTCTTCTTTTTTATTCAAGTTCATCTTTCATCCAACCAACTTTCAGCCATTTTCCTTTGACTTTCAATATATCGGTAAAAGTGCTATGGAATATAATGAATATTTCTTGAATTAGAAGATCAGGACACCTAACTCCTCCAGCGGCTGGTAACCATGGACATCAATCTAGACAGAAAAATAGCATTGTAGAATACCTAACTTAAAATCATCACAATTAATAATCATAAGGAATAAACTAAACCTTACCCATAACCAAAGCAATTATAAACAACCAAAGAGCGGAATCAAAAAAAGAAATTAAGAAGAACATAATTAACTGGTAATTAATTATATAGAACCATACTAAAAACCAATTCTTTAGGTCTTTGATTCATGATCATTGCTTAAATTTTACTTTTAAAATTCAATTCCTAGCTCAGTAAACAGTGGTTTAGGCCGCATTCGCTAAGCCGGTTCCAGCTTGAACACCGAAGTAAAGCAACATCGGGCGTAGTCGGGAGAAAGTTGATGAATGCTCTGCCCTGAAACACACGTACACCGCTGGTTAGAGCAGATGGAGGATGCAAGAGTTTGTGTAACGGCTTCGTTCTCCCCGACGTCTCAGCAGTCCGGGTTAGTGGAGGAACTTATTGTCAAGGTTACACCGTCCTTTCGGATGGGACGTAAAGTCGTTGGTCCCCTTAGTACTTTTCGAAAGGAGTAGGCTAAGTGCCAGTACCGGGTTTCCACTCCTCCCTTCTTCATCGTCATGCACTGTTCAAAAATCAAACGGCCGGACTACATGGTGAAAACTATTCTAGTAATACTGTACATTACTGTATACGTATTATGTGTCCTAAACATAAAAAGAAAACATATGAAAGTGAATTCCACAATACAAGGATACATCTCTGTATTGTACAACATTTTACTTTCTAAATGATTCAGAATTTAATCTAGATACTTGCAAACAATTATTTTCAATAGAATTTGTATCCCAATTAGGCAATTAGCAATTTGAAAAATAAGTCTAGGTCCAGGTCCAGACTTAGGGTGTGCCTGAAAATTATTCAAAGTCTAGGTCCAGGTCCAGGTCTAGGTCCAAATTCAAGTCCACATCTAACAACGTAGTTAGGTACTGATTATCTGTCGATGGCGTGTGAAGTACTGTCTGAAAAGTCTAAGTCTAGGTCCATTCTTGGTCCAAGTCGACAAATAGATCGAGCAATCGAAAGTGTACACTCGTTTTAGGTCCGATTCAAAATGGCAGTCCGCGACAATGAGAGAAACAACAAATGAATGCATTGTTAAATAAAGGTAAACATTTAAGTTTTGTTTGTTTTTATCACGTATTTAATTGGTTTTCCTAGATGTACAAATACTTTTAATAAACAAATACTTTACAAAGGACTCTCGAATGAACACCTAACCTAACTTTAGGTAGTGTTGACTTTGCCCGGCAGGCAGCTCTACTGTAGGCTAGTATAGCACTTTAACATTGAGTTGGACTTGGACCTACACCTGGACTTGGACCATAATTCAGACACACCCTTAGAATAGGTACCTCAACTCAATACATAACTTTCAATTCTTTGAAAGTGCATACATATTTACCAATACAATATACTTGATCCTTTTCTCAATCGTGAAGCTATTGGATTGCAAATCTTGGCTAAAAGTAATTGAATGAAACAAGAGGTATAAATTATTCTCTCTTCAGATGTACAACATACTCCGTAAATACAAAATAATCAATAACAGGGTGAATATAAGAATCATTTAAATTACTATGTTAGAAAACTACAAGATATTTAAATTTACACTTTCTAGAAATAAGCTTACCATTACAATTTAACACAAAATGAATATCATTCACAAAAAAAAACATTATAAGATTTTTGATATGTTATGTTTTACTAAAATTAATATCTACTAGTTCATGGGTTTTAATTTTTAAACCAAGCATCCATCCTCTTCACAATCACAACGTCTTGAAGATACCTCAAGATCTCTTCGGCATCCACACCTAAACAAAAAACAAGTTATCAGGATTATATTGTCCTCTATAAGGGTTTCCGTCCATATTATTTACTTAATGTCTATCCTATTCAGTTATATTAAAAACTGATTTACAAAGGAGGACAACTGAATTAAATTAAATACATAAATGCACACAAACAAAAATGTAATCTTGCAAAGTTAGAAAATAATAAAGCCTCATTCACAATTATGTCATCTGTGTAGAGAATAATTGAAATCCTTGGGGTACTAGACAAGATGTGTCAAAGAGATTGAATGAATATGTCAATGTTTTAGGTAGATGTAAATATGCATGGTTAATATCATTTTTGTTGCTTAACCCATCGGCTTACCATTTAAAATCTCGCTGCCGTGCCCCCTGAAATCCATTTATTTTTTACGAAATGGGGTGCGGAGCGCACCTCAGCGAAAAATTCACTGCTACAAAAATAACCCGATTTACTTGAAATTAAAATTAAAATATAGCCTAAATAAATGTCTAGGGTGTATGAACTTTCCTACGAATTTTTCTTGGTGTCAAAATATCACACCCCTCATCTTCGTCAAATACTTCAAAATATTGTAAATTGCCGTCGCCGCCATAGTGCGCGCGCCGCCATACTGTCTACGAATGCAAACATAATCTTTCCTTCAAGCGTAGACAGGCTAAAACTTGACCGAGATACGAGCCAAACACATCGTTGGATGCAGCAAAGTGTGTAGAGTACATTGAGCGCAATCTCTTGGTGATTGGACAAACCATTCTCATACAACGACCGATAATGTAGCGCGCTGTTCCAGCCCGTCGATCCGACGGCCAGGTAAGTCGGCGGTCATTTCAAACAGCCCGTCGATTCGACCGGTGAGTAAGCCGATGGGTTAACGTCTCAATTAATTTACTAAGGATATTTGAAAAGATAAGTGGCGACATATAACGAAGGACAATTACAAACATAAGTAACAACTCATGCTTTATGCGGCCACACGCTTCGGACCAGCGCCCAATCGTATGTGCCACCGCAGACATGTGTGTAATAAAACAAATTATTTTCATTGCACATTGTTATTCCTTTATTAATTTGTTGCAGTAAATACATAACTAATAGCAATGGATAAAAACTGAAAACATCGGTAAACATTACAATCTTAACTATATCACCACTGAATTCCAGACTACTACAAAAACTCACACAATGGGAACAAAATATATCTTTATTATCAAATATATAGGGCAACTGTAGAGCTCTGTCCACAACATATTCATTGTGTATCACGAGCATAGGATTCGAACCAGGTATGTTTGGTCACTGCCCCAATGCCATTAGTTTTAAAGATTTAGTTTATCAATTTAAAAAATAACCTTTAAAAAGTTTAAATCTTATTTTTTATATCAAGTTCCTAAAAAATAACAATTGTACTTTTCTGTAAGGTAGGCCCTAAAGGTTCAAATAAAACATGAGCATACCATTTGAAGTACTAGTTGACACATACAACCGAAACAAAATCGCAGAATCCCCATAAATACACCTGACCATTTACCAATCGTAATAAATATTACCTAACGGACAGGAATTTGTTAATAAAGACCAAAGAGCTAGCGCTAAGCAAAGCTAATTGGAAAATAGACTCAAAAGAACATTTCCTCCAACGTAAAAGGGATCCCGTTTCTTAAAAGTTCTGAAAAAACGGAAGGGAACGCATTCAAAAAGTGCCTTCCAAGTTCCAACCCTTCCCCAAGTATGCCTAATCCATCAGTGATTGCTGTCCACGTTGATGTAGCGTTAAATCAGTATGATATGCAGATGAATGTGTAGTAGTCCGGATTAAGCCAGTTCAAACTCTATCCTATGACACACATAATCATTTCATTTTAACGTTAATACTATATAATATAGTAATATAAATTTAATTACAAATTTGAAACAATTAGTAACATTACACTACAATTCAAAAATATGTATCCATTTCAATCCAACTGATCACGCAAATTATCACAGCAAATCAACCATTTTCCAAACATGACACTTAAGTGTGGTAAACCACCACTTACACAAATAATTGCTATAATTACTATTTTCTATGGTAAGGTAAAATATAGATAGTATCTGATTAGTAACTTAAATTATTTACATCATTATACTAGTAGGGCTACTACAGTCTACAAAAATTCTCATAAAATTACGTTGTATCTGTTCTAAAAACTAAGTACTACATAAGTAGAGAATACATTGAAGACCAAACGAATTCTTATTCCTGGACTTGCAGGATGCAAAAATTACGAGCTTACTTGCATCATGTAAGCATAGATTTTTTCCATCTAGGTTATACATACCTAAATATAAGTTCACTAACTTTAGTGATGATAGATTGATAGTGATGCAGATAGGTAATGGCAGTCTTGGGTGGTACAGTAAGTAACTAATTAGTAATTAACATCTTCAATTAACATCAATTGTGTGTAACATAAGTAATTATTAGTAAATCGGTAACGCGTTTCTGTTAACGAAACTGTATACTCAGTTACAGCAGTGGTAACGCCATAATAGGTAATTGTCTGCCGGTAACCGGTAAGCTAATTTTGGAACACTTTAGCATGTTTTTACGTCACTAAAGCGTAACTTTTAGTTTTTTATGCTAGGTTGCTTTTTTACTCTTTCTTTATCAGTTGCAACTTGCAAATAACAACGTATTGCAGTAGACTATTTTATGACCCATCAACTAAAACTAGGAAAACGCTTAAGTCCCGCCGCGTTGATGGATGAGCTTTTTAAAGTTTTTAGTTTGCGTGGGATATCTTTACTTTTGCAAGTGCTTTGTTTTGCTACCTACGCATTGTAAGTGATTGTTGTCAAATTTCTTTTGTTACCTGTCAATTGGTATTATTTACCGTAAAAACTTATATTAAAAGCTTTATTTCTATGGATTCTGGCTAACTTTTTCAACTTTTTCTTTTAAAAGGTACTACATCACCATAACCTTAATGTCCATGTATAATATGAACGTTGAAGGCCCACCCGTTTGGTCAGAATTGGCCCAAATGGCACGAAAATATCGCACTAAAAGTCAAAAAACTTATATTAAAAGCTTTATTTCTATAGATTCTGACTAACTTTTCCAACTTTTTTTTTCAGAAAGCAATACATCACCATTACCTTAATGTCCATGTGAAATATGAACGTTGTAGCCTCACCCGTTTGGTCAGAATTGACCCAAATGACACGAAAATATCGCACAAAAAGTCAAAAAACTTATATTAAAAGCTTTATTTCTATAGATTCTGGCTAACTTTTTCAACTTTTTCTTTCAGAAAGCAATACATAACCATTACCTTAATGTCCATGTGAAATATGAACGTTGTAGCCCTACCCGTTTGGTCAGAATCGGCCCAAATGTCTCGAAAATATCACACTAAAAATAAAAAAAAATCGTAAAAGTGCGATATTCATGAGAAATATTTCTTCGATTGTACCCAAAAACGTGGCACGTCTAAGTTCAGAGATTTCGAAGGTCCCCTTCAATTTTCATCAAGATCGCATATGCCGTTTGCCCAAAATCGTGCGAACAAACAGACAAAAAAACAAAAAAAAAAAAACAAAACAAAACAAAAAAACACCCGAGCTAAATTTTTTGGGGGTCAGTGAAATTGAAGTCTTCGCTTCGCTCATCCAATTACTCATCACTTTACAGTTCACAACTTTTTCATCAGTTGAGTTTGCTTAGCATAAGTAAAATAAAATCAACTGTGCAGCTGTAATATAAAGCTGACAGGCAATGGCTTCAGAGAAATTTCAGTCATTGGGAAGCAATATCGTTCAACTGAATGTGCAAAGATAATAAGAAGTTTACAAGTAATGAAGAGCATTCATTAAAAAATAGGTATTCAAACATCAATTCAATAGTTTTTTTTAACTGCCTGACAGTAAATAGACTAAGGTAATATTCTTTTGACTTAAGTTCATGAATTATAAAAATAGAGTAAATAAATAAATTTATATTTCGAGAGATTATTGTTTATTTATTTTTATTTTACTTAGTCACAGCTGATTTTCAGTGGGCAAAATTAAATTTAAAGAAGACCAAGCCAACCCTGTTGGCGCCGACGCTATCGACAAGCAAACAATGACCAACTCGAGACCACGATTTTAAATAGGAAACACCTACAAAATTAGCTGGATACGATTCCACCAGCGGTGGCTTCAGAATCAACAAGACACATTCTATCCTTATGCTACAAATAAGAAAATCAAGAAATTGCTAATTACTAATTAATTGCTAATTACAGTAATTAGTAAAGTAATTTACCCAAGAGCCAAGACTGATGCAGAAATAATGGTGCGTAAATAATGCGAGTAAACTCGATAGCCAATAACATAACAAATATGAAATATTTAATAAATAATAATACTAAATCTAATAACATCAATCTTTCCTACTAGTACAGAAGAACACTTAGATGAAAAAAGTTTGTGCCTAGTGATGGATGAAGAGGGGTGAGACTGAGAAGGTACCAGAGGTGATGAAGGTTTTAAAGAGGGGGGGGGGGGGGGGGGGGAAACATCTGTAGGGATGATAATAATTACAGAACACAGGGCTTGGACTGAACAACATAGGGAGTGGGTACATATTATTAATTTAGTTTTGAAATGTCAAGGTTAACCAATCGGATCGCAACAACAATATAATAATCACTGTTGCATTGCAATTAGGTATTATGATGAATAAGAAGATATAAGCCCTACTATCATATACGGCAAACTATTAATTTAAAATAGTGCAGTGCTAAACTAACAATAGGTTTTATTACCCTTCCTTGAAAGAACGGATGAGTTACATATCATCCTCACTCAAGTTATAGTTGGTTATATAAACCAACCAGTGCTAGCTGACTGGTGACTGGTCTGTACACTAGGCTTCAGAAGTAAATCAAGGAGTCTGGAAGATAACTACTGTTATCGACCTCACTCTTGCACATTCGGTTCGTTCTGGCGTCGCTATATTCACAGAGCTATCACTCGCTGATGTCATCTTGACATGGCAGCCCTATTTTACTATAGCATTTGGCCTATTGAGACTTTAAAACACTGGGCCCATGACGTAGTTAATATTTGAACAAGGTTTGTATATATTAATGGATTCACCAAACACTGCATAACCTTAGCGCAGGCGTATTATATATCAATTGGGGCCAGTTTTTCTAGTGACATAAATAGAGCAAGCCGTCAAATCCTTGCCCATTCACTGGGTGCTAGCTTTGTGTATTTAGTGCTGGCTGAGTGTGACTTTTAAAGGTGCCTTTTAGAACAAATCCAAAATTTGCCGAGCGAGTGTTGGTGGTGTAGGTAAAAAATTACCCTTGATTTACATCTGAAGCCGATCGTACATCGATCGTACATCAGAACTTAGATAAAGATTAAAAAAAATAATGTTAATCATAATTAATTGGCAGCAATACAGGAAAATTTATAAGTTTGAAGAGGATCACGGTTCACGGATGAAACGTACACACTCACGGCACAACCAAGATGGCAACTGAACTGCCACAACATTATGATAATACTAGTATAATACAGGAGCAGGGGCGGCTCGTGAGTTATCATCGTGGGGGTGCACATAATTTCGAAGTCTTATTCTGCGGGAAAAAAAGGGGTCTGGGGCGCAGCCCCAGCCGCCGGAGGCGAAATTTTTTTCAGATACTAATGGTTCTGAAGTACCCGGGAAAACGACTTAAGAGTATATTTTTTGAATTTATTGGTCGGGAAAAACTCCCTGTGTAATTGTTACTTATGGAAAACCATCCAAAAAATTAATTATTATATGGTTGATTAAAATATTACATACCGAATAATGTCCCTTCATCTCCTCCGACACGCGCCTCAAACATCACATCGTATATTTATTTTAAAATGAAGTCCATTCTAATTTTTCGTCCAATGGTCTTTTTTAAAAAACGTTTATTTTAGATCGCTATTACCGAAGTCATATTATGATTTCACTTCACGGCACGATAATAATTTTAACACTGTTTGCTCACTTCACCAACCCTGTCGCAACAACTTTCACTAGCTACTGAGCAGATTGTATTTGTGGGGGTGAATGAATGCTGCGCCTGCGAGCAAAATACCACGGCATTGAATTGAAATAACTGGTTTTGACCCAGTCGCTTGAGCGATCCACCAACCTTTTTCAGACGTGATTTCAAAGGATGGCCCGAGGCTCGTTCTGCCATGCCGACTGTAGAAAACGATAATAAAAATGAACTCACATTCGGAGAGCACCCTCCGGTGGCAGCACTTACCTACTAAAGAATGACTCCTGCCGAATATGCCTTGCTTTGGGCCGGCCAAAATATCCATGCAAACAATCCAACGATTTATGGGAATATTACGAGATTTGCTCGAACCTTAAATTTGGAATTTAGTTCGCGCAGATATTTGGGGGTGCGCGTGCACCTGTGCACCTATACACGACCCGCCCCTGTACAGGGGTATGATATTGATCATTAATCTAGGTCAAATTAACAGTTTCAATTTTACCCCAGTTCTGTCAATTGTAAACAAATGGTAAAGTAAAATACAAATAGACAAAAGTTAAAACTTAAAAGCTATCTCACATAGCAATTAGAATGGTTATTCAATTAGTTTGGAAAAGGCCAAATGGCTAGTTTAGTTTAGATTGGAGAAGGGTTGACAGGTTGGGAAAGCATAGAGAACATAAAGCCCAGCCTGAAGGGCTGGGGGCGACAAAACTTTTCACCTGCTGATGACAACTGTAGCTAATTTAAAGTTGTTACCTTAATCCACGACGCGTTTCGTCCTTCTGGGTATATATAAAATAACTATTTATGAGTCTAGTAGCTAGGTGCATTATAATAAAATAAACAAATACCATACTCAAAAGTCAACACTATGTTTCTCAGGCTTAGAACATACTCAAATTGCCTACTTTAAATCAATTGCTAATAAAACAAACAGTTTTAGTAGTTATTTACTTAGGGAACATTCTACAAAGAATGAACTTGGAAGTTGGAACAGTCACATTTATTAACGAGTTCTACTGTGCACTGACAACAATGGGCTCAACTGTCATAAAACAAGCCAAACAACTTTGGTAAGCTAATTTTGTGTCTTACATAAATTAGCTATTATTTACTACAATTCAGAAATTAAAAAAGTCCGCCCCAACCGGGAATCGAAATATGCGGGAGATCCGTCGTTCGATTCCCGGTTGGGGCGGACTGTTTTAACTTCTGAATTGTAGTAAATAATATCAATTATTACACCTACACCCTATTACACCCGACAAAACAATTCGAGAAATAAACTAGCTAAAAAAACGTACATAATCTTGTTTCAGTAGCCTGTTTAAATATTTTGTTATTTTACTTGGCTTGGCTAATTAATTTTAGATACTTTACTTGTGTACTTTTATCGTCAAGAATATAAAAGTTATTGTACCCTATGTAGATATTATATAATATATAATATGTATAAAAAATAAATAAAAATAAAACCTAATCGAATCGCTTAAGAAGACTGCTATTGCTGATACGTATCGAGTAATAGGACCAGATTGTACTAAACTACAGATGCATTTTATTTTTATATGCTTCCAATTTATTTTTAAACTATTTGGTAAATAATAAATAATAATTCGTAGGCTTACTAGGTATGTACTACTACGGAATCAAACACAATTAATGAATTAAATAAAGTGAACTCTCTTGATGACACACTGAACTATAGTTATATGCTGCATGCACACATTGTTTTTTTTGGGGGTAATCCATCTATATTTATTGAATTACCAACATTTTGGTCTGTTCTCCCAGCCCATTTTCAAGGAAATCAAATTATAAATAGCACGTATCAAAAACAAACAAAACCAAACTTCATAAAATAGTCACTGTCATGCTCAACTTAAAGCTTTCCCTGTGGGCATGTTTTTAATATGCTGTGCACCTCCTCCAACAAGAGTTGACAATTTAGCATTAAGCTCTATGCCCAAAACTTCTTTAAGAACCTCATCACTAGGCCTAATCTGAATTAAAAGGAAATTTGAAATAATCGAGTTTGAATTAAAGAGGATTTGCTGTTTTGCTGTATTATAAATAATAAATTAATAATCAATCACTTGGTTCCACATATGTCAGGTCGGGGGGTGACGTATCACCAGTTTCTCGGGCACACATAACAATAATCAATAATAAATAAAATATCAACACAACAAAGTATAGAAGGGTCATGGAAGTTTGAAACAAGCTACCCTTAATATTATTTTCGTTTTCATATGTTTCGTTGTGCTATCATAGCTTAGGCAAACAAAAAATTATATTAAATAAAATAGTAACTCAACAAAACAGACAACAAGTTTTCCTACTTGTAAAACATTTTGTCATGAAAGGTAGGTAAATCTAAATATACATACTACCACATAAAAATATATATTGGCTGGTATTTTAACACCGGTATTTGATATTCTTACGGAGATGGAGACTTGCCGCTCACGTCTAGTGAGGAATCTGCCGACGCTTCGACCCCTTGCGTACCTCAACGCCCCGTGGCAGGTCGCTTATCTCTAAGCCTAGCTGCTTCACTTTGCCTCTAGAGCGCCATACTTTCACCTAGAGCACCAGACACATGCATTATTCTTCAACCATGTACCACAATAGTTATAAATTATAATTACACGTATAAATAAAGAGACACAATGGCTATGTAAATAGCCCGAAACGTCCACTATTTCAAACTTATCCTAATAATACTACTACATATAGTACATTACTCGAATGAACACAAACTCGAAAGGCCCAAGAGCTTACACAATTTAACATGCCGATGTGCCATCCCGCCGAAAGCAGAATTTAAACCTACGGTGATTCCCCTCCCTCTTCCTCCACCCCCCTCCTTGTCACCCAATCCACACTCACTCACTCACCTCTAGACAACAGCTAGCCTAGTTTTTAGTTTTCTACTCAGTCTCTCTCTCCAATCACTGAGAAAGGTCACGTTGACCGAAAACGTTTTGATTGTCTGTTTATTTGTTTATTTGTGTATTTGTTTATATGTTATCTTTCGCGGCACGCCTATTCTATTTAAGGTATGGTAAGCTGCTGGCACCCTATCTCTATTCACACAAATATATAAAACTGGTGCACGTAACTTGTGTATCGGTGTTATCCCAGATAGAAAACTTAACATTAGTATTACCGGTACACAGCAAAATGATGAATTGTACTTTCATAGTCTGTTACTGTTAATGTTAGGCAGTGGCGAAGCGTCGGGGTAGGTATTGAGACAGTGTCTAACCTACTCAAAAAATTAATAAGGAAAATAATGTTCTAAACACTGTTTTACAAGTGAGAAATGGTTTTCAAAAGCACGCGGGCAAAGCAACGAATGAACGGCAGTTACCTTTCTGCGCGGACGTGGTCTCTGGTCTCTTTCCATGCCTTTGCACTACTTCTTGAGACAACTAGGATTGTCTCCAAGCCTTCCCCTATTACACCTACAACTCTATGGCCCAGCGCTTGTCCACTCCCCTCCACTTCCCCTCCTTCTTCGCCAGACGCATAGGTTAATGAGACATGACTCCTCGCGCTTAAGCTCGTGTTTCGGCTGCATTTTGGATTGTTGCGCGCATGGATACTATTATACACTTGAATAAGCGCGCGAGCGTGCTTGAATGAGTGTTACAGCTTTACAGCTTGAGTTGTTTTGTTATATTTAATATTATTCTGATTCTGACATGGCTGCAAAAAAAAATCTAATTGGGAGGATTGACTAAAATGAAGTTTCCACTGTACAAAAACGTTATTTTGGTATTTCTTTCAGACTACTACTTTTTTCTAGAACGTACCAAACAAATTCTAAAATCCTGATTTTCAAAAATTTGCCCCGTGCTTGGTTCCTTTCCCCGAAAAAATATGCACCAAAAAGAAACATGATTTGTTTGTGTCTAGTTTGTAAAATATTCACGCTTCACACTGATGTTAGGTCATAGCCTGTTAGGTAGTTGAATGCCTTAAATATAATTCGAGATACAATGAGAAAGTAGATGGTACTATTGGCGTTGGTACTACAACATAATACATCCAGGAGCCTATGACCAAAAAAGCAAAAACATAGCAAGAAATTATAGCGGGCATAACTTGTGCATCTAATTTTTATAATGTTGTTTGTGATAGAATGCCTATCGGCTAGGTTTAGTGTTTGTGGTTTGGGAAAGAAGAAAGGAGACCAACAGCTTACCTTAAATGAGATGGGCAGCTGCGTGAAACTGGCTGGTTAACATAAATTTACAAGATACACAAAGTCGTACGTTTCGGCCAACGCGGCCTTGGTCACCGACCGTTAGAGAAGAACTAAATTTAAAAAATATTACAATATATTACAAGGCGCTGTTGGGGGTGAGGGTGGGTGAAGGTGGCGGTGCAACATGTGGGAGGAGTCAGGTGGTCTAAGAGGGAGGGCCTAGGCCTATCTTAGATTGAGGTTAGGTTTTTTGCGCGAGCTGGTGACTATTTGGTGCGCTAATTCCCATTGCCTTAAGTGTTCCTCGTTGCAGGATGGGGGTAATGACTTAACAACCCTCGTTGTGTAGCAGTCATTGAAGTCCCTGTTGTGGGTTCCTGCATGTTGTGCCACCGGTTTTAGTTCAAGTTTCCTGACAGTGTCCTGCCTATGCCCGTTCATCCTGGTGCTCAGGGAATTGGTGGTTAGGCCTATGTACTCGGCTGGGCATAGCTGGCACTGTAGTTGGTAGATCAGGTTGGTTGTGCAGTTGTTGTGTTGCCTTATGGGGTATGTTATTCCAGTCGCTCGAGCAGTAAATGTTGAAGTGGGGGGGTGAATTTGGCAGGTTTTACAACGGGGTCTCTTGCAAGGGTGAGAACCTTGGGGTTGGGGGAGCTTGTCGGTCTTCCTGACGGGGGTGTGCCTAACGATGTGGTCACTGATGTTGGGTGGCCGTCGGAAGTACACGCGAGGCATGTTCAGGGCCAAGTCGTTGGTGAGGGCCGATGCTTGAAGAATATGTGCTCCTCGTTTTAAGATCCCGTTGAGTACCTGTAGGCCTGGGTGCCACTTGGTGACAAGCGCGAGATTTCGTTGCTGGGCGGAGTACGCTGTACACTGGGACGGTGAATCCGATCTAGGACCTTATGGCGAGGGTATCCCCGGGCAACAAAGGCATTCGCAATGCGGTGGCAATACTTTGCTAGGTCCTCTTCGTTCGAGCAGATCCTCCGTCCTCGTGTGGCTAGTGAGTGGGGTAGTGCTTGTTTGGTATAGTTGGGGTGGCAGCTGTCATAGTGTAGATATTGCTGGCTGTTGGTCGGCTTGAAATGGACGCTGGTTTCGAGATGTCCGTTGCGGAGCTCGATGTCAACGTCCAGAAAGTTGACGTGGTGCTTAGAGATTTCCCATGTGGAAGCGTAAAGAGGAGAAGGTGTTGAGTTCCTCTAGGAAGATGGCGAATGATTCTTCACCATGGGTCCATATAGCATAAATGTCGTCGATGAAGCGGAACCAACAGAGTGGGAGTAGTGTCTGGGGTTTTGAGAAAATCAGTCTCGACCTGCCCATGAATAGATTAGCGTAGGACGGGGCCATCCGTGTGCCCATGGCCGTTCCCCTGGTTTGTAGGTAGTGTCGGTCCATGAAGCTAAAGTTATTCATTGATAGGACTAGCTGTGCTAGTCCTACTAGGAAGGGAGTGTCGGGTTTGGTGTTGGGGGGTCTGTGGTTGAGGTAATGTTCTAATGCTGAGAGTCCTTGCGTGGTGGGGATGTTGGTGTAGAGGGATGTGACATCTATGGTGGCCATAAGGGCGTTGGCTGGAAGAGGCATGGCTAGGCTTTGATTTTTTCGAGGAAGTCGTACGTGTCCTTGATGTGCGACTCTAAGCCTGTCACCAGGGGCTGTAGGTTTCGGTCAACAAAAGCTGATATGCGCTCCGTGGGCGAGTTAAAACTGGCAACAATCGGACGTCCTGGATTGTTGGGTTTGTGAATTTTTGGTAGGCATGTAGAAGGTCGGTGTCCTTGGTTCCTGAGGGGTCAGGTGGGCAATCGTAGCCTCACTTAAGTTCTGGGCCTTCCCTCGACTGTTCACAAACTCTTTGATTTTCTGTAGGTGTTTGTCAGTCGGGTCAACCTGTAGGGCCTTGTAAGTGTCCCTGTCATCGAGTTGTCTGTTAGCCTCTTCGATGTAGGCCTTGGTATTCTGTAAAACAATCTTCGAGCCCTTGTCGGCGGGCCTCGGCCCACAGTATGCACCACACCTGGTGAACAGCCAGAGCCAGGGACACCAGCTGACCACACCCAAGATCTGTCAGTAGGCCTACTCAACCTCTCTGACCATGAACTCACGCGACACGAAGCAGAAGTCCTCTCCAAGGGCCTAACTTTCGCGCCGACACCCGAATTTGACCACTTTGCTCTGGTTAAAGACACTTTAGCCTTTGCCAGAACCCTAAGACTTAAACACTTCTTTAGTCAACACCCTTTTGTGCCGGACCCTGAGAAAGCCCTCGACCCAGCACTTGTAAAGTTCAAGCAAAAGTCGAACTGGAACCCAGGAGTTTCTTCCACCAGAACACCCCATTGAACAGTACATCTCATATGTTACCAGTGCCATAGCCTCACCTGATCTCGTAAAAAGCTACCCACCACCTGCAACATCACACCCTTCAACGCAAGCCTTGACCACTCTCAGAAACAATCAGGATATCATTATCTTGCCGCCGACAAGGGCTCGAAGATTGTTTTACAGAATACCAAGGCCTACATCGAAGAGGCTAACAGACAACTCGATGACAGGGACACTTACAAGGCCCTACAGGTTGACCCGACTGACAAACACCTACAGAAAATCAAAGAGTTTGTGAACAGTCGAGGGAAGGCCCAGAACTTAAGTGAGGCTACGATTGCCCACCTGACCCCTCAGGAACCAAGGACACCGACCTTCTACATGCTACCAAAAATTCACAAACCCAACAATCCAGGACGTCCGATTGTTGCCAGTTTTAACTCGCCCACGGAGCGCATATCAGCTTTTGTTGACCGAAACCTACAGCCCCTGGTGACAGGCTTAGAGTCGCACATCAAGGACACGTACGACTTCCTCGAAAAAATCAAAAGCCTAGCCATGCCTCTTCCAGCCAACGCCCTTATGGCCACCATAGATGTCACATCCCTCTACACCAACATCCCCACCACGCAAGGAACTCTCAGCATTAGAACATTACCTCAACCACAGACCCCCAACACCAAACCGACACTCCCTTCCTAGTAGGACTAGCACAGCTAGTCCTATCAATGAATAACTTTAGCTTCATGGACCGACACTACCTACAAACCAGGGGAACGGCCATGGGCACACGGATGGCCCCGTCCTACGCTAATCTATTCATGGGCAAGGTCGAGACTGATTTTCTCAAAACCCAGACACTACTCCCACTCTGTTGGTTCCGCTTCATCGACGACATTTATGCTATATGGACCCATGGTGAAGAATCATTCGCCATCTTCCTAGAGGAACTCAACACCTTCTCCTCTTTACGCTTCACATGGGAAATCTCTTAAGCACCACGTCAACTTTTCTAGACGTCGACATCGAGCTCCGCAACGGACATCTCGAAACCAGCTGACCAACAGCCAGCAATATCTATATTATGACAAGTGCCACCCCAACTATACCAAACAAGCACTACCCCACTTACTAGCCACACGGAAGAGGACCTAGCAAAGTATTGCCACCGAATTGCGAATGCCTTTGTTGCCCGGGGATACCCTCGCCATAAGGTCCTAGATCGGATTCACCGTCCCAGTGTACAGCGTACTCCGCCCAGCAACGAAATCATCCCGCTTGTCACCAAGTGGCACCCAGGCCTACAGGTACTCAACGGATCTTAAAACGAGGAGCACATATTCTTCAAGCATCGGCCCTCACCAACGACTTGGCCCTGAACATGCCTCGCGTTGTACTTCCGACGGCCACCCACACATCAGTGACCACATCGTTAGGCACACCCCCGTCAGGAAGACCGACAAGCCCCCCCAACCCCAAGGGTCCCACCCTCGCAAGAGACCCCGTTGTAAAACCTGCCAAATTCACCCCCCCCACTTCAACATTTACTGCTCGAGCGACTGGAATAACATACCCCATAAGGCAACACAACAACTGCACCACAACCAACCTGATCTACCAACTACAGTGCCAGCTATGCCCAGCCGAGTACATAGGCCTAACCACCAATTCCCTGAGCACCAGGATGAACGGGCATAGGCAGGACACTGTCAGGAAACTTGAACTAAAACCGGTGGCACAACATGCAGGAACCCACAACAGGGACTTCAATGACTGCTACACAACGAGGGTTGTTAAGTCATTACCCCCATCCTGCAACGAGGAACACTTAAGGCAATGGGAATTAGCGCACCAAATAGTCACCAGCTCGCGCAAAAAACCTAACCTCAATCTAAGATAGGCCTAGGCCCTCCCTCTTAGACCACCTGACTCCTCCCACATGTTGCACCGCCACCTCCACCCACCCTCACCCCCAACAGCGCCTTGTAATATATTGTAAATATTTTTTAAATTTAGTTCTTCTCTAACGGTCGGTGACCAAGGCCGCGTTGGCCGAAACGTACGACATTGTGTATCTTGTAAATATTTATGTTAACCAGCCAGTTTCACGCAGCTGCCCATCTCATTTAAGGTAAGCTGTTGGTCTCCTTTCTTCTTTCCCAAACCAAAAACACTAATTTTTATAATGATGAGTTATATGAACATAAAATCAAATGGGGGAGAGGTACAAAGAAGATGGTTGATATGTTCCCGTGCAAATAGTTTCAATATTGAAGTTAAGATTCCAGACATACCGTGTAGTCGTCAGATGTGGTGACTAGCATCTCCGGATCTCTAGGGTTGAAGGCCACGGAATTTACCACGTCTGTGTGTGGAAACCGTGTGAGGCAGATACCGTAGTGACGATCCCACAGGTAGCCACACTTATCCTCTGCGCCACTAAAAGAAAGTTTGACTCAGTAAATGCGCTATCGGCTATACCAAAACATAGCTACACTTTTCCTTTGCGCCACTGAAAGAAAATGGGTCTCATTCGTTCGTAAGATACATTTCTAGTCTAGAAGCACTACACAAGGTATTAACTATGCGTACTACTCACTACAGCTGAAGAAGATAGGAAGGCATAATTCAAACATTTCTTGCAGCTATTCCTATTGGTATCGGAATTGGCCATTTTGGAGGGATTGACCCATTTATAATAACTACCTACTAGACTATTGCATTTATCCAGAAGCCTATGTAAAACTTTACTGGTAATGAAGATGACGACATTTGGCTGTGATGTATTTCTAAAATTGAATACTTTATTGAAGGTCGCCTACAACCAATATTACAGTTTACAGAACTAGCTCCGTGTTCTTACCTGGCCACATATTCGTTACACACATCCAAGAAAATGAAGAAGCACTCGTTATTGGGCGTATATGCTCTGTGCGCCCTTAGCATAGTCCCGACCTGCAGCACACAGAATCAGATTACATTTTAAAACCTTGTTAATTCAAACTCGGTTTATCCAAATGCCTGTTATTTTCAAACTAAGCATGAAGTTTCCAAGAAGTTTGGGATATAGGCCCTACCATATAGACTTGACCAGACTCTTATTGAGTTTGATTTGAAAAGGGATCACTGAACAGAACACATGTGACCTAGAAATATACTAGAGAAAGAGACAACACTTCAAGTTGTCACCACATTCTTTCCGAGTTATCAGGGATTCAGAAACTCTTGATACCTTTTTTGCCCAGATGCCTCAACCAGAGGCAAGTTTTGATTTGTAACCTCTCAATTCTTAAAGAAAACCGGTAGGTTATGTAGGGTTGCCGTTCGATACGAATTTCAGTATCGATAATCGGACCAGTTAAATCGATTATCGATCGCGATAATCGATTTAAAAAAATATCGATCGATAATCGAATCAAAATTAGGACTAAACTTGCTCGTATACCGACGCGGATCGTGGACCTTTTGCGAGTGCATCCTTTTGTTTCTTCTATTTGCTCAGAACAGGGTTTTTCCACGCTATAATAGCAACGTCTTTCACGAGCTCCCCCCCCCCCACGCGTCTGGCCGGCGCGACGAGAGCGAGCTAAGTGGAGTAGACAAACCGCGCTATGCTACCCGGCTTGAGTGTTATCTTTGTGAAGGTCGTTCTTCTTGGAAATCATGGTTCTGTGAAGTTTCATTTCAGCTTTTGTTGAGATTGTCGTTCATTCATTTACGAGATATTATCAGTTTAACTGTTCAATGCTCCGATATTTATTACGTGACGAGATGAATATTGTTAGAGATTAGTTTGGAAAACGACGTAATATTGGTGTGAGAGAACTGATAAGATAATATTATCGTAGCACTACGGAAAGAAGAAAAGCGATTACGGGTTGGCGTGGAGTGGGGAAGAATGCATCTCGATAAAATACTTGTTGATCTTGCTTGGCCGTGACGCGCCGAGGTTGTGCAATCGGCGCGGGAATGCAGCCGCCTGCCGCCCGACTCAAGCCGGCCCGTAACACACACGCGTCATACACGCGTCATGCTGGTGGCCTATACTCAGAGTTGGATAAGTTCCTCAAAAAATGCAACTAGTTCCAGTTACAAGTTCCTCATAAGAAAAAAAAACTCTTTCCAGTTCCAAGTTCCTTTCCAAATGGAACCAAGTTGCGTTCCTAAGTTCCTTTCCAAATGGAACTAAGTTCCTAAAAAGTTCCTTTTTTTCAATAACCATTTTTCTTTAGATCTTCTCGAGAGGGTCAATGTAGGTATCCAAATTTCTACTTAAAACCAAGTATTTGCAAAGAATGCATAAACTCTGTTTGAGATTTGGAGGAATTAAATATATGGACGAGTATGTAGGCTTTCACTACCTGTGAATCAATTTTGAATGATCTTTGGGTTGATGATGCACTGCTCCACGTTTCGCAACCAACAAGGGTGGTGAACACGGCACAACGCAACAACCCAAAAGATCATTCAAAACTCAAGGTGAAGTTTAGCTGGCAATGCGACTAATAATGGTGAGAAACCATGGGGGATGGGGGTTGACCACTGAGTGTAGGAATAGGGATGGGGGTATGACAAGAATTTAGAACAATAAAGGCAAATTTTAGACTTCCTGGAAATGGAGTATTTTACAAACCCTTCATCTTGTAAGTAAACTATGATTTGACTCTTTCATTCCTTAAATTTGTACAGTCAAGTTATAAAAAAGGAACTTATGAAAATAAGTTACAGTTCCTGGAAAATTGGAACTAGTTCCTCCCTTAGTTCCTGTCTGGAAAAAGGAACTAGTTCCTCCCTTAGTTCCTGAAAAAGGAACTAGTTCCTAGGAACTGGAACTGTTTAGTTCCGTTCCTACCCAACACTGCCTATACTGCACAGTGCAGGCGCTTCATACTTCACGCCTTACGAGTGTTGTAGATCTCGCAGTGGACGCATTTTTCATGGAATAAAGCAATTAATGTCTTGACTGGTACTATTTTATGAAGTTCTGCAGAGCGGGCGGTAAATTACAAAATTTCGGGCGGGCGAGCTATTCGATTATCGAAATATCGATAATCGATTCTGGAAGACTGAATCGATTATCGATCGTTTAACCCGATTGCGAGCCCACATTTTTTGACACATTTTTGCAGTTCAAAATGGCACCCCGGCTTGGAATTGATGGCAAAATTACGAGTATTTAAATGCTACTTTTTTTTTGTTCAATGAACTTTTAATCAGGGGTCAGTCGGTTTGCATTCGGTGTCGGCTTGCAATTTAAAAAATAATGTAGGCCTAAAGTCTTCTTTACTTTTAGTTTTGTTTAGATTAGAGAAGGGTTGACAGGTTGGGAAAGCAAAGAGAACATAAAGTGCAGCCTGAAGGGCTGGGGGCAACAAAACTTTTCACCTGCTGATGACAACTGCAGCTAATTTAAAGTTGTTACCTTAATCCACAACGCGTTTTGTCCTTCTGGGACTCATCAGGCGGATGGTGGCCACTAAAAATCAGATAACTACATGCAAACAAAACTCACAACACATAACCAAATCTGTGGCAGGGCCACGCAACACGTAAATTATGTATGCATGTTGTCATCTTCAGCAAGGTTGCTTCACAAACCATTCATACTGAGTCACACCGTCAGCACAACCAGTAAGGGGGCTTCCCTCCCAACTGTAGTGCTGGGAGACAAAAATCCATGACTTACCCTGGATTCAAACCAGGACTCTTGGCAACAAGAGAAAAGCTGCCCCTTCTGTTGTTGCTGGGTCAGTCAACCCTTCTCCAATATAACTAGTCAATAGGCCTTTTCCACACTTAGAAACTATTTAAATCTAAGGTATTTGGGCCACTAACCAGTGGCGCATTCACTTGGCCTTTGTCTTTGCATACATTAAGCGACCATAAATATAGCATTGCGGCATGCACTTGAGAAATAAATAACCTAAATATATTTAGCACCGTGGTCTCTACTGTAAAATCAGAAAACACATGATGGCATAGTATGCCAAAATATGGGCATATGAAAATAAAAGAAGAATGGTACTACATATGCAAAGTTTTTCTTCATATGAAAACAAATGATTTACTGATTGTTACAGTTGTACACTTAAGCGGCTGTCACACGATTGAGAAAATCGCGCGAGCCAACTCGCGCGAGTAACTCTCTGGGAGTAGGCCTGCACTTATTTACATGGAACTCACCGCCTCCCCGTCAGACGGTGAGCCAGCGAGCGCGAGCTCGCGCTCGCCACGAAAAATGTCCAGCTTGTTCAACTTCCTAGCGAGTCGAGGTAGCGAGAGCCAATCAGAACTCACTACCGTAACACGTGACCAGTGAACACCAATAGGTGGCGTTATTGTTACCTTCATTGTCTGTCGTGTGACAAGGATGGTAATAAACTCGCGCGAGCCAACTCGCGCGATTTTCTCGATCGTGTGACAGCCGCTTTAGGGCTGGATGCACAGCAGTCACTTACAAACCACTTTTTTTTTTTTTTTTCTTGTGCAAAGTTGGCCTCTTCAGCCATTCTTCTGTCTTGCTATCCAATATAAGACTGCCTCCTTTTCTATCCTGCTCAGGTCATCGGGCAGGGAGTCAATGTCATTCTTGAGGGCGGCGCATCTGAAGAGATGCGCTCTGTCTTGATCTTCTAAATTACAAAGTTTGCAGGTGGTCGGTTCGTTGGTAATGTTGAAGCGGTGCAGGTGGTGCTGCAAGACGTCGTGACCGGTTACAAGCCGGAAATGGGCGGTGGCCGTCTTCCTCGACCAGTCTTTGTCTGGCCCTTTTTTGATCTCGGTCCACCAGTTCTTTAGTCGTGAAGTCTCTTCTGTGGTGTTTCTGAAGATCCTTTTTGTGGTTGACTTGATCTTAGTTTTGACATTTTGGTAGAAGAGAGGCGCTGCTGGTGGTTGCGGTGCTTTTGTGGCACTTTTGGCCAAGAAGTCTGCCTTTTCATTCCCCATGATCTTGCAGTGGCTGGGGATCCATAGACTACTAAGAGTCCACTAAGGTCCAGAATTTCAATGTCTAGTTAAAATTTATCTGCCAGTTAGTCCTCTCAGTAAATATTTACAAGGCTTCTGATTGGTGGTTGCCATAGTGAAAACAAGTTATGTGTCAGTTAAATTTACTTGCCACTTTAACTGGACATTGAAATACCGGGCCTAAGTGACACAGACCCATGTTGTTTTCCATGAGCACATAGTACTAATGTTCGGTTAACTACATGACATTGGGCGTTGAGCTACTGTTGTGTATTCGGCCCTAAAGAGTTGATTTAAATAAAAGATAGGCCTATTCTATAATAGATTTAATTAAATAAAAATGTTGATTTAAAATTTAAACAACAAAATATTGTCCTTTCACCTGCTGATGACAACTGCAGCTAATTTAAAGTTGTTTGTTACCTTAATCCACGACGCGTTTCGTCCTTCTAGGACCGCCTGATGAGTGATAAGTCCCAGAAGGACAAAACGCGTCGTGGATTAAGGTAACAACAAACTTTAAATTAGCTGCAGTTGTCATCATCAGCAGGTGAAAAGTTTTGTCGTCCCCAGTTCGTCAGGCTGGGCTTTATGTTCTCTATCCCAACCTGTCAACCCTTCTCCAATCTAAACTAAACTAGCCAGTTGGCCTTTTCCAAACTAATTGTAACAAAATATTGACCTTGATTGAAATAACATGAATCGTCTGAATGCACGTCTGACTGACCTGTTTTAGTGTGATAAGATCTATTACGTGGATGTCTATCTCTTGTGCTATGGGCGGAGGGTCTAGCGGGTTCCGGATGATGTAGTTGTGTGGCCACGGCCGACTGTTCACGTACAAGTAGCGCTGGTCCGGGGAGAGACCTGGAACCACACCGGTTCGATGTGACATTACAGAAGTATTCTTTAATTCTTTTATGTACTGGTACACAACAACTCTTGCAACAAGCATCTTATGGCACATTCACATTACATAAAGCAATACAATCTTAAACACAAGAACAGTAAATGGCATACCTAAAATTTATTAAACCGGTAGGCCTAGTTTACGATATGAAGATGGGCTGCAAAGGGGATAAAAAACTTGGGCAGGGGAGCCATTTAATCAGGGCCTAACATAATTTTGTTAATATTTAGTACAATTATTCAGAAATTACAAAATTCATCACGAGAACCCAATCAGCATGGATTTTACTAGGAAAACGCTAAGTCCCGCCGCGTTGTTGGATGAGCCTAATTGGTGCATTGAGCTGCCATGTGTTATGCGGATTTTCTGTTGTTCTGTGAAAAAATCATTACTAAGCTGAAGATTTTTTTAAATTAATTTAAATTAAATAAAAAGTAAACTTTAATTTTTAATTTTTTAATTACCGGTAATCGTAATTTAAAAAAAGAAAAAAATCGTAAAATTGTGATTTTCATAAGAAATAATTATTTGATTGCGCTCAAATTTCACACGAATATATTAATTCATAAAATTAAGGTTCTGTGAAAAAAATATTACAATCGATTAAAGCATGTAGGTGTTATAAAGTAGGGAAGACGACGGGTACCCGGGTACCGGGTACCCGCCCGTCGAAGTCGGGTACGAGTACGTGTTTCCACTACCCCTTTACCCGCAAAACCCTGTTCCTGAATTGAGGTGTCACATTGTAGGCGGAAGGCTAATGTAAACATGCGCTTTCTCATATCTTTTGTGCTTGGCGGCGTTTTTGTTTTGAATTATAATGCCCTTTGTTCATGTTGCCGACTTGTGGCAGTGTGCTGAGTATGCCCCACCCCCACCCCTCTCCTGCCTAACCACTCGTGCGATCTTCCAGAGATTATACTGCGTAAATAATTACCACAACATCACTTATGTTTTCAATCTGCTAGAAGTCAAAACTTAAAAGCTATCACCCATGGTGATAAACCTTTCCTTATATCTTGTTTACTCCAATTCGGGCTCCAGCCCCCCCCCCCCCACCCACACCCCGCACCAACGCATCCTCTCGAGTCCCGACCTTGACTTGACTGTCAAGATATAGGCCTAAAGCAGATGCGTGAGTGTTATCTTAATGGCCCGCTGCTGTTCCTTTTTTGTGATTATGAAAGACTACTTCATCTGCACGTCATTGTTTATAGAACAGCATTACGTCGTCCGAGATATTACGATAATTGATGAGCGCGTTTCTTCACAGTTCATTAGACACCCCACACAATTTTTTTGTGTTACTACCCGGGTAACCCGCGGGTAATGTGGACGGGTACCCGGGTCGTAAAAAAGTCGGGTTTCGTCATCCCTAGTTATAAGTCAAAGAATTGTTTTAAAAAAGAAAAAAAACGTAAAATTCCGATTTTCATGAGAAATAATTTTTCGATTGTGCTCAAATTTCACACGAATATCTTAATTCATAAAATTATGGTTCTGTGAAAAACTCATTAAAATCGGATAAAGCATGTAGGTGTTATAAGTCAAAGAAATTTCAAGAAAACCAAAGAAAAAAAACGTAAAATTGCGATTTTCATTAGAAATAATTTTTCGATTGCGCTAAAAAACGTGGCCGTTCTAAGTTCTAAGGTCTCCAGAAAATTCCATCGCAATTGGTGTATCGGTTTAGCCGGAATCGTGCTGACAAACACACAATAATACAGAAAAAAAGAAGAAAAAAAAATCCGGATTTTTTCTCCAGTGTAGTGAAATGGAACCTTCGCTTCGCTCGCTACGCTCATACAATAATTTCTGAATTTTATTAAATTTATTAACAATAGGGAACTAGCCTTGGTCTCAAATTCACGTTTTTTCATTTTTTATTATTTATAGAACACAGTTAAATAAACTTCACAATTGAAAGATTTTTTTTTTAAATCATCCGTGGTAACTACGAGGGTACAAAGTAATAGGGTTTTGAACCCCCGCGCAAACGCTCGTTGTTGGTTCAACTGCGTTACGTAGCTTGCAGCATGCTCATCGTTGTAGTTTGTATTTATCAAGAAATAAATACTACAACAACAACAAGAACAGCTCGACGAGCGGCCGTGCGCGGCAGCGAAGCCTAGAGGCAATCCAGTGGACCGTGCTCATCAACAATCGGACTATTTTGACAATGTCAACACGAACCGTCGAACAATGACAAATTCTCTATGATGACAAAGCCCTGGTTATTTCTCTATGACAAAGATGACGAAACCCTTGATTTTGACAGTGCGTCTACCCGACCTTGACTAGAAAGCGATTTATTTCTCATTGGTGGGAAAGAGCCCCGGTTATTTCTCTATGGGAAAAAATTGGTAGGTTTATGGTCTGGCGTAGTCGTACACAGTCATCCAAGGCTGCGCTAGCCTAGGCTAGGCCCTACGCCCTAGGCTGTGTCTTTGCCCTAGGTTAGGTAAACCAATTCTATAAAATGTCCATTTGGATGCCCTAGACATAGCCTAGCCTAGGTAGGGCTAGGCCGAAGCATTTCCTGTATAACTAACTAACTAACTAGTTTTTATCTTATCTATAGGTATTTCGGTAACCTAGAATATAAATTCTCATCATAATTTTCATTGATTTTAGGCAGGGCTTTAGATTTTATTAAATATGCGCCTAGACCTGGGCGTAGTGATAGGCCTACCTCGGCCCTAGGTCCTAAGGGCCTAGGTCTACCAAGAGGGCAAAGGCTACCACTGTAGAAACACCGGAGAAAATCATTTTATACACGTGCCAAAAGAACCAAACGACAAACAGGCGAAAAGAATTGTTCAAAGCTGCAGCACGAGAATGTTTCGAGGAGGACGCCCCCTCTACAAATTCACTCTACTGTTGTGAAGACCACTTTGATTTTGATGCAAATAAATATTATTAATTGGTCTACTAGCTTTTTAATTCACAAGTGAATTTCCTATAAGCTTCTGTTAGGTTCCGGCCAAATATTCTCGCAGCAAAATTTGCCTTGGATTATAAGCCTAGGGCCTAAACGTAAGAGGCGTTTTCTCGCATGGGAGAATATCACAAATTCGAAAATTTGAACTACATATTATTTAGAATATTTCCCCGCGAGAAAGTGAGTTATGTATAGGTCCTAGGCTTATAATAATCCCGAGGTAAATTAGAAGCTCATAGGAAAATAACCTGCGAAATAAAAAAGAAGTAGGTAGACCAATTAATATCATTTACTTACATCAAAGTGGTATTCACAACAGTTAAGTAAATTTGCAGCGGTAGGCCTAGGCTAGAGGCCCCACGACTCCTCGACATATTCTCGTCTTGTTGCGTTTAACCATTATTTTCACCTGTTTAGTTCTTTTTGGCACATATTTCTCCGGTGTTTCTAAAGTGGTGTTTAAACACATTGGTACCTTACACCTTTTATAAAGCGTTATTTTTTTAAAAATCAATCAAAAGGATCATTGAGAAACGATAGCAGGAATGACAGCAAACGCAGTGACGGCAGCTGTCTGCTAGGATATGTTTGACCCACCGCCGACTGTATGGTAGAATATCTACCATTTATATCTAGATAGCAGTGCGCCTTTGGGTCTGCGCTAGGCTGCGGTCAGCAGTCTGACGTCACACTACTTTTCGTGTTGTCTTTTGGCGGGAAGCCAGATTCAAATTTCCACATTAAATATTGAGAAAAGTATTAACCTTAGACAAAAAAAAACTTTTATATATATTTTTTTAGATGTTATCTTTAACATATTCGATTTCTGGAATGAAGGCTAGTTCCCTATTCCACCTATGGGAGTGTTTCCCGACTATCTAAATCCAGAAATAAAATAACATTATTTTGTACAGCATTTGAAAAGAAAGGGAGCCAGGAAAAATATACCTACTACGTATATTCAACTTCAAGTGCGGCTGATTAAATACGAAGTACCTAACGTACAACCTCTATGAGCAATGTTTCAATATGGCCTAACAGTTGATATGTCCGAAAACCAACTAAACTAAACTAAAAACCCTATATCATTATCATTCAAAATGCAAATGTAAAGCCTACTGGGTACTAAACATGTGGCTTACTCACTCATCTAGCAACGACTTTAGCATTTTCCTTGTATTACACATTTGCCTACTGACTACCATATTTTATACTACGTGTCACAGACTTCGCGACACGCAGTATAATATGAGTCTATGAAAAAAGTTTTAAAAAATCCGAATAATTAAAGCAGGGTCGGGAAATCAATGCCTTTCCCCAAATTTCAGAATCCTACCCACTCCTATCAATTTCATAACGCCCTAATGAAGCCCTCCAACTCCAACTCACCCATGCCTATGATATGTCCATGAAGGTCTATAAGGTGGTCCGGCTTATCGAAACGGTCTTGCACCTCTTCATAATTCAGCCAGTTTGGTTCGGGTGGGCCATCCAACGTTCCTTCAAGCTCCCTTGTGTTTCTGTACTCGAGCTCTGCCAGGCGTTCTTTGAGGGTCAAACCTGCACACAAAGACTCGACAATAGCATAAAACTTGATTAACCTTTTGAAAAGTATGCCCGTATATATACGTGCGCGCCCGAGCGCCCTGCCAGAGTATACCCGTATATGTACGTTTCGATGTTTTTGGGTTGTACAGTAATTCAAGGCATGGGTGCATCGAGCTGGAGCTCGGCCATGCAGTAGTGCTACCTATTGACAACATCTTGAACTATTTGGTGAAACATTTGGACGAGATTTGATCTATTTTTAGCATGTTTTTGTGAATACGTGCGTTGCCGGTGCGTGTGACGGCAGGCCTAGTGCGTGCTAGTAGGTAGCAACAAGTGTTATCGGTAGCTATGGCAAGGCGCGTAGATATGAATGTAGACGAAATCTCGGAAATTATTATGAATATTGTGTGCAAATAAACATTTACTACACAAGAAAATATTGGTTATTAATCTCATTAAGAATTTTTCCCTTAGATTCTAAAATACGGGAAAAAACTCACTTTAGGGGTGGCAAACCCCAATCTTTAACTCACTTTTCAAAAGGTAAAACAGGAAGTGATGACACAACACAACATTGATAAGGTGCACATCTCTGGGCAGCTCAGAGAACTATGCACTAAACTTCGGACAACATTCATATTATGTCAGCACTCATTGTCATACCGGTATGTCACATATTTAAAACAATATGTTGCCTTGCCATACAAAAATTATATACATTTCAGTTTCACTCTATTCTGTGGACTTCCGCATGATTGACAGAACCTATTGAAATTATTCCAAATAAGAATAAATTAGCCTACAATTACAGAATAAAACCCCATTTCCAAGATGATATTAGCTTGTTTGTTTGTCGTATACCAGGTTTCACATATTTACTCCTGGAATCGCGGATGTACATCATAAAACCGGAAATAGGAGTAATAAGTACACGTTACGCCCAGTTGGACAAACAAACATATTTGCACCCATTTTTGACATTTGACGAGGCAACGAAGGCCTAGAGCCTATATACCACACGATGATAGGCTAATAGGCTTTGGGCCTAACTATATTTTTCAATATTTTGGCCTAGATAATAGATTTCTAGTACATTGTTGTGCATAATATTCCCTAAACGTCTTTCAAGCAGACCTATCCTAGTTTTAGGTTATGTCGGCCCTGGGCTAAGGTTTTTGCTTGACGGTAGATTAATTGGCATTGTCCCTTTTAAGTAGTGTTGCCGTTTGATAATCGATATATCGATCGATACGATTATTTCCCGAAACGATCGATAATCGATTACGGCTTCCAGAATCGATTATCGATATTTCGATAATCGAATAGCTCGCCCGCCCAAAATTTCGTAATTTACCGCCCGCTCTGCAGAACTTCATAAAATAGTACCAGTCAAGACATTAATCGCTTTATTCCGTGAAAAATGCGTCCACTGCGAGATCTACAACACGCGTAAGGCGTGAGGAACAAAGCGCCTGCACTGTGCAGTATAGGCCGGCTCGGCTCGGGCGGCAGGCGCTAGGCGGCTGCATTCCCGCGCCGATCAGGCGCTGATTGCACAACCTCGGTGCGTCACGGCCAAGCAAGGTCAACAAGTATTTTATCGAGATGCATTCCTCCCCAGTCCACGCCAACTCGTAATCGCTTTTCTTCTTTCCGTAGTGCTACGATAATATTATCTTATCACTATCAGTTCTCTCTCACCAATATTACGTCGTCTTCCAAACTAATGTCTAACAATATTCATCTCGTCACGTAATAAATATCGGAGCATCGGTTAAACTGGTTAAACGAGGGAGCGGAGCGACCGAGTGTCTCCATTCAACTCGAACGGCTCTCATTCTGTACGTCTACATTCTGTCTGTCTGTACGTCGAAAATCAGCCGAACCGCTGAACAGATTGGGCTGAAATTTTAAACAGACATCCGGTACAAGTTTATTGAGAACTGCTAACAAAATCAGCTAGATCCATTGCGATTTAATCCCACAATAAATAAAAATGTGATTTTTTAAATATCGAAAGCATTTGTTTAGTAGCAGCTAGCGGGACGACAATCACGTGGCTTGCATGGCCTATTGGTAAGCATCTACCGCACGGAGGGTTGGGGTTCGATACCCGTTAGGTCGAACTTTTTATATTTTTACACACACATATAATTTTTGAGGGGTGTTAAATGGGAAATAAAAATTAGATGATTTTGTTTTATCTTGGAAATTTGTTAATGTTTCACGCTAATACGTTTTGAACATGATTCGCATTTTAAATGTTCAATTTAAATAACTAGGGAAACGCCAAAGTCGTTGTTAAACGAGTGAGTGAGCCATATGTTAAGTACCCGGTATCATTCCTCATACTGGGATAGATCCAGCCTTGGGTATAAGGGAGGAAAGGGGAAGTTCCCGGGTACTCAACACTTGGCTCACTCCCTCGTTTAACAACGACTTTGGCGTTTCCCTAGTAATATCTCGTAAATAAATGAACGACAATCTCAACAAAAGCTGAAATGAAACTTCACAGAACCACGATTTCCAAGAAGAACGACCTTCACAAAGACAACACTCAAGCCGGGTAGCATAGCGCGGTCTGTCTACTCCACTTATCTCGCTCTCGTCGCGCCGGCCAGACGCGTGGGGTGGGGGGGGGAGGGGGAGCTCGTGAAAGACTATTATAGCGTGGAAAAAACCCTGTTCTGAGCAAATAGAAGGAACAAAAGGATGCACACGCAAAAGGTCCACGGTCCGCGTCGACATACTAGCAAGTTTAGGCCTAATTTTGATTCGATTATCGATTATCGATCGATAGAGACCTACAGAAATGTTTTTATTTTTATCCCAATTTCGTTTTCAAAACTTGAAATTTCGCGTTTTGGCGGGGTTATTATTTTTAAGGTGCAATTGTTCATAAAACACTAAAAAAAAAGGAAAAAGGAGGAAAATTTTAGGTAGGCTTCCTGAAACTACTAAATAAAACTACTGTCCATTTTTGGTGGAGTTAAACATTTATTTAACTTTAATGCAACCATGGTAGGCCTACTCAAACTACTAAATAAAACTACTGTCCATTTTTGGTGGAGTGAAACATTTAGGGTTTACTTAAATGCCACCATGGTAACAATCTCAACATTTTCAGGCTTCAGGTTTCTGCGCCTGTCAGTCACAACAACAGAGTATTTAGAGAAAGACCTCTCAGCATCGACACTTGAAGTAGGCAACCATATTGCCTTCAAGGCTTTCGTACAAAATGCGGGATACTCGGATTTTATAGAGCACAGAATCTGGCACACGTCAATGTGGTCGGTATCAGGTTTACCTTGCTCCTCCAATATTAAATCTTTTAGTTTAATGTACCCCTCCAAAAATTCAGGGAAGTCAATTTCAGAGCCAGGTAAGTCCACCACTAACTTCTTCATGTCAGCTTGAGAATTCACAACATTCATCCTGCTGATGTTGCTTGGATGAAATAGCTTGCCTACACTGTGGAATGCGAGACGAGCAGGATCTGATGCCCTCAGGTTGGCTAGTTTGGTCTGGCTTGTTTGTGCCACAAGTTTAAATTGTTGTATCAAAGTAGCCTTCTTTATAGGTACCATTTTGCTAAGCTTTCTTTCTAGACCCTCAGAAAACACTCCATTTGACAGAAGGGTCAGTTTAGTTGAGAGAATGTCTAGCCGTGCATTTAGTAGGTGGGCTGTAGGGTATGAGTTTCCTTCCAAAACACCTATCAGTGCGACCATTGCCACACAGTTTTCGGCAACAAATGTTGCCTGCAACTGTGTGGTGAGGGTTAACTCTGGTGTCATATTCTTTAAAAAGCAGACACCAGCATTTTCAGCAGACAATTCGTCCATAAACTCTAGGATGTCTGCCAAGTGGTCGGCCAAATATGTCACGGAATGGAACCAGCTGTTCCACCTGGTGAGGACGGGCATGGGAAACAGAGTAATTTTCGGTGAGCCTGGTTCATATTTTTGCCGGAGAAATTCTAAGTACTTGTGTTTGCGTTTCCTTGTATTTAAAAAGGCACTTTTAACTTTCGAAACTGCTGTATTTAATTCCTCCAAGTGGTTTTGTCACAACTGGCCAACGAGATTCGTCTACAAGAAAAGGAGAAAATGAATTAAAAAATGGAACATACGAGTGACAGCTACAAAACGTCGAATGTAACATTACGCGCCATCTAATAATCCCTAGACTACTAATAGGGGTGTGCGAACCGGTTCGAATTTCGAACCGAACTCGAACTTTAGAGAAGGTTCGAGTTCGACAAAATTCGGTTCGAAATTCGAACCGAACTCGAACCTCTCCGTGAAAGTAGTGAAAATGCTATTTCAGCACGTTTGAATATCCCGCGCCCTATAGTACAAGTTCCAGCGATGGCCGATAGAGCGCACCACGCGTATGCTCTCCAGCGCTCTCTATGGCAAACTAGTTTCCTCCAATCGCGACGCTCGGCGATGGTGAATTTGACCTTCAAAAGTCAGTGAAATGCAAGTAAAGATGGAAGGAACATAAAAAATGTCAAACCACGCAAACTACGAGTTTAAAAGACGTAAAAAAGTGATCAAATGGAATATTCTCCACATTCTTTCTTCAGGATAGTTGATCGGAAATATTAGTGATATAGACGCAAGCAAACCAATAAAGGATGTTTATTTTCGACGCCGTGTCCAGGCCTAGGCTTCCTAGCTAGCCTAGGCCTAGGGCTAGGCCTATTCACGTCTCCCGGTCCTCGCATCCAAATCCTGTTGTTTATCGTAATAAATGATGTAGAAAGCTTTATCAACACAAAAGAAGAATCAGTTAAAAAGCTATGAAGTTTTGGTCAATTGGATAATAAAATTTGCCGTTAGCACGCAGCCTAGGCCCAGGCATGAATAGGCCTAGGCCTACACAAAGGCCTAGGCCTAGACCTAGATTGTAGACTTGAAGGGCCTAGGCCTAGGCCTAGGGCTTGTGTAAAAATTAAGAGTAAGAGTAAGAGTAATTTTTATTCGCTTGACCAATACATAGTAAAAGTATACACACATTATCCTCTTATGAGAGAGATAGTAGAGTGAAGTGAATAATTCTTAATATTAACATAGGTTAATTAATAATAATATTATTATTAAAATAATAATATTATTAATAATAGGCCTAGTACGCTAGGCTAGGCCCCTAGGCCAAGCCTAGTAATTTACTAATTGTTGTTTAGGTTTTATTTTTATTTAGTTTTAATTAAAAAATATTCCTAGAGGTTCGGTTCGGTTCGAGGTTCGAGGTTCGAAATTTTTCTTAAGGTTCGGTTCGAGGTTCGGTTCGAAAATAAATTCAAGGTTCGCACACCCCTACTACTAAAAGTTGGCCGGTGACGGCTAAAAAACGTCAAATGTAACATTACGCGACATTAAATAGTCCGTAATATCAAACCAAATAATATTGCTAGCGTGAAGCAAACTTCGGACCTGGTAGAGTAATATTATCTATTTTCGTAATTCATAGTGAAATTAATAATATTATGACAGCAAATTATTTAAATAATTAAATTATAAAATGAAAATTATCCTAGGCCTACCTTCTGTGCCCAGCATTGCACGTGGAGTAAATTATCCATGAGGCCACTCAACGTGGTGAAGCACTTCGTCATGTAGCGAGCAGAGTCAGTGATGAATGCTACAGTTATCGTACGAAACGTCATACTTTTGTAGTGTAGATATAGTTGCCTGCGCGCAATTTTTTCCGTCGGCACTGTCTAGCACTACAGATGCGGCAAGAAATACTTCTTGGCTAGAGCCTGGCTCAAGCAAACGAAATAAAATGTTGAACACGCAATTGCCTGCCTTGTCTGTAGTCTCGTCACAGATAATTACTTCACTCACTTTTAATTCACCCACCAAAGGTAAGTACTTGCGCCTTATTGTGTTCGCACATGGCAGATCCCCACTTCCCTTGACATATGTTCCCATCCACGACCTTATGCTTGGGTGGTCCAACTTCTCTGGAGCGATTCCAGCTTCCAGGAATTTTTGTACCGTGTCTATTATAAAATCTTTCTTATCTTCTTTGGCTTTTTTGGCTGCAACGAATGACTCCTGTAGGGAAGCTTGACGTTTTTTGTTTCCTCGCTCCTTTGCTTTTTTATGCCCCTCACTTGCTACATGCTTATGTAAAGTGTCTTTACGATCATGCTCTAGGCGGCAGTCGCAAAAATTACACATTAAAATACATCCATTACGAACATAAAAACTTTCCTTGTCGAATTCTTCTGCGCGTTTTTTAACTGACACAGACACTTTAGGCATTTTGCCGAGCTCGCGTAGCAGTAGTAGGCCGAAATGTTGAGACTGTACTGTGACTAGGAACTAGATCACGTTTGTCGGCTGCATACCGAAGGCCGCCGAAGGCGGTAGGCCAGAGTTCGGCTGGCCTCTCGGCAATTGTTTGTTCGGGTTGTCACGTGGTCGACTACAGTGCGCATGCAAGGTGCGCGTGGGCGGAGAGGCGAGGCACAGCTGACTGCCTGACGCATGGAGAGTGGGAGATTGGATTCAAGCACAGAGATCACGAAATGCCGCCGACGGAACCCGGGTGGGACGGTAATTTTGTATTTTGATGAGATTTTCGTCAATTTCGGTGTTATTTCGCGAATTTACAGGAAAGTTGTAGATTTCGTGGTGAAGGGTCAAAATCGCGTTATTTCGCGTTTCAATTTTGGTATAATTGGGATCCTGAACTAACATCTCGTCCACATTTTGCATTATTTGGGGTTAATTTCAAATTTCGTTTTATTTCGTGACGCGATTTTTACGTGTCTCTATCGATCGATATTTTTTTTTAACGATTATCGCGATCGATAATCGATTTAACTGGTCCGATTATCGATACTGAAATTCGTATCGAACGGCAACCCTACTTTTAAGAAAGGCCGTGAAGATTCATATAATCATTGGGAAAGATATTGCTCGGACCGGCTTTTTCCATTTTAACTTCTAGCTTCTTTCTTAGCTTCTCACTACACCAACCAAGCCACTACAAACTTTAAAAATGGTGCAATATTTTGTCGCTTTACACCCACTCCTGCTAAAGAAGCAGGTGTAAAATTCTTACTCCAGTCGCAGTTGTGGTAACTTACAACAGGACAAAAAAACGTTTCTGGGTTGTGACAGGTACATTTACACCAGGACAGAAAAACGGGTTTTCGTGAAAACGTTGTACCTGGTGTAATTGAAACAGGACAAACAAACAAAGCTAATAAGAATAATCAAACAAGTACAGGCATTTGTCGTGTATCTTTTGTCATTGTTTGTCCAAAATCTGCAATAAGTTCCACTAATATCTGACAGGTAGCGCCAGTGCAGAAATCTAAAAATAGATTCCGGGCTAACAATGTAGGTCAAGCATACAACTACTATTTAGAGGGTGGGGTTTCACAAATTGTGAACGTTATCGTCGAGGGTTGTCCTATATAGGCCTACAATTAATTATATAGGAATAATACGAATTGAAATTGAATTTATTGAGAGCACTGAACACAATGCTCACCAGGATCTAGTCTAGTTGGGAAGTGGACGGGCTTGATGCGCTTGAAAGCTATCTGGTGCGGCGTGTAGGTCTCGGCTCCGGTTGTGAATATCAACAGCTTATCCTGATTTTCCAACAGGACTTCTAATCCCGCTTCGTCCCTCCCCTCGGGCCCAGAAGATTCCGAGCTGGAGTCAGCCTCGCGCTCATCTAAACACAGATTCAGGACATCTCACATGGATGCAACGTTTATAAAATTAGCCTTTTTCTCCCTGCCTTGAACTTAACCAGGGTCTCTACAAATTTTCCATTACAAAATTCCCTGACTTTTCAAGGTTTTACAGGTGGAAAATTATATTTTTCCAGGCTGCAAATTTGGCTTTCCCGCTCATTATAATGAAGGAGAAATTGTTTATAAATTCAATGTCAATTTTGGTGGGAATTTTAAACAGGCAAGGCAAAATAATTTAAGGATTTATTTTTAAATTGAGAATTTCTATTTTTAGCAACAAAAAGGGATTGAAATTAGTAAAATATTGATTTTTTAATTTTCTATTAAAATTCTAAAAGAAAAAAAATCCCTGACTTTTCCAGATTTATTAAAGTCCCCGACTTTTCCAGGTTTTCCAGTCTTGTAGACACCCTGCTTAGATTTGACTGTGTGACCACTAAACGACTCACCACCATGGCTGAGGTTGTCGTCTTCAATGTCGTCGCCCCCCGCTTGTCCCTCCGCACGACGGTACTCAGCGTTGTACGTAATAGGACAGGCGTACTCCAGACTAGAGCCCACTCTTCTCCACTGCTGGAAGGCACCACTCAGGCTGTTGTGACTATGAGCTTCGAGCCTTGCATAGACACTGGGTAATAATGGCAGCTCCACAGGGTCGCACATCTGAAACGTTCACAGCGTTATTGATGGTAACAAATCGCTCGTCATTATTGAAAATTGAAATTATAAATAGCTAAACTTTTTTCCAAAGTTATAAAAATACTTCATTTTATTTCAATGTTTTAAAATGAAATATTTGGGACATTTAGCCAAGTCAAAGCAATGTGCAACGTAAATAACAGTGCAGGTACGGCCCACGGCCCACGGGCAACCGGTATTAGGTTTTAGTTACCCGGTCAATTACAAAGTTCTTAAAATATCTCAAATTCTCAAACATAACAAATAAAATAGTCAAACTTCAAAAAGGCAGACAGACAGCAGCTGAAGCATGTATAGGCGCTTCACCAATAAAATAGATCGCGTACTGTAAATCACAAAATTCAAATTTTTTGATTGCCCTCGTTGGAATGATTTCCCACCTGCAAGATTTTTCAATCAGTCCCTTTAAAATCGTTGGACCGAGGTTCCACTGTATCATTATAGTAGACTATAATGTTACCCTTAAACTTAAAGAATCAGGGGGGGGGGGCGAAGGGTGATCGCCCCTAACGCTCTCTCCCCTGGATCTGCCACTGATTTGCAAGGAAAAGAATAAATAAATAACTTACCAAGGCAGCCGCCGCGTAGGTGGGCATATCACTGTGTGAGGGAGGGTTGCCATGCTGCGCTGGATCGACACCCTTGCCCTGCCTGTCCGGGGGTGGGTGCTCAGACAGGGGGGCGGGGGCCAAACATCGCGCAACCATCACCGCACGGATAGAACTCGCGTTACAGTTGTAGAATCTGCAACAACACGTTTGATTCTAATGGATGCTACTTTTACAAGAATACTGGATCGGGGTGGTTGAGATTGAAGGTACAGCCTGAACATAATTTCTCCTAGTTAGGGTCATTACTATGACACATGTTCTAGAGGCGGTAGGTTCTGAAAATTACAATTGCCATTCAAATATCAAACATTTTTGTATCCATCTTAATTTGTAACCATTGACGATAATGGGCCTCAGGAATATGGATTGGCTTCCGCTATTTGTTCAAGTAGGTCTACAGACGCAATACATAGATATTCATCTGACAATTCTAGGAACAGTCAATTCTAATTTTTTAAAGTTTATTTGTAAGTAACAATAATTTGAGGTTTAAAGTTTAATATTTTCTGCTTCTCACTTAGCCTATCCATTAAATCCATTAAAATACAGACAAAAACTAATGTTACAATATTATTTTAGATTAAAAAAGGGAGGGGAGGGGGGGGGGGTCAAGCAAATTTATATTTGTCACTTTTCTGTGATGTTATAGTATTGATTATCAAACCGCACTTCTACAGAACAATACTAATTCCAGGTTTCTTACCGGTAGAGTTGATTCATGATGGGCGTGTGCTCAGACTCGCTCTCTTGAGAAGCCTTGTTTAGGGTCAAAATGGACGTACTAACGAGATGGGCCAACCACGTCAGATCACCGCTCAGGAGGTACTGGTCACTGTACCACGTGCCGAAGATGTCGTAGGGTTTGTTCGTAATGCGGCATTGCAGAGCAAAAACACCTAGAAAGAACAACACTTAAATTAAATTGTAGGGATCACAAACTAGATAAAAAATAATATTATACTCTTTGAAATCTAGTACACGGGTATGATTTAATTTATTTATAGGACCTAGGACTTAAGGGCTCACCCATCAACGCAACTAGAAAAAGCGTTCGCGAAGCGGCCTAGATTATCTACATAGGCCCTAGGACTAAAGTATTTTATTTTATTTTGCGTCCATCTGAGCAGTACCTACATTGTAAGAAGAAAAATCGCACAATTACCACTGTACAGGCTCTCTCACACAGGCTCATCCATGGTAATTAGCAGTTATTAGTAACTAATTACTTCTTTTATTAGTTTGATTAACGGCAAGTGTCCGAGAGAATGTTGTTATCTCGTCTAAACAGCTGCCGGATGGTTTTCCCGCCGCGCTCACTACTCTTCCCCTCCCCACCACCAATGGTCTGGTCTGCGGCAGCCTGAAAGGCGCTCTCACCTTGCGAGTCACTCAGAACGCGCCTGGAACTCGAACAGCCAGATTGTTTGGCAGCTTGTCAGGTAATGGTGTTCGGGCTCCCGACTACGCCTATGTAACTATTATGACTACGTACTTGGGAAAAACACTTTCAAACATATTTCTGTCACGATTTACCAAATACTTTTTACGAAATGGAAATAGCCTATATACAAGGTCTGGGCCTACTACAAAATAAATTTTAAATTTAAATGAAAAAGCTGAGTTTCTGATAGTAAATGACTTCGACAATTTCTTATGGAAATCAAAAGAAATTACATAATATGAATTAGATTTTAAAGTAGGCCTACTTTGTAAGAGGCATTATTTAATTAAGTACAGTAAACGCATAAAAGTGGCCTGGAATGTAGGCCTACCAACAAAATATTTTAAGCTGATCTTGACCTTGAACATGACGCTCTCAATCGGGACCAACATAGTGACGTCAGCATTGTGTACTGAAGGACTGCTATCACCACTGGCCTTGGCCCGGCCCGCAGAACAAAATGATGCACGGAAATAATTGTGATATCAGCTAGAGGCCTATATTGATAACCAGCTTCAAAAGGACGATATCGCCTCGCCTCCTCCTCGCGATGTCGATGATTGGTTTAATCGTTGGGAAGCACAACACTTTGGTATGAGTGATCTGATCATCACAACTAAAATGTAGCAGGCCGTACAATACGTACTTGATCGGCAACAATCACTGTAAGTTGTGCCTACATAGATCTACAGCAAATTGACAACATTTGAATCCAGTATGTATCTAAATAAGCATGTCAATGGCACTAAAGTAGAACTCGTATCGTATCATGCTCTAATTGTATGACAATTTGCTGCTCTGCGGGTCTGGCCAAGCCCAGTGGATGTTAAATCGTCTTCCGTGCGCAATGCTGATGTCACTATGTCAGTCCTGATTGAGAGCGGCATGTTCAAGGTCAATATTAGGCCTACAGTTCGTCTCTCTTTAACCTGAGCCCGGCGATTTGCAGTTTCAAAGAGAGCAGACAGTCACTGTTCCATTGTATCACGTTGTAAACGTATCACAGTTTGACAGCCAAAGTGGACTTTGCAGAGTAGTAAAGTACAGTCACATCCAGTGCGACCTTGGCCCTATATCCTGTATACGGATGATATTGATGGAGCGAGTGTAATTGAAACGTTGACCTTGCGCAGCATTAATGGTAATGTAGGTGCAGCAAGAAGAGTAAACACTTAACTCAGGCGGAGGCCTACATACAAGTGGTTTTCGATACTCGGGAGGTTGTAACCAACTTACATCGGATGTGATTACACTTAGTTATTACGGAGAGGCCCATCCTTCCCGTCAAATTAGGACGGGTTTACAACCTTTCATAATAGAGCAGGCGACATCCTAGTTTCTTTAAACCCACAAAACGCCGGGCTCAGGTTAATGTGAGACGAACTGTAAACATTTATTAGTAGTTCAGTCAACCCCAATTTTATGAACTGGACTTAATGAAATGATTTTTTTACAAAGTAATTCAAATCCTGTGCATATTTTCCTACCCCCTACAAACCTTGAAGGCTGAACACGGCGATCTCGCCAGAAGTGCTGTGCGGCGTGCCGAAGTGAACACCGGACACGAGCAGCAGGGTGTCGGAGTCATTGAACTGGGAGAACTGGGTGTACTTCCAGCTGAAACTCTTCATGTCGTAGCAATGCTTCACCTTCGCAGGGTATTCAGAGTCCCACACCTGATCAACAAATACTGTACATCAGTACCAATAAACATTCATGTACACCCGGGGCCATAAGTAAATCAAGGCTGATATAGAGGTGCGTGTATATAGCATTTTCGTGTCATTTTATAGCGTTTTGTAGCATCTATTTTTTGGCTAATTTCAAAACCTTGTGTATGAACTTTTTTCAGATTTTTATTTTGAAATTTGGTCATCAAGGTTGAATTAGGAACTGAATTAAGATGTGTAGCCTATAAACAAATTATAAATACTATGGAAAATAAAATAAAATAGAATAGGACTTGAAAACCTTAGTTTTAAGTGAAAATATAGCGCTTTGAAGCATCTATTCACAAAACACTATTTTCACGTACTTCTAGACTTATTATCACTATCAGTTATCACTTATCTTTTACCGACACCACCAACACTCACTCGGCAAATCTCGGTTTTGTTCTAAAAGGCACCTTGAAAAGTCACAGCAAGCTAGCACTAAATACACAAAGTTAGAACTAAAAACACAAAGCTATCCCAGCGACAAGGCAAGGCTTGCCCTATTTATGTCACTTAAACTGGCCCTAATTGATTCCTACACTAGAAATTCAAATAAGCCTGCACTAAGGTTGTGCAGTGTTTGGAGAATACATATATGTAGGCCTATACGAACCTTGTTCTAATATTAACTATGCCCCGGGCCAAGAGTTAAAAGTCCCAATAGGCCAAATGCTATGTAAAACAGGGTCGCCACGTTTTCTCACGGCTGGTTTGATGACGTTCGAGCGAGTGATAGCGCAGTGAATATAGCGACGCCAGATCGAACCGAATATTCACAAGCGAGGTCGATAACGGTAGGTATCTTCCAGACCCCTTGTTTTAATTATGTCCCGGGTGTAGTGCCTACACTAGGCATCAAACGTAAATCAAGGGTAGGCCTAATCTTTTACCGACACCACCGACACTCACTCGACGAATCTCGGATTTGTTCCAATTTTAAGGCACAGGCTTTAAAGTCCTACTAAGCTGGCACTCAGCGGATGGGCAAAGAGAGGACGGCTTGCCCTATTTATATGTCACTAGAAAAACTGGCCCTACCTAATTGATTTCTACACTAGAAATAAGCCTGTGCTAAGCAGGGCATCGAACCGGTTCGAACCGAAAACCAATATTTTTACCGAACCAAAAACTGTTGATTAAGAAAGTGCCTGAACCGAAAAGGCAGTTTAATGAACAGGCCTTACTTATGGAAGTTGTTGGAGACTGAGGTACATGAAAGAGTAATAATTTACACAATTGAATACGAGTAAAATTAATGAAAAGGCAATAAATAAACTTAATCATCGGGGACCTAGGCCTACTATAATTTTAGAAAATAAATTGCAAAAATTTAATTTTCAAGTAGGGCCTACTACTAGTGTAGTAATATACATTCTGTTACAAACACAAACATAATGTGTGCAAAAGCACTGATCACATAAATTAAGCCTATTGCAAATCTGCAATGATCCAGATTCACATTTATAAGACACAACGTAAAATTAGGACTTAGGAGCTGGATTTTCTCCTACAGTGAGCGAGCACGTGTCGAGGCACAATATCCCTCATTCAAGATGAATAGTTTTATTCCGTTTCGGCAATCCTAGACCAACATGGATTAATTTATAACTAGAAGCAATCCTATTCTATCCAGCCAAATGCCTTATGCCAAATTAGAAGGCAAGAGCCTCCAACTTACCAAAATATATCCATCCTTTGAGCACGTCGCAAACATAGTGCCGTTGTGGGCGAAACTAACGTGTAGTACTTGATTGGCGTGGTCCTTGAGGTCTTCAGTCTGCACGAGGGGTGTGTGGTAGCACAGTCGCTTGTACTCGTCCATCCAGGAATACTTGCCTAAACGGGCACGGTACAAGTAGAATCAATAAACATGTACCCCCATGTCTGCGGCTGCCAGTAGGCTTTTATGTAGCTGCAGAAAAAAAAGGCGGAAGTATCTGAATAGGATAGTAGGCCTAGATTTACTGTGGTAGTACCTACTTTTAGTAGGCCTCCATAGGCCTACCAAAAACTAAACTTCTAGGCCTAGGCCAAGAGGGTATGGTATGGGCATCCGCATGTCCTTGTCCATAACGCTACTCTGGACCCTTATTCTGTTAATATTTGACAGCTTCTCATGTCGAATTTCGAAATAAGAAGTGCCAACTGCGATTCTGTTTGATTCAAAATGGTCGTCTCTAGGCCTATGTAAATCCTGTTCGAAAAATTCGACAACTCCTCACCAAAATATTTCCAAGTGAAAGATATTTAGACGCACGTGATTGGCTAGTGAAATATAAACTGCCTTCTCTACATAAAATAAACAACATTGTTTTGAAGTGTCGTTTGTCGTTAGTGCCGTTGTGGGCGAAACTAACGTGCAGCACTTGAATGGCGTGGTCCTTGAGGTCTTTGGTCTGCACGAGGGGTGTCAACAGGTTCATAGATAGATACTGAAACAACAATTGATAATAATAACAAACTTCATAACCACACTTTTTACTTTTACCGCGCTTTTGAATTCCAGTCTTCTGATTGGCTAAAGATTTCACAATTCGAATACAATATTCGAGTACAACATTGATTTTGAATTTCTATCAGAATCGCAAACTCGATAGATCTCACTTTTCAGTGAGATGAGACGCTGTCGAAAAAAGTGATATGAGAAGTTGTCGAATTTTAACAGAATAAGAGTCCTGGTTGGCCTGTCCTCTCATGGAATAAACTACAATGTAACAACAATATAAGGCCCTACAAGTAAGAACTCCATTATCCGATCTCCGATTATCCGATGTACCGTGTTAACCGAGCTCCATAAAAAAAAAAATAAAAAAAAAAAAAAAAGTTTTAAATATGTAGGGGCCTAAAAAAAACATAAAAATAAATTCAGACGCCGCGCCGTGCTTTTTTAAATGTACTCGCATAGGCCTACATTTGTAGGCCGAGCGGGAGTCATGCCTACGAGTGAGTGCAAGAGAAGATAGATCGGCGATAATTATATCTCAACTTTCGAGCAGTAGGCCTATGCGTCGGTGTCACTGAGCATATAAAGGTCAGTGGTCAGTGTACGACTTCCGAGCAGTGTGCGTCAGTGTCACTGAGAATATAGAGCTCAGTGGTCAGTGTGCATCGCGCGCATCGCCGCCTGCGCATACGATCCAACCATCTCACAGTCACAGCTGATCAAATCAAAGATGGTCGTTGTGGGTGGAAGAAGAATTGCGATGCGATCATGTTTCAACCGATTCACAAAATTTGTAATCACGACGCATTGAATTGTTATTCCTGGGCTTATCTTATTTCTTTCCCAGACTTATCTTGCGACGAGAGCTTCAGCGCGGGCGATAGTACTGAGAGGTTTTCCCACATGAGAAAGAGAGCTACCCTAGGCCTATGTTTGCATTCTAGGCCTAGGCCTACTGCGTCGAATTTAGGCCTAGACATGCGTTTTTATTACGACATGTAGGCCTAATTGTGTACGTGTGTTTGTGAGCTTGATTTACAAGCTATTCAATCATTTGGTATACCCTGTATGAAGTGTTTTGTGTGTATTTTATGTTCCTTTATCCATAGCATGTGTCATATATCATTTTACCATATCAGGCTATGCTACGAGAGCAAATAAACAAATGAACCGCGCCATCCGAGGTGCCCCCGGTCTCATCCAACTCGGATAATAGAGTTCTTACAGTATGTAATGGAGTAGACCTACTAGTACAGTAAAATACAACTAAACAGGGTAACTAGTAACTACACTGCACTGAAGTAATAAATTAACTTCACTATGAAAAATATAGTCCCTATTTCATAAGTTAGGATAGGCATAGGCCTACCCTATGCCTACAGATGCAATGTTTGCCAATTTGATCCAAGGGCGGACTTGGGCACACATGTCAAGCACTTTGTAATCTGACTTTTGTGAAAAAGGTTCTAGGCTATTGCTAGGCCCTAGGGCAATCAATAACAGGGCTAAACAAGACAGTAGTAGACCTAACAGTAGGCCCTGGTAAGCCAAAGTTAAGTAAGTTTTTACAAGCGGACCCTTTATCAGTAGGCCCACATGCTAGATCCATAGGCCTATGGCATGATGACTAGGAGTAGGACTAAAATCAACACAAATCACTATCAGGGTGTGAGATTTATTTGATTTATAGGCCTATCCGATTTATTTAATTGGATGAGCGTAGCAAGCGAAGCGAAGACTTCAATTTCACTGACCCCTCAAAAAATTTAGCTCCAATGTTTTGTTTTTTTTTTGTTTGTTTTTTTGTCTATTTGTTCGCACGATTCCGGGCAAACGGCATATGCGATCTTAATGAAAATTGAAGGGGACCTTCGAAATCTCTGAACTTAGACGTGCCACGTTTTTGGGTACAATCGAAGAAATATTTCTTACGAATATCGTACTTTTACGATTTTTTTCGATTTTTAGTGCAATATTTTCGACTCATTTGGGCCGATTCTGACCAAACGGGTAAAGCTACAACGTTCATATTTCACATGGACATTAAGATTATGGTGATGTAGTACCTTTTGAAAGAAAAAGTTGAAAAAATTAGCCAGAAACCATTGAAATAAAGGTTTTACTATGTGTTTTTCAATTTTAAGTGTGATATTTTCGTCACATTTGGGCCGATTCTGACCAAACAGGTGGGGCTACAACGTTCATATTTTACATGGACATTAAGGTTATGGTGATGTAGTACCTTGTGAAAAAAAAATTTGAAAAAGGTAACCAGAACCCATAAAATAAACGTACTGTTACGATTTTTTTCGATTTTAAGTGCGATATTTTTGTGACATTTGGGCCGATTCTGACCAAACGGGTGGGGCTACAACGTTCATATTTCACATAGACGTTAAGGTTATGGTGATGTAGTACCTTTTGAAAGAAAAAGTTGAAAAAGTTAGTCGGAATCCATAGAATAAAGGTTTTGATATGAGTTTTTTTGAGGTTTATAATATAACAATTAAGAAGTAACATTAGAAACTCGACAACAATCACCTACAATGCATTCACAAAGCACTTGCAAAGGAAAAGTGGTCCCACGCAAACTAAAAACTTACAAAAACGCTCATCCATCAACGCAGCGGGACTTTAGCGTTTTCCTAGTATAAAATAAGGTTTTTGTGATTTTATTTTTTCCCAATCAGATCTGGGCCTAAATCATAGGCCTACTTTTATTGATTTCAATCAACAATATATCAGTGTTTCAAAACTTGTTAGGCCTACCGGTACGGTACTTGTTGATGAGTGACACATCAAATACTTTCCCCAGCGTTTCACAAATCTAGGGTATTTTTTAAAAAGATTTCAAACTTTGAATATTAAAGTCAGTCGAAATTCGTGTTTGTAGGCCTACTAGCTCCAAATGAAGGAAAAGTGCACTTGATTGATTTAGGGTTTTCATTAGACCTTATCAAATCATTTGATTCACCATAAATCTGATTTAAATAACACCCAGAGTGACACAAATGTGTTAACATCAGACTTACCAGGCATGATACTAATAGAACTGTCAATTTTGAAGTTGAGGTAAAACAACCTCTTCCACAGAAGTTCATCCCGGCTGATCTGCCTCCACGACTTGCAGGTCTCGCCAGCGTTGAGTAGCTCTCGTGGCAGAAGGTACTGGAATATGTGGAGCAGCACGAGGTCTGGCAGACAGTACGAGTTGCCGTTCACCTCCAGGTCCTCTTCCGACGCAGAATCAGAATCGTCCATTACGTCTTTCACATCCATTCTCTGGCAACAAAAACAACAGTTGGTTTGTTCACGTGTAAATTATGACATGTCCAAAGTTCAATTCAATTTATTTTATATTCAGTTAAATCATGTAGGTCTACACTCATGTGCTTACACAAATAAATGGTGAGTGAGCGTTAGGCGGTAGGCCTAGATGTTTTCAATATGTTTTACAATCTACTACAGGCCCTACTTGCTCCAACGAAAGAATGCAGATGCTTGGTAGTGGTGGGGGTAGAATGAATGCACGGTAAATGGAATGTCGCCTTTGTGTATGAAAGAGAAATATAATAAAACTGGTAAACTGAACAAAACACGGTTAAAAAAAATTAATGCACAGCACTCACCCGCTGCGTAATATTTCGGTGACATCCATCACCTTCCTCGGATCCTCGCGTCCGAGGAAGGTGATGGATGTCACCGAAATATTACGCAGCGGGTGAGTGCTGTGCAGTGCATTAATTTTTTTAACCGTGTTTTGTTCAGTTTACCAGTTTTATTATCATTCTCCGGTTAACAAGTCCTGGTGGTTTATTAAAGAGAAATATATTTTACCAACGCAAGCAAAATTTATCTGTGCTAGATCACAGAGTTCCTCCATGTGCAAGATCCACGCTGAGATACTAGCGTGAATAGAGTTGACAAAGTTGTTAGGTTGGGAAAACAATTTCGAGCCATCTGCATTCTTTTGTTGGGGCCACTGCTATACCAATTTATTATAACTTATTTTTATTAGCATTAGTATGACCTAACGGTTGACGCGTCCTTAATCCAAAAACAATTATAATTAGGAGAACACCAAAGTCGTTAGACGAGTGAGAGAGCCATGTGCTGATTAGGCTTACCTTTGAACATTTCCTAGAACATGTTTTGAAATGTATAGGCTTACAGAGGCCTACTAGGCCCTAGCAATTTCGCTGCCATACGTGATGGAAGAATATGACCGATATATATATATAGGCCTATATATAATTGAATAGGATAGATGTTAAATAAATAATAAACAAATATAAATAAATGGAATTGGAATGCCAATTATGCCCACCACAATACTTTGGGGGGTTACCGTCCCTACCGGACTGCTGATGCTACATTTTCTGGGAAACGAGGCTTTGAACAAGAATTCGTCTTACAAAAACATTTCATTATTGGGAAAACTGGATGTCGAGATGTATCCTGATTAGTGTTCGAAAATTTCATGAAATTTACTTTTTTGAAAGTTTCATTGAAAGTTTCAATGAAAGTTTCAAAAAATATTGAAATTTTGTGAAATATTCAATTTCCAAGGAAATCTTCAGGAATACAAACTACATTTTCAATTAATCAGCATTTTCTTACCTATAAGAAAGGTTTTTATTAGATTGACAAAAAATTTGCATCTCTGAAATAGGGTAGGGGCTACTCTTGTACCTGGGGGGGTCCAACTTTTCAACACTGTTTTTTCCTCATTTTTAACGGAAAGGATTTCGGGTGCGCTCTTATCGATTAGGGTAAGGGAACTAGTTCTGGATCGGGGTTGAGTTGTGGATCAAAATCTTTGGGCTTGTGTAAGTTCTACATGTAATGTACTAGATGCACTGTCAGTATATTTTTCTGATGAATTGATCCAAGGAGCATTGGAATTGCACATTGTCATCACCAGTGTAGCACAATTGTCCCCTGCTATCTGATTATGTAAATTTAAAGATTAATCAAGCTGATTAATAGGTAATCAATATGTTTTAATTAATTACTCTGGTAATTAATGATGTGAAGAGGCTAATAACTAGCCAAGGTGGTGTGATAGGCCACAAGGATCATATTGGGATGATCAAATGACAATATTATTCTCAGCAATTAGTGGTATTTGCATATGGAGCAATGAAGTGAATAACTTTGCCTAAACAGGGCGTACAGACTTGAGAAGTAACTCAAAACAGGTGCTCGTGCAAGTTAAGTGAAATGACGAGTAGTTGATAACGAAATGTACGAACACTTTAGAGCAATTAACCAAATAGCGAAAAGTACCAGTTTATCATCGGGATTAGGGACGCCTCAGCGACTGAGATAAGTGGAAGAACCATCCAGAAGGAAAACGTGCCTCAGGGGTTGATGCAGGACTTCGACGCATCAAACGTTCTAGAAGAAAGTGTGACAAATCTAAGAGAAGTCACAGCTGGCTCAAAACCAAATGGGTGAAGACTAAAATGCTACCGAGAACCAGTTTGAAAGGGTTGATCTTCTTAGTGACCCGACGGTAGGTGTTTTGAAATCGCGAGAGAGGACCCAAAAACACGGCAGTCAGTGGATTCTCACCAAGCAATCACGTCGCGGATCGTCCGGCTAATCTGAGAGTCCACTTATCGGGGAAGTGAGTGCCAATCACACGGATGTAATTCGATACAAGTTAATTAGGACGAAAGCGTGACATGGTTCCGCTAAGTCAAAAACGTTAATAAATCGCGATAACACGGACATTCTAATCGGCAACATATCGAGACACAAGTGATGGTACCAGAGGGCTAACAATACTATGGGCGTGTCCCAAGAGGCAGGAGAGGTCCAGCAAACGTGGCCGACAGAGAAGAGCCCCCCCACAAGTGTTTGATCTTCTAGTTAGTTCTAATTAATGTGCAACTTGATGGTGTTACACATTAATTGATAAGTGAATTCCTGATTTTCGTTCCACCTCAAGACGACGATATTCCCACATCGAGTGTCAACGTAAAACACGGACAGTCACGCCTGACAAATTGGATTATTAATGAAAGATGAGTACTAACGCTTATGGTAATTGCCGCTAATTGTTTTGGCAAGATTAATTAGAAAGTAATATTTTGAGGGTTTTTATGTTTTTTATTAATTAATTACGAAAGAATACCCACAGGGGTAATTAAGCAACTCAGATCTGAATAGGTAGGTAAAGCCTGTTTAAACAACCTGTGGTAACGTGTGAGTTCTTTATGAACGTGTAATGTGTATCCTTTACATTTTACAATATACCACAACTATCAATGGATATTGATTGACGTTGAATGATTTGAGTAGCTAGCAAAACCACTGATCCTATTCACTAGGCCTGTAAGTTCGTTTAGTTTGATTATTCTACTTTGGACATCTCGTGAGAGACCGACTGACAAGCTGAGGGCAGGGCGCAGTAGAACCAGGTTTGTGTTGATTGATTTATGTTGATTTTGGCTATTGTTGTGATTTTGATTCAAGATTTGCATTTTTAGTTAATTAATTGCTCTAATTAATTTATGGTAATTGTTGTATAATTAAGTGGAGACGAGTAGTAACTTCACACCAGGTTGAGTCATTTGTCAACTTAAGTAGAAATAGTCAACAATGCTATCAAAATGGTTGCCGTTTGCAACAGACGCAATTGATATACACATGCATTTATCAATGTAATATTTCATCAGTTATTAGCACAGATTTCAAACTTTGTCAGAATTTTTATTATTAGTTTTGCTAAGAATTGACTATAATAGGTTTACTGTACAACTTCTCAAAGCACCCTTGCGGGTGTCTACAAATAAGAGGTTTTTATCCGGTTTTGTAGATCGTAACACCATGTTAAATGAATAGGACATATGCAGTTAGCCTAATAGTATTTAAAAACCAAGTTAAAAGTAATTAAGGCACACTTATTTTTAGAGCTTGTCTTTACAGATGCAAATCTAGGGTTGCACAATGTCAATTGACCGGTCAAATGACTGGTCAAATACTTTTGGTCAATTGACTTAAAGATAACATGTGTATATTGCATTTAAAACTTAAAATTATTTGAATTTTTATGTAAACGATAACATTTCTTTCTTTCTTTTTCAATTAAAAATGTTTTAATTAGGTAATATTTTATTTTAATTATTATTTATTATGTAGTTAGATTATATGAATTATAATAGACAAATAGAATATAATAGCTTCTGTGTAAGCTGAAGCTGAATCGGAGGAAGGGACTGATGACAGCATCGACGATGATGATGACGATGATGATATGCCACTTAATATGCATTTAACAAGCTTTTAAGTAAAACAAGCTTTTGTCACCACAACATTTAAAAAATAAATATACTGATCATCTAATAAATAAATAACATTGATTATTTTTTACATTTGACCATCAATTGACCAAATTTGAATTTGACCAGTCAAATCCCATCCCTATGCAAATCTAAAAAAAAAAAAAAAAAGGTTTTGGTCTAGCCTAATTTTTTAAATATTTTTTTTCAAAATTTTGAATTTGATATAAATTTGTGTTTAGAATATTTGGCTTATAAAATTTATACCCAAGTGTTAGCTCATGTCTTTGTCTTTAAATTTTGTACTGGAAAAAAAATTGTGGTTAGCCTTAGAGCCATTCCGTCAAAAGCAGGAATTTGGGAATAAAAATAAAAATAATATTTTTTATTTTATTTTAGCAAAAAACTGTTTGGTCAACACTTCTGTTTTAAAAATTAAACAGTTAAACAAAAAATCTCATTATTCTAACATAGTTTTAAGCATGTTTTCACCGTGTGTTGCCACACGGATGTGACTAAGTGAAATATGCTTAAGTTGGTTGCAATGTAACTAGAGGATGGTACCCCTGACTGATGGGGTGTAGGAAATAAACTCAAGACAGGTGCTGGTACTTGTCAACTGTGCAGTATCAATTTTCTAGGTAAGTCATGTTTCAATATATCTCAATTTCATTTAAATGCTACCTGTTGTAACATCCGTTACACAAAACTGACAAAAGTACTTGTAAATCAGTGAAGGTTATTCTGATAAAAACCAAAACTTCCAAAAGTGAGGTTAGGGTACTCATCTACATGTGGGATATTTTGGTTTATTTCTACATATCATAACTATTAATAAAATGTGTAACGGATGTTACATGTAACGGATGTTACATTATTTGTTAGTTAATGTTTGGTCAATAATTGAGCATGAAAACCAATGATACTTGACAACTTAAAATGTTAGGATGGGTCTAGGCTAGGGTCTAGACTACAGGTTCCTGGTAGGCCACCTGTAGGGCCTAGTAAACCTACAATCCTAACCTGACCTAACAAATTTCAAAGTAATAAAAGGTCTGACTCATTAAACAAAATATTGTTATTATAAAATACATAATTGGTAGGCCTAATCTACTTACTTGGTCCAAGACTTCTCTCTATAAAGTTTTTTTTTTTTTTTTTTTTTTTTTTTTGATAATTGTATTGTCTTGCCACATCCTTGTTAAATCCATCCTATGTCTCAAAAAAGTTACTAATTTTAATAAAATGTAATGCATAATTCATCAAGCAATAGCTTGCAATCTGTTTTTTTTTTCAAAGAAGGTTTGTTTTCAAGCAAATGCTTCAAACGCTGCGCTTTCAGGTCACTCGTAACATCCGTTACAAAGCACTGTAACATCCGTTACACACTATTTTTATTAATTAACATTCAATTTTGAACTTTTCTCAGAATGTAATGACATGAGGGTATTTCATGATTCCTTGTGAATCACCATATACCAAAATTATTTTTTTACCCTACTTGGAGGGCCTGACTTTTTAGTAGAAATACCACTTAGTGTAAATGTAGTTCCCAAATTAGTAACATCCGTTACAACACTAAATAGTGATATTTCTTGAAGATGGTTAACATGTTTGGAGTGCAATTTTACAGATCAGTAAATCAAAATTATGTGATGTGATATGTGCTACCATAATATGAACAGCTTATATTTTCAAGTCTTAATATATGTGTTAAGTAGTGAAAATGTAACGTCCGTTACATACGGAATGGCTCCTTATTGCTGCAAATAATTCACAATTACAATTTTGATCCACAACTAATCCGGGACTGATTGTGGATCAATGCTGATACCGGGCGTCCAGAATCAAATTTGTCAGGTGCGGCTGCATCACTACTTATGAAACATATCAATGAACCCCTGATATCAATTTGAAAAGTTTCAGGCTGATGATCCACAATTGATACCCGGGTATCAGTTCTGGATCAAAGCACTACTTTTTTTAATTGGCTCATTTTAGTACCTTCGTAAACTTTTTTACATTTTTTCTTTTGCAAACATTGTCGGAAAGTTAATCAATAAGAATATAGTATGTGGGAGGAAAACAAAAAAAATCCTGATACTCAAATTGTAATATTGCTTAACCCGATCCAGAACTAGTTCCCTTACCCTATATACTAGAACTAGCGCGGCGTACTACAACTAGACGGAAAGGTCGGCTAACCTGACAAAAGTAGACCTTTACATAAGTAGGCCTACCTAGTAACAAGGCAAAAGTTGGACCCCCCAGGTACAAGAGTGCCTGAAGTATTACCCCCATAATTGGTGCTGAAACTATAAGACATAAAAAAGTTGAGAGAGAGAGAGAGAAATTAAACTGAACAAAAACTGATTTGGTAATTGACGATTGTCGATTGGTGATAGGCGGAGCTTAAAACGATCGATACGTCTTGTGATGAGAGTTGGGAAAGATTCTTATCTCCCAATTTTACGTCTGTTGAACGGTGCAACACTTATCACGCTCCAACTTTTATTCTATTCATTAGTATTTGGACAAAACTTGAGGGATAATAATAAACAAACATAGGCCTATCATTCCTTCTAATAGCGATTATATCGAAAAATTTTACACAATCATTAGCTTGTTAACAATGTACGCACAAGCTTGAGGTTTGCAAGTGATAAAATAAAACAAAAATGCCTATGCCTTTTACTTCTATAGGCCAGTAGGCTGTAATAATAACCTTACATTGGTTATCATCGAGATCAAAAATAAAGGGTTGTTTGGGGCACTTCCACACTTTTTGATGTGAGCAATCATTCTAGTAGAGTAGGGTAGGCCTAGCATTATTGGTACAAAGTTGCCCAGCTACAATACTTAAGGCTGTGTGTTCACCAAAAACCAATAGGCCTACCAAAATCAAAATTATGCATAAAACAGTAGGCCTAGTTAGGCTATAGAATATGACCATTAATCACAGTCTTTTGAAAAGACCAAAATAATTTTTTTGGTTGATGCATTTTTCCGCTATTGCTACTTTTTGAACGATTTTTGGTGCTAAGTTTTTCAAAAAGTATACTATTTGGACGGCTTATATTTTTATTGTACCTATAGCCTTCACTTATCTTTGACTTAAGAATGAGGTACCGGTACCTATTTTGAAATGTGTATCTTCAATACCTTACATTTTACAGTGTTAAAAATTTTCCAGTAACTTTGCGGTAATTGTACTGTCAAAAGAAAAAAAGGAAGATCTTAAGACATGAAAGCTTTACATTTCAAAACACCTCATTCTTGAGTCAAAGATGAGAGTAAGCCACAATAAAAATATCAGCCATACTCTATAACTACTGTTTTATGTAGGCTTTATTTTTGTTTTTGGTGAACACAGCCTTAATTTTTGTTCCCACTCGGGATAAAACACTTGTGACCATGACTAAGCTTCTTAACCATCGTAGGAACAGGTACCAAGTGGTAGGAAGCAATTTGACACAGCTGCAAAGTGTGCAGAAGGTTGATACTACTAACATAACAAACTCATAAACCCTAGAACTCTCTAAAAGTTTACAAAATCAATCTAATAATGCAGAAATGCCTTGAATATGAATGTTTCATGATTTCTTGAAATATTTCAATGTAGGCTACCGTACCCTTGAAAGTTTCACTTTGAAACTTTCAAATTGAAACTTTCAATTTGAAACTTTCAACACTTCGATCTCTAATCCTGATGAATGCAATGTTTATTTCTACGAAAAACAGGCTGCAAAACAAAAGTAGATTAACTTTCAACTTACCTACGTTTATTTTTACGTTAACGTTTTAACCAAAAATAACAATCGGTATGCTGATTTTAAAAAATTAACGCACTAGCATAAGCATCATTCACAATCAGTTCTAAGTCGTAAGGCGCAAGGCCTAAGGCGTAATAATTTGTATTGCCGAGTATGTATTTCAATCAGAACGTTCACAACACGTCCCAAGTCGCAAGGCGTATGGTTTATGTCGTAACGAATTGCCCAAAATCCAATTCTTACGACGGTTTCTTACGACGAGCCAATCACAAACAAGGAAACTCCACAGCTGACTGTACGCGCATGCGCAATACACAGGAGCAATGAAAAATGGTATGGTTGTTGTAAACGCCTAGGCCTAGCATTTCTTACGACTTACGCCTTACGCCTTAGACCTTGCGCCTTACGACTTAGAACTAATTGTGAATGATGCTATAGCTACCATACAACAGTTACTTAAAAAATGAAGCGTTACTTTTGTTAAGTTACTTCGTAACTCTGGCATAGGCCTAGGCTAGGCTAGGGCTAGGCTAGCAGCTAGGCCCTAGTCCTAGGCTCTAGGGCCTACCTTGGGATGAACCATTGATTAAAGACTTAAAAATGATGTCTAGGCATGTATGTCAACCAGGGATCTAGACCTAAGCTAAGATGTAGGACTAATGAAATATGGCTAGGTCAGGGTTGCCACATTGGGCGATTTGTCGCCGTTTGGGCGACCAAGCAATGTTTTTAGCGACCAAAATATTTCGGAAGTCGCCTGTCGCCGAAATGGGCTACTTCACGAAAATCCAAACTTTCCAAAAATTTCTCAATCTGCAGCGTGCTTCAAACACAAATAATGTTTATCAGAAACTATTCCATTGTTAAATAGTATTTTGTAATTTAAATATTAGGTAAATCATACAGAATACTCATTAACCGACTACATTTTGCCCGGCCCGCGGCGTTTTGTTTGGTTAATTAATGTCACATTAGGATACAAGACGTGGAATGTCGAAGAAAGCTGATCTTTAGGCCTAAACTGTATCGTTTTGTATACAGAAGCTCAGTTGTTTTTTGACCGCACGTGCGCGTACGTGAAGTTGTGTCGAACTGTTGATGGTGTTGTTTATCATTTTAGTGGCTCCGATTCGTTTCAGCACGTGAGTACAGAATATATTTTACTTTTGATTTTAGAGTTTTTTTTTTACCTATTGTGCCTAGTAAATATACCCATAAATATACTCCCTTAAATTCTCCAATATTTCCGTAGAGTCAAAAATACACCTTTTATAAAACATAAAAAAAAAAAACGCCCTGCGGGGCAATTCTGGGGCGTTCCCCCCCAGACCCCCCCATTTGGGCCGCCGCGCCAGATTGGGCGACAGTTGGGCGACTTCAAAGTTGCCGCGGCGACATCGGTACTCTTTCGGATGGTATGCCCCAACTTTTTTTTCCATTAAAACAATTCAACCTTTAACGTCGCTATTCATTCGAAAGTACTTTTCCTTTGGAAGTGTTTTATATTTAAATTAGCAACGTTAAAGGTTTTGTAGGTGGAGTATTTTAGTGAAAAAGGTTAGTAGGCCTACTGACCGCCATGTTGGCGTAGTGTTGTAAAGTTGGGGCATACCATCCGAAAGAGTACCGCGACATCAGCGTTCATATATCTGGCAACCCTGGGCTAGCTAGGCCTAGGGATCTAGTCTATAATGAAAAGGTAGGCGCTAGGCATGCCTAGGCCTAGCCTAGCCTAGGCCTAGGCCTAGGGCTAAATGCCATTGGGTTTGCTCATAGACATCCTATATAATTGGCCTACTATAGGGGTTTAAGATCAATGGGTTTGCTCCTCCAAGGGAGCTGGACTGGACACAGTACCTGATCTGATTTACCTCCTAGGTCCAGGCAAAATGCCAAATTTGTTGCAATGAGGAAAAACCAAACACTTTTTGCAGTGATTGTGCAACTGATAGCCTTACCTAGGGCCTGATAGGCCTAGATTAATGTTAAATTATGAGAAAACTAGGCACATTGATGATTTTATTTGTTTATTTACTAGGCTACCACTGCCTTCAAGCCGATGATGATTCGTGTGGGAACGGAAGAATGGTGATGAAAGAGAAGGCGGTGATAGGCTAGGACAGCATGTGTTGGATGGAGATGTGATGGCCGCTGTCAGAGTTTAGAGTATTTTGACTTTTCATATTGTAAATAGGTTTACCTAGCCCTATTTCTATTTTCGATGGAGGGACAACATATTAACATGAGGCGGCGATGTTTAACCGTTGGTATATGCAATCTGCTAATAGAAGCAGGATTTGATTCGGCGGATAATGCAGTGCTGGAAACATTGACAGAAATGCTACAAAGTCGTAAGTTTTTAGGTTATCTAGGCCTAGGCCTATTTTTTGGTAATTATCCTGTAAATATACAGATCCCAATCACATTCTGCCTCTCTATTACCGTCTCCACTATCTAGGTAGCCTAGGCCTACTCTTTCAGTTGGTAGGCCCCTAGCCCCCAACTTTTTAAGGTACTCTTTCGGTTGGGAATGGCCAACTTTTCATCACTGTTTTTTTTTCAATTAAAAATGTCGAAAAACCACTGTATATATGATTTATATTTTATCAATTGCAGTTTGTTGTTAAGAGTGGTCGGCTCTAGCGAGCGTGCTCAAATTTTGCGGTCACTATCTGAACTACCACAGGAAGATGAAGCCGGTAGATGGCAAGTTTGTATTACCTTCTACCCCCTTCCCCGCGGCCCGCAGCCACCTGCAGCAACCATCCGCATTTCTGTTTTGAAAGAAGGGTTGATAGTTTGAAAGGACTAGGTAACAAAAGAGTCGAAACCAAAGTGACCAGTGGTGACAGGTAGAAATATTTCTTGAACCTCGAATCGGTCTAAAATAGTTTTCTGTGTTGCTGTTGTTGTTTATTGCCTTAGATAAATAAATACATGTAAATATTTAATTAGACTTTTACATTTGAGCCTGTATTGGCTAATTATGATATTACATAATACTATAAATATGTACTATATTATTTAAACATACATACAGGTACACATCTATTTACAGTACATTTTTAAAGATACATTTAACATAAGACTTACAATATGAAGAGAATTTACGTTGGCAGATGTGTGTTGTGTGTGTGTGTGTGTGTGTGTGTGTGTGTGTGTGTGTGTGTGTGTGTGTGTATGTGTGTGTGTGAGAGAGAGAGAGAGAGCTTGAACAGCTATTTGTGATTATATTAGGGCTGTGGTCAGGAAGTTGACATTGGAAAATATTGAGCAGTAACATACATTTTTGTTTTGTTCATTCAATTCCAATCTTATTTGCAAGATGACGTGAATATAAATTTAGCACAACATAGTGATATTAAAAGGCCTATATTTATATGGTATGTAATATAACTAGGACGCTTTGCGAACGCTTTTTTAGTCGCGTTGATGGATGAGCTTTTTTGGCAAGTTTCAGTTTGCGTGGGATCTCTCTACTTTTGCAATTGCTGTTTGATCGCATTGTAGGTGATTGTTGTCAAGTTTCTATTGTTACTTGTTATTTGTTATCATATACCTCAAAAAACTTATATTAAACCTTTATTGATATGGATTCGGGCTAACTTTTTCAACTTTTTCTTTCAAAACCAATACTTCACCTAATGTCCATGTTAAATATGATCGTTGTAGCCCAACCCTTTTTTAGTCAGAATCGGCTCAAATGTCACGAAAATATCGCACTAAAAATCCGAAAAAATCGTAAAAGTACGATATTCTTGGGAAATATTTCTTCGATTGTACCCAAAAACGTGGCAGGTCTAAGTTCAGAGATTTCGAAGGTCCCCTCCAATTTCCATCAAGATCGCATACCTATGCAGTTTACCCGGTAGAGAGCGAACAAACAGAAAAAAAAGACACACGAGCTAATTTTTTGGGGGTCAGTGAAATTGAAGTCTTCGCTTTGCTCATCCAATCATTATGTAATTATAATAGGTACTTGTTCTTTATAGCCCCCCCCCCCAAAAAAAAAAAATTAAGGGGAAAGTGGGTTAGTGGGGTTTGGGGGGGGGGAAAAGCGCCATGGGGAGTAGCATGAAGTCCATTGCTGTGGTCGGCTAGCCGCCCCCCCCCCCCCCCCCAAAGGCACTAACCTACTTTTCACTTTTCGGGGGTCCCGTTAATGAACAAGTAGGCCTAGGCCCTACCTTATAATATTATTAAATGAATAGTAAATAACATCGTATCTAGAGTCGACCTACTCAGCCATAACTGGTCATCAGTGAGATATTTATATTGGGTGAGGTGGGGTAAATATGAGACAAAATAGCATAATTTGAACTCTAGGAGGTACAATATTGAGGACAAAGTTAGGGCTCCTACTTTAGGTGGTAATGTACACCTTTATAAATTAAATTTTTCAGTGGGCAAACACTAAAACATGATCAGCATATCAAACTGTGTTTGTCACAGTGTCTCATAATTTCCTCAGAAACGGGGAAATATGAGACACCCATAGGGAAAAAATGAGACACAGACTTCCAGCACATATATTTCCCATAGGAAATGAAGGTGTGCTGCTATGAGGCAAAAAATGAGATAGGGGGGTCCAAATATGATACACTGCCATTAGTTTCAACCAGGTTTTTTTTATACTTTTTCCCCCAAAAAAAGTGAACATTCACAAAAAAGTGAGAATATCCAACATCACTTTTTGAATACTGATAACATCTTCCAACACTAACTATTTAAGTATAACTTTGATACAGAATTTCTGTGCATCTGGCAGCAGTAAGTTGCCGCAAAAGAAATAAAGTTATAGGCAGAACATTAAAAATTATAGGCTAGGGGGCCTATCTCTTCAAACAGTGTAGGTACTATTTAAATCAAATTCTGCTTGTAGGCCTACGTGGACTACGGCCTACATGGCAAAACAAAATTGAAAAATATCAGTCTTACACATAAGTAAAGTGGATTCTGTTATTAAGCAATGGCCTATGGCTTTTCATAAACATCTACTTCATCCTTAAATTGGTATTTAATTCTCGCTCCACTTAACTCCACTTTGGGTGTGGGCAATTTCTTTGTTATATCGTAGTGATTTGTTTGAATTCTATAGTTTGTAGCTGTATAATTTTCTTCAGCTCAAAATATTTTTCTGTCACTCACCATACAAAATGCCATAACAGAGGCTTTGTTATCATTCATAATTTCTTGCACTACACACAGATAGCAGTAAATAGTCTTTTTAGATGCAAAACGGACTAGAATAGTCATCCACTGCCAGCATAATTTCTGTGTTAACCGGTGGTGTAGTCTGCGAGTGTTTTTTCTTCCTTGTCAATCATTTCAACTTCCTGAGGGTTTTGTTTTTCCTTGTCAGTCAGTTTAACTTTGAAATCATCCAAACTATCTCCACTTGGAACCCAAGAAGGGTCGTCATCAGTTTCATCAATATCAACCAATACATTTTTCTTTTATGGCTTCTTTGATTGACCTTTTTCACTTTTAGGAGGTGGTTTAGCAACTATTTTCTTTACTTTTGTCTTTTTAGCATTCCTTTCTTCTATTGAAATTAGGAATTCTTCAGTCGTTACTACTTTTGCGTTCATATCATTTTCCTAACTTGGTTTTTGCTGTGCTGGTGTACGACCAATCTTTTTAAGCAAAAGTCTTCAAAAGACGTAGGGTCGTCACTGCTAGGTCTAATTGAACTCCCGAAGTACTGGCAATGGGATATTCAAGGGTAGGCCTACTTATTTCAGATTGGAGATCTTGAGTAGGCCTAGGGTAACAGAGCTAGTGGTGTCCTCACTACTAGGAATCTCTTGTTGCAGGTCTTCATCATTAGGCATATTTTCTTCAACATTGTTCTCAACCAGAGTTTAACGATTTTCTTTAGGCCTAAAGACCTTAGCCCTATATTTTTCTAACAATGTAGGATTCAGACGATATGAAGACTTATCAGTGTATCAAACTGTGCATTTGCACAGCCTACAATAGTATATTATAAAATTTCAATTTAAAGTATAGCCCAAAAGTCTCACTTTTCCCCATCAAGTTGTCTCATGTTTTCCCTTTATGGTGTCTCATTTTTCTCCCCTATACATTTTGGGGTGCACAGTCTTCCGGTTTCTACCTAAATTTTTGTGGTCTAGATATAATGTTTCATTAAAAATGTCTACATGCACCTATATTTACGTCATTAGTAACAACTATTAATTTTCTGAATTTTGTCAAAAGTTTCACAATGTATAATAAAAGATTTTTGTTAAAAATACAAGGGCACATGAAAAGTGAAAATAATTTTAAGAAAAAAAGCAAGTACCATTAGGCCTACACCACATATGAATACATAGACTATGCACATAGTTTTCATGTTAATGCAACATAGCCTATATAGGGCTATGTTTAAATGAATGATTTAACATATAATTTACCAATGTCTCATTTTTAGCCCACTTTTTGACATGCCTCATTTTTACCCCACGTCACGGCCTTATTATCTTCAGCTCATTTTAAATACTCTCCCAACCAGTAATACCTGTTAAAAAAATATTCATAAATTATAACATCAACAGTGAAGTTATTTTTGTAAAACATGAATAATCTCCATTAGGCCTATTCACCAAAACGACGTGAGCGAATAATAGGTCAAACGAAAATATTTTCAATACAAATATTATTTAGCTATGTGTGATAGCAGCAGCAGTCATTACATTTTACAATTATTCAAGTAGCCAAGTAATAATCAAAGTACCCTGCTGGGTTGTTGGCTTCTTCAAAGAGCGTTTACTCCCTAGTCAAACAGTCGGGTTCATGTATGAACGTTGGGGGGGGGGGGAATTTCCAGCTCCCCCCAGCCCCCCTCTAAAACACACACACAAACTGGAGCTTAATTGAGAGGGGTCGGCTTTGCAAAATTAGTACGGAATACGGTGCAAAGTTTCAGTTGTGTGCAGCGCTCTTATTGCCAAAGGCGGCAAAATGTGCAAATTTGCAACTTTACAAGCCTGAAAACGATTAAAAATCTAAAATTGTACAATGGTTGAGTGATAATAATTGGCTCTATAAGGAATCTAATTGGGGGGGGGGGGGGGTCACCCCAATCCCCCGGAATCTATCTCTGGATGACTTGGTATGTTTCCCTGTAATGTACACATTACCACCAACTACAATTAGCATCTAAGAACTTTATGGATGAAAATGTGAATATCTGATTATCCATCTTGTAAGCTCACAGTTATGATATTTTTTGTACATATGACGTGCAACAGGGGGGCACCCTAAGCACGTGCCTTGTTGCCGTTGTCTATTGGGTAATATGGCCATGAGTTGAGAAGCTTTTGTTGTTTGCTAATTTCACAAAATAAAAAATCCACCCCACCCCCCTCAAAAAACAGTTCATACACGCATGTACTAATCAAATACCACGCAAAGGCAAACTTTGCAACGCAAATCCATATAGGGTTGATAAATAATTCATTAAATCAATCAATACATTAATATATCAACAATGACTGAGTAGGAGGCTTAATGATGAGCTTAGATAAATTCAATAAGTTTTATCAATTTATTGTAGGTTTAGAACTCCCCGTAGCGCTCAGTGAATGAGCTTTCAATAACACGAACGTTGTGGTTTGTTGCTCGTCTATTATACACCTGACAAGAAAATTATTGTCTTAATAAACACATATTTTTTATGATTACTAATTTATGAAATTATATTTGAGATCGGCAACTCCTGCACATTGCAAAATGTTTTTAATTGAAGCTCCACGACCAAAATTAACATTTCACATGCTTTATCATCTCTGAAGTTGATAGTGTAACCCATTTGCCGTGAAATGCTAATTTTTGTCGTAGAACTTTGATTAAAAACATTTTGCAATGTTTTGGAGTTGCTGATATCAAATATAATTTCATATATTAGTAATTATAAAAATGTATGTTTATTAAGACAGAAATTTTATTGTCAAGCGCACAATAGACGAGCAATTCTAATTTCTAACCCTTCCTCGAAACAGGTAGCCCGCCAAAATGCTTTGGGCGGTTTTACGTCCAGTTCAGTCTAAGCGCCTCTTCTTTTGTTCGAGTCACGGAACTACTGTGGAGCGATCTGTGGCAAACCCAGGAACTTGGTGGTGAAAAAACCGTTATTGAAGGAATATTTGATTGATTGTAGACATTGCACTTCTGTTCCGTTTAAGGAAGCTTAAAAATTACCATATCGGCAACGATTTCAGTAATTGTTGTTAACAAAATCCACTACTAGCGCTATTTCGAATAAAACTCTCAAAATATGCAAATGTTATATAAAAGCTCAATTCAACATTATTTTTTTTTCATTTTTGGTAATGTTGATCGTTAATATTATTAATAGCGCAAATAGGTTGAACGTTTATCTGAGAGAGGGTAAAATATGGTAAATATTCTATTATTAGTTAGTACGTAATCGGCGAAGCTTTGAACCTCTGTTGCGAGTAGCAAAACTGCATGTTCCGAACGCTCTTAAAACAGTGATGAAAAGTTGGGAGTACCCTCTTTTTAACACTGCAATATTAGTGGAAAAGTAGGTTAGGGGGAAATGGAGGGGGGGGGGGCGCAAAGCGCGTATGTTTTACAATATTATCATTTATTATTATTGAAACATGCACTTTGTGTGTGTGTGTGTGTGTGTGTGTGTGTCCGCCCATAACCTAATTTTCCCCATTGGGGGCTACCAACCAAAAGAGTAGGCCTACCTAGCCTACTTAAACCTACTTAAGTAGGTACCTGTGTGGACGATCGATCAGTGACTTAAGTAGGCCTATGGCCTTTGAGAGCGACTTAAGCCCCTAGACCCCAGATGGAACCTAATGCCGGGTCTAATGTTGGATGCTGCGCACGCCTATACTTCTCCCATACTTTTTATTTTATAATTACAGTATTTATTTATTTATTTTATTTATTTATTTAAGTGAGCCTTCTACAGTGTTCACTCATATGCATGTCATATAGACATGCGAGTATTTGAAGTGGACAATGGAGTAAACTGTAAAATACAGTGAAAATTGTTTGTTTAGTCATTACAGAGCTTGGAAACAGCACTCGAGCATACTGTGAGCTGGCCGGCCGAACACAGCCTATGATTGCCGACGTTATTGTTGCTCTTGTGGAGATGGGAATGGGAGTGGAGGGTTTAGAGGCGCATGCCATGCGGCCCAACCGAACTGTCCTGCCGGCCCCTACTCAAGCTACGCAGCCTAAGCAGCTGGGCATCTTGCAAGCGGGTGTAAAGCAGACACCACCTCAACACATCCCGCCGCACCTACCGGCATTTCCAGATCCCCACGCCTACATCAGAACTCCGGTAAGAAATAGTAGAATGAACCTGCACTATTTTATATCATCAAAGCCTGACATTCTGAAGTAGGCCTAGGCCCTACTAGTGTGTAAGAAAGTATTAGGCCCAGTAAGTAAGGTACCGGTATTAAGTATTAACTCCCTCTGCCCTCAGCATGCAAATCCACTTGTTATCTGAGAAGGGGATGGGGGTTTCTTAAGGGACATTCGAGGGGTTAACGACCAAAAAAATCAGTGTACACTTAGGAAAAATGTAAAAAAAAAATCAATAAAAATCAAAAAATCAATATAGTGAACAAAAAATCAAAAAATCATGAAAAAATCAAAAAATCACAAAAAATCACAAAAAATCACAAAAATCATTCTATGTTATCAGATAAAAATCTAAAAATCACGGAAATCAATATAGATCAGTGAAATTTCTAAAAAAATCACAGAAAATCATGATGATTAAAAATAAAATCAGAAAAATCACAGCAAATTGAAATGGTAAAGAAATCATCGGAAATCACGAAACCAAATAAAAAATCGATAACAATCTAAAAATCACGGAAATTTACAAAACATGCGGCATTCGTGTTGGATCGAAGTCGAGATCAAAGGAGCCATATTTGCGTTTATGTGAGTATATTTGAACTACACGGCGATACAATGTTTGGCGGCGTACACGGCTGGATAATATGATTCCACTGCCAAGGCCAGTGCGCGGGCCAGTGTACACGTGCAACCAGGGGCGGCTCGTGTATAGGTGCACAGGTGCACGTGCACCCCCAAATATTTGCTCGAACTAAATTACAAATTTAAGGTTCGAAGCCAATCTCGTAATATTCCCAATAAATCGTTGGATTGTTTGTATGGATATTTTGGCTGGCCCAGAGCAAGGCATATTCGGCAAAAGTCATTCTGCAGTAAGTGCTGCCGCTGGGGGATGACACTCTGAGTGTGCACACATTTTTACGTGGTTTTAACACGGAAAGGCCGGCAGAACAAGCCTCAGGTTGTCTTTTGTTATACAACGTCTGGTATAGCTGGGTTTTGTGCACGTGCACAAGGGTCAAAACCGTTATAATACTTCCATTCAAACGCCTTGGTATTGTGCTCGCGCCATTCATTCACCCCCACACTCCGGCCAGTAGCCAGTGAAAGTTGTTGGCGACAGGGTTGGCGAAGTGAGATCAACAGCAGTTTTCAAGTGAGCGAAAAGTGTTTAAATTATTATCGTGCCGTGAAGTGAAAATTACTATAATATGACTTCGTTAATTAGCGATCTAAAAATAAACAGTTTTTTAAAACGATACGATGTGATGTTTGAGGCGCGTGTCGGAGGAGATGGAGAGACATTATTCGGGTATGTAATATTTTAATCAAGCATATAATAATAATTTTTTGGATGGTTTTCTATAATTAACAATTACATATAGGGGAGTTTTTCCCGACCAATAAATTCGAAAAATATACTCTTAAATCGTTTTCCGGGTACTTCAGACCATTAATGTCTGAAAAATTTTTCGCCTCCGGCGGCTGGGGCTGCGCCCCAGACCCCTTTGTTTCCCGCAGAATGACTTCGAAATTATGTGCACCCCCACAATAATAACTCACGAGCCGCCCCTGCGTGCAACCCTTCTCGCTACAGTAACACACTGTGCCTTTGTTTCTGCCGCGATTTCGACTCTACTGCGATGTTTGCGGATTGCTGCGGATTGCTGTATCGGACAGTCTGAGGGCAGCTTTCATTAGTGCACGGGCATTGTGCTGTGGAGGTGGTTGCTGTTTTCTTGCTCACGATGAAGACAAATAAAGATGAGATAGGGTTGAAGAACCATCTGCGACACCACTCACTTACTACTAACTAACGAATCATCAAACAAATCACCAAAAATAAAAAAAAATCATTTGAGATAAAAAAAAATCAATCAAAAATCAAAAAATAAAAAAAATCAAATCAAAAATCAAAAATCATAAAAATCACAAAAAATCAAGACATCATAAAAAATCAAAAAAAAATCACAAAATCAATAAAAATCAATTCTGATTTCGAAATCAAAAATCAGTGTACACTAAAATGCCGAGTTGTCAACCCCTCGGGGACATTTTAGAAACTTGAAACTTAGGCCTAGGCCTATAGCACAAAGTATTCTAGGCCACCTTTTTAACTTACAATTTGGAATGTGTTTTGCGGACTTTTGCCTAATTTGGAAGTCGGGTCAAAATATAGCCCAAAAAGTAGGGCCTACATTTCATACCCTTTTACCTAGGCCTACTTACTAGCCCAGTAGGCCCTAAATAAACCCAAATACCGTATTTACCCGATTGCAAGCCTAACCTAACTTTTTAGTTTTTAAAAACATTTTTGCAGTTCAAAATGGCACCTCGGCATGGAATCGATGGCAAACTTATGAGTACCGTAGGGCATACCTTATTTAAATGCTAGGCTTACACTTTTTTGTTAGATGAACTTTTAATCAGGGGTCGGCTTGCAATCGAGTAAACACGGTATCTACTAAGTACGGTACCACTAGACCTAGTTTTATCATAATATGTCTGGGAATATTTTCCTTAAATTCTGTGGATAAATTGACCTTGGATAGGCCTACCGTATGTGTTGTGTCCACACTGCACTTCAAAAATTGCACATCTGCGGAACATTTTGAAAGACAGTGAACGGTGACGGCGACTGCCGACTGTCCATATGGCAACAAACCTTAAAAACAAAAAAAAACAAAAAATACACAAAACATCCAACAAGCTACAAACCAAACAAAAAATTCCCTAAATCCATAACCACATGAATGGCAGCCTTGGCAAAGTCGTTGCTCATGGTCAACAGCTTTGCTTGTGCAAGTGCCCTAACGAGTGGGCCTCCCGCCTAGTAACTAGGCCTATGGTGATTGACGATTGTGTACATATATTTTGTTTCAGACACACAAGCAGCCAGTGACGGAATACGAAGCAATTAGGGAGAAGGCCGCCAGTCAGAAAAGAGATTTAGAACGAGCTCTTACGAGATTCGTAGCCAAAACTGGTGAAACTCATAGTCTTTTCCTGACGGAGGACAATAACATGTTCCCATGTACGTATTAGTATTACACATTTACAGTTCAGAGTTATCCCATAGTAGGCTCATTAATAAATAATATTAATAACATGGGTCTACACGTGGTAGGGCCTACCTATGAATGATAAATAATAAATTAATAATCTGAAATTTCACTTAGCATGTTCATGTTTGTCCATGTCTATGTGTTGTATGTTTTTAATATCATGACTGTATTCATATTTATTATCAATTAAATAGGCCTTCATGTGTGTCTTGTTAAGCCTAAGTTTTGTTGTGTATCTTTTAGTTAGGTGCTTGTCTTTTTTAGTTTACCTCTTTTAGCCTTCCTTTAATATGCTGTGTAAATAAAGGCTTATTAATATTAACTCTAGTGTCTTGTAAACGTTTAAATGACCCATCTCCACCTCTTCGCTCTCTCTGAATGTTTCAGTGGTGGCCTGTAAGCCCGAGTTCCCTCCGTACCTCAAGGCCCTACTGCCCCAGGACCAGGTGTTCGACTTCGAGGATGAGTTCGCGGTGCCAAGCGTCGCGTCGCCGCGGCAACCACGCAAGTCGACGCCAGCACGAGGGGAGGATGGGGAGGGAGACGATGACGAGGAGGGGGAGGACGGCAAGGATGACAGCAAGGCTGCTGAGGTTCGTTGAGATTCAATTACTATGTAGCAGGAAGATGACATTGGAACATGTCGTGAAATTACCTACCTAGATCCATTATTAATAACATTGGTTTTTGCCTTTTGGGTATGTTTTATGTACATAAAATATGACTAGTAATTCTTACAATGAATTTCCACAGATCCCGTGATGTGCAGAAATTCAATTCAATAACAGTGAAACCCTAGTAAAACGTTCCCTTCAAAGACGTCTTCCTGCACAAAACGTCTGAATTTAGCACTGTTTTTTTAACTTAACAACCTGTAGGCCTATACGTTCTTGGAGATCTAATACATTTTCCCCGCCTATTACGTTCAAAAATCGCTTAAAAGTGTACTTCCTACCAATAAGACACGTTTTTACCAGCCGCGCTCGTGTGTTTGTATATGCCTTCCGCCCACCCAGAGTCAAGTGTCCATGCCTATGAGTGCGAGAGAGAATAGTCTTGTAAGCTGCTAGCCATGTCATGCGCGCACAAAATGCGTGTTTTTTGTGTTTTAATCGGTGAAATTCTACTTAAAAATAAAATTTATTTTGTATGCCTACATTTTGCTGGTTAAAAACAACCACCTCTATCATCTTTGTGATCTTGCTGCATTTTCTTCTGCAGGTGGATGCTATTGACAATCCGTACCTTCGGCCTGTGAAGCTTCCTCGCAACAATAAGCGTGCCGGCTCAGTTGGCCGGACATGAAGCGGACATGACTCTTCCGCAAGTGACATGCCTCCTTGCAACCACACCTTCCAGCTCAGGTGGCCGGACATGACTCTTCTACAAGCCTCCTTTTAACAACATGTGCAACAGCTTAGTTGGCCGGATGTGAAGCGAACAGTTCTTTTCAATTCCATTCCATGGTTAAAGTTTGCTCGGACTTAACTCTTAAACAAGCTCATTGTTTCATTGTAAAGTGATTTCTGTGCAGAAAAAACTGTAGATATTATCTATCTATCCACATTTACATGTTGTACCAAAATGTCTGTTTTATATTGTATTAGATTAGAGCATGGAGGACATTGATCTCCAGATATCAAATCATCGGAAACGTTATTTAACACTGTTCCATGGACCAAGCAGTTCTGCATTATATTAAGTGAACTGGTTAGCAAATTGTTGCAAATGCCAATATTGGGTGAGCGATTGTTGTCGAGATCGCTTTACTTCGTTTTTTGTGCCGGTAAACAGATAGGACTGTGATTATAACATGTGAAGCCCTGCTAGAACAAAGCCTTGGGATGTTAAAGTATGTAGGCCCTAATGGATCAACAACACTCTAGACTAAATTGGAGAAGGGTTGACAGGTTGGGAAAGCAAAGAGTTAATTAAATCAAAAATAAAAAAAAAAATTGCTTAATCAAACCTGTCAAACCTTCTCCAATCTAACTAGCCAATAGGCATTTTTCACACTAGAACACTCCAGACTAGTTATTATTTACTACAATTCACAAATTAAAAAAGTCCGCCCCGACTGGGACGAGCTCGTCTGGAATGCGAGAGACCCGGGTTCCAATCCCGGTCGGGGCGGACTTTTTTAATTTCTGAATTGTAGTAAATAATAACAATTACACATACGGGAGTGTTTCCCGACTAACCAAATCGAGAAATAAACTCTAAACTAGATTACAGGAAAAGGTAATGGACTAATGGGGAGGCATCACAAACAAATAGACTTTTATTGAAAGAAAACATGATGATAGGTGTTGGAAGCCTTACCTACTGTGAATAAATAATAAAGCCTTAACATGTAACAATAAAACCCTTCTATTCCGGGAAATTTAAGTTAAGTACATTGTATATATACACAATATTAATTTATCCATTACCAGAGGCAGGTATTTGGAATGAAAATAAAAGTCAATTCTCGTTTTTATTGTGCTCAAAAGCGGTGAATTGAGGTGAAAATGATTCAACATTTTGTAGAAACCTCTATAATTATCTCTCTCCAGCCCCCTCCCCAAGTTTTAGGTTTGGGATCTTGTAAAAGACTTGCGGATTGCAATAAAATGTAGTTATGAGAATTCAGAGCATTATTTTTATAGTGAGGTTGCCATTTGAAAATCGATGTATCGATCAATACGATTATTTCCCGAAACGATCGATAATGATTCAGTCTTCCCGAATCGATTATCGATAAATTGATAATCGAATACCTCGCCCTTCCTAAATTTTGTAATTAACCGCTCCCTCTGCAGAATTTTATAAAATATTTCATTTTTGATTGGATATTGCTTTACGTCTCATATTTATGCAACTTGGCTAATCAAGATGAAGGGAGGGACGTAAGGGATGACGTGGGGGGACAAGGGGTGGACAGGCCTGTGCTGGTCAGAACCAGCCACAAGCGTATGACGAGGGCAGGGGTTCCCCCACGTCGTGGTCGTCTCCGTCTGTGTCATCATCCGTCCGTGTTGTCATTGTCGTCGCCGTCGGGGAGGTAGTCCCCCCGTTCCCCCACGACAAAATATTTCAGTCAAGTCGTTAATCGCTTTATTCCATGAAAAATTTGTCCACTGCAAGATCTACAACACGCGTAAGATGCGAAGTCTGAAGTGCAACACATTGCCCCTGCCCTGCTGCAGTGTAGGCAACTTGCATGGTGTGCGTGTGTTGCTGGGCTGCCTCACTCGCATTGCTCAACCTTGCTTCGTCACAACCGATATTGAAGTACGCCACTCAAGGTCAACACAAGCATCTATATTGAGATGCATTCCTCCCCACACCGCGCCAACTCGGTATCGCTTGACTTCATTCCGTAGTGCTGGCTGATGATGTTATCAGTGCTCCCAGCATTGATTTCCCGGCGATTTGGAAAGAGTTTGTCCCCAAGCCATAGAACTATTGTGGGCATGATTGTGGTATAATTTTTATTTTTTATTGGAATATGTAATTTTTATTGAGATCAAGATGGCCGTGTTTGTTAGATGTGTCGACCTTGGCTGGGAGACGGAGTTTTATGTTTTGTTTGGTTTGTTGCCTTTTGAAGGGTACTGAAAGTACCCGAAATATTGCTTTTCCTTTTAATTTAATATATTAATTTACTAAAAGAACATGATGAGTCCAATTATTGTTTATACTTATGAAACCTAACTGTTCTAAGAATCTCAGTAGATATAAAATCGAATATGTATTCTATATTACTTGGGATGCACATCGATACTTTTTTCATTATCGATTATCAAAATGGTTATGTCATCGAATCGATAATATATCATCATAAAGCCTGTTCCGACCTATAAATGAAACCTCAAGTGTGGCAAGTGTATGTCTAAACAATACAGTTGCGTTCCGTTTGCTGCCTTGCTGTGTCCTCGATGTCATGTGTTTCACTTCCGTTATCGACTGATAGCTCATTTCCAAACATAAATCTCGAGTGTGACACCATCAGCCCAGCCAGTGCATGGCACAACGTGAGATAATCTCTCTCTTTAGAGTTTTGGTTCGTGCCACTATTGACCAATTATTTAACATTTTGATTATCTAATCGAGTATTGAAATTATATCCATTATTGATTAATGATTATGGATCGATAATATCGATTATCGTGTGCATCCCTAATTCTAACATCTCTTATTAACATTTTAACAAGGATACAATGGAAATTGAAGCTCTAGTTTTTTTCAAAAACAATTAAAAGCTGGGATCCTGTAAAAGATGGCCACTTTCGACGCTTTTAAAGTAAACCTACCATTTCGTGGCTGACAAAAAGTATTTCAATATTACTGGAAGAAACTTAGCTATCAGATATAATATGTATTAACATTTTGAGTCCCACAAACATTTTAATCAGTGTAGGCCAGTGTTTCCCAAACTGTGGGTGGTGGGTCGCGAAAAGTTTTTAAAATACAAATATTTTGTCATTATTTGAAACCATTAAAAGACATAAGATACAGAAATGGTAATTCTGGCTCTGGGCCCCTATTCAGTAACTTCACGGGTTCAACTCTGTCACGGGACCGACTCTGTAGTAACAGTAATCGTTCCGGTTGTTGTTGGTCGAGGTCGAAAGGTATGATTTACATGGCCGTGGACGGTCAAATGTGAACAAATGTTCATGTTCATGTCTTTATTATAGCCATAGATTAATACATGGAAACAAATATTAAATTAGACTGCGTTTTGTGGAGAACAAAACCATACGTAATGGCAAAACTACACATACTACATTCTATACTACAAACGATACATAATAAAGCCTAATATTGAAAAATAAATAATAGGCCTTATAATAATAATTAATTAATTATAATACAAAATTACACATTTTAAATACAATAAAAAACAGTCCTACTATCTTTATACATTGTTTGTTCATTAATAAATTTGGAAAATATTATGATGAAGATTCAGAATTTGATATTTTGTTCTATTTGATATTATCAATTAAATAATCATTTAAAGAATAATAAGCCTTTTCTAATAAGAAATTTTTTACTTTAAGTTTGAAATTATCAATAGATGTAATTATTTTTATTTCTTTTGGTAGTTTATTAAATAACTTAATTTTCATATAGTTAGAATTAAGTTGGCCTAGTTTACTACTGTGTTGTTGTACATGAAGGTCATTATATTGTCGTGTTTGGTATGAGTGAGTTTCATGATTTTTGTCTAGCATATGAAAGTTTTGTTTAACGATTTGAACTGATTTAAGAATGTATACACAGTATAAGGTAAGAATCTTAAATTGTTGAAATAAAGGCTGAGAATGAGTTCTTGAGTGCGCCTTTGCTATAATTCTAATAGCCCTTTTTTGAATTTTAAACACTTTGTCGTGCTGTGCAGAATTTCCCCAGAACTCAGTCCCATATCTTAACAGGCTTTCAAAGAGTGCAAAATAAACAAGTTTGCTGTACTAACATTTGTTGAGTTTCTAATTAATCTAATTGAAAAGCAGGCAGAATTTAATTTTCCTACTAGAACAGTTATATGTTTATTCCATGTTAAGGATTCATCCATGAAAATCCCTAGGAATTCGATGTCCTGTACCCTAGAGATTGTGTGGGTAACATTGCCATTTAATTTTATTGATAGTTCATGAATTTGTTCTAAGGATCTTGATTTTTGTGAAGAGCTAAAGTTAATTAATTTAGTTTTTGAGGAATTTGAGATTAATTTATTACTCAAAAACCAATTTATGCATGTAGTTGTTCTTTCTGTTGCTTTTAATATTAATTCATCCCTTGAAGGTGCATGAATTATAGAGGAAGCGTCGTCTGCAAAAAGTTCAATGTCATCTATACAAAAAGGAAGATCGTTAATAAAAATATTGAAGAAAAGTGGACCTACTATGGATCCTTGAGGAACACCACATGTGTTTAGTAGTCTCTGAGATATTGTTTTTAATTCATTGCCCTTTGTGTCGTATGTTATTAGTTCTACATATTGGTATCTATTACTCAAATATGATTTTATAATTTCTAACGCTACTCCCCGAATACCGTAATAATGAAGTTTGTCTAGAAGAATTTCATGATCAATACAATCAAAAGCTTTGGATAAGTCGTAAAAAACTCCTATGGTTTTATCTTTTTCTTCTAGAGCATTTACAAGTTTTACCAGAAACCTATTTATTGTGGTACAGGTTGATTTTTTTCCTAAACCCACTTTGATTGTCTGAAAAAAGTTGTTTTCCCTCAAAAAATTTAAAATTCTATTATGAATAAGTTTTTTCCAAAATCTTTGAAAAACACTGGAAGGAGGGAAATGGGTCTATAGTTGTCCATTTTGGTATGATCACCTTTTTTATAAAATGGGATTATTTTCGCAATTTTAAGTTTATCAGGAAAAATTCCAGAAGACATGCATTCATTAAAAATTATTTTTAGAGGTTCTGCTATGAACGGAATGCATTTTTTTACCAGGACCATTGGTATTTCATCATAACCACTAGACATTTTATTTTTAAGGGATTTAACAATTTGTAAAATTTCATTTTCATTTGTCTCTTCTATGAATAATGATCCTAATGGACTCTTCTGAGTTTTATTAAGATGGTCTTTATATGTTTCTTTTTGGAGTTTCAGGTCTATGTCTTTGGTAATTTACTTGCTATGCTAGTAAAGTACTCGACAAAGGCATTCGCAGTCAGTTGTCAAATATTCGAAATGACATAGATGTGTGTATTATTTCCAATCGGGGAGAAATTGGATTTAAATGGTATAATTTCATTAAAAAAGGGAACGCACGGGACTTTTAGGGGTAGGCCCTTACTAAAGGTAGGTTTTCTTTGAGCATACTATTGTTATTCGTTTGATAAAGTTAAAAATCTGGTTGTGTTTACGTGTAGGCCAAGGCTTATCATCCACCATTTTATAGAAATATAACCGAGTCGGACTCGGTTGTCACGGATTATATCGCAACGATATCGACCTCAAGTGGGTCGATCACTTACAACCGAGTCGATTACGGTAGAAAACGCCTGGGTCCAACTCCGTCAGAGTTATAGAATCGCAGTCCTGTATGGCATGGTTTCACTGCAACCATATACACTCAATGCTGCAACCTTCACGGGGAGGCAGTGCAAGTATAAAAAGCTATGTCACATTTATAACTTAAAAACGTTTTGAACATTTCCGTGATAATCGTGAACTTCATCAGTTAGGCTCATAGTCCGTTCGGAAATCGGAACTGATTGAACCTGTCTGAACATGACTCGATGTTAGATAACTATTAAAAAATAAATTTCAACTGCACAAAATGGCATTGTTCTGGATGTCTGTTCGACAAACGTGTCCAACTATTTCTGCGAACATTGGGTAGGTGCTACTGGCTACTTTTCACATCTTTGTACAATTGTGAAGTTGACTTTTTTTTGCTATGAAAATGAAAGCAATAACAACTAAATTACGAAACAAAAGCTCCAAATTGTCGAACTCCTTGTGCCTGAACATTGCTCACATCGACTTACTAAATGCCTTGATCAACAGAACCCAAATATTCGTGCACAATTCCCACACTCATCATCATGAGAAATAGATAGTTGGGTACATGTAATAAAAAGTCATAACTTTAAAAATACCCCCTCCCCCCCCCCTTCTACCTACATATACATATAGGTTGGTGGGCCGGGAACGTTTGGTGTTCTAAAAGATGGGTCGTGGTTCTAAAACGTTTGGGAAGCACTGGTCTGGCGATGAAAAATACGTGATTTCTTCCTATCCGCCTATCGTAGCCATGTTAAAATTGCATTTGTTGCCCACCTGTCGCACAAAGTATGTAGATACTGCGCCGCCAAAGTCTTCCTGAAACTCTTGTATAGTATCCTTGGTATGCAGTACTACTGTAACAAATTTTGGAGCTTTGTTTGATATTCTTGTTGTTGATCCACAAGGCAGTAGATGATTATAGTACTAGATTTGTGGGTTGCAGATTGTTGTGTTGAATATTGAAACAAAAGAGAAAAAATTGTTTGTATCTTTTCATGGTAAAATCATAATATAGGCTTGGCCTAATCTTTAAATAATAAATCTTTTCTATACTGATTTTATTTATAATATTGAACTTGTGGATGGGTATACTACAGTAATTTGTTCAACAATAACAATTACATGGATCTGAAAGAGAGTTCATCTAAGCGCAACTTGTTTTTGAAGTAAGTTTATCGAAATCCATCATCTACATTCTACATCTTCTTGGTGGTGATATTGCACACATCTCCTTGAAAGAACCAGTGCCTAGTACAGCGTAGGTCCTAATAACCAGGTTTCACAGGATAAGTTCAGTTTTTAATTTTTTCTGCAATTGAGTTTTCATTAATAGGTACTTTCATGATAGATCGCGCACTTGCCCACCGCCGTACCAACCACGCAAAAACACAACGTTTTTTGATAGTCCTTCATATTATTTAAAATAGGTAGCAATTTTAAAGTTTTTGTTGTTTATTTTTGTTTAAAATAGGCCTACGTTAAAGGTTTTGTAGTTTTTGTTTGTTTGCGTAGGCCTATAGAATGTGGCCAGGATTTTCAGCTTGGCTTTTTTAGTTTTTTCAAACGTTGGATTCCGAGCTAAAATTGAGGGGGAAATTGGTGCGCTATCATAGGCTACAGAAGTTTTACCGAGTTTTCATTTGGTGGCAGAATCTCTCTTTTCTCAAACCATTCTCTATTGACACTCCCCGAGACTCAAGTAGCAGTCAAGTAGGTCTACTCGATCAGGTAGAAGAAGTTTTAATGTAGTTTACCTGTCTCGCAATGTGACATGTCAGACAGTGTAGGGTTTTAAATAAATAAATAAATAAATTTTATTTAGAGTCTGCCCACTCAGTTATATAACTGATTTTCAGTGGGGGACTTTAAATCAAAGCGACCAAGCCAACCCTGCAGGCCCCGACGCAATCGACGAGATGAGCGATAACCAACCAAAGATCAATATTTTTAATAGGAAATATAGCAATCAGTGGTGTGGACAGTGCATGTGAGTTGTTGTGCAGTAGGCTAACAATAATATGAAGTGGCATGTTGTAGATCGTGATTTGTAACATAGGCCTAGGTAGAGTACTACTTGGCACAGTAATGTTAGTTTTGATGTGCAATCATAATAGGGAACCTAAGTAGCGTGCGCGGGAAAGAATTTTGGATCACACTCTATCACATGGCATAGAAAAATAAGTTCCGTCTTCAAACTTTGCACTAGCCTACCATATCTCCTGACCGAGACCAAAATAATGTATTTCAACCACACGACAAGAATACCTCAAATTTTCTGTAGGTAGGCCTACGTAGTCAATATATTTTCAACACTGCCTCCTAGATGTTGTTCGTGGCTCCTTGTTCCCTGCCTGTCCACGCAAAAGGTTTTGATTGTTGACCAGTAATGCACACTTTTTTCATACATAGGCATTCTAGCGCTAGTTACCGCCCCCAAAAACTCCGTTTTGTTTATGTTGGCAAGAGACAATTAAAATGTCATCTCAGTGTTTTGTATTCAGACTATCTAATATTTGTGTACCCTATTATTACTATTCTGCAAACCTTGATAAGTGATGTAGGGCACCTACGTACGTACCGTATCTAAAACATTAACGTTAGGGTAGTTGTATTCATTAGTATAATACAGCGGAGATGACTTTTAATCCGATGCACGTCAAAACAAAACAGAGCTTTTGGGGGCGGTAACTAGCACTGAGAACCACATTCAATACGAGAGACTTTTAATTTACATCAACATGGCGGGAAAGGTCTTGGTAATTGAAGTTTGAAGGGTGGGATGGGAGGGTGGGTGAGCGCTCTTCTGTCTGCACTTTCTTGGCAGGAGAACCAGTGTGGCAGTGTTCAAGACTTGAGATGTCCATTTTTGGGTGAATTAAGAATGTTAAACTAACGCAACATCTTGAATTAGGGTATAGAAGACAGGGTTGTCAGATTTCTGAAGTGATTCATAGAAGGACTAATGTAGGCACAAACAATTTTAAACAGATTGTTTAGGGTCCGTATGAATTTAGGTGATTGGTAACTTACCAGGTAAGCTACCTACAGTTAGTTAGTCTATGTTCCCTTTTGAAAAGCTTGAGTTAGTTAATTTAGCAACATGGTTGTACTCTGGAGGTTTCCTTGCAGCAATGAAGCTAACTCCGACATGGACTGGCTGAACGAAGGGGTGGAAAACATTGGACTGACGCCGTATCGTTCCGTGTCTTACTATACCTCGAACCCGTTGGACGTTGATATGGCGGCCCCGCCCTTGCGTGAGGTACGGTCCCATTCAGAAGCCCAAGATGATTCAAACCAGCCAAAGATGGCACTCCTCGGTGAGTCTACAGGTGCTTACCTTGCTGGCAGTACTGACAAGTGCCTAAACGAGCTTACCTTGCTAGAGCGGTGTCAACAAGTGCTTGCAGGGTTATATAGGTGCTTACTTTGCTAGCAGTGCCATGCTTTTGTACCTATATGAAATATACCTTTGGGGGAAGACCTTACTTAACATCTGGCAAACGAGTGGAGCGGTGGGCGCAAAGAGATATAGCGGACCTGGAAAAGCCAAAATTATTGACCAGTAAAACCATAGTGCACAATCGTGACTATGCAGGTGGATTTGTTTGCACCAACTACTAGTGATCTTTACTTTTTATATGTTAAACGTTCTGCAATATTTATGATGAGGATGAAACATGTTTCAAGTAATTTCACCTGAAAACCTCTTTGGATATGATAACCTATCAATAGAAGATCCAAAAATAAGATCAATTTCGATCACAGGTTTGCTACAATTGTGCAACATTGCGATTTTTGGTAAAAATATTCAATATTATGATCACTATTTCATTATCTGTGGCCACGTCCAGCTCAGCGTTGGGTTGGCACTCCTTTTCCACCACATGGGATGCCAGTCTACTCCTTGCTGTTCCAAATCTTTCTGCACACTTTCCCGACATCGTTGTCGTGGTCACAATATCAATATCAATATTAATATTGAAACCGCAATACGATATTGATGTTGAAAACGTAATGTTACAATTACAAACAAGATGAGGATACTAGAGCTAGAAAGCACCGACAGTGAACGAAACAGTGTACACAATGCAGAAAGGTGGCGCGGGAGTATGCCTAGTGTCACGACCCAAGAAGAGACAGTTGACCTAGTTCTAGTCAGCCAAAATGTGACAACATTGCAATAATCTCTATTCAACTCTATTTCATTCTTGGTTACCTTGATAGAATGGCAATTGGCTGGAGTATATCGGTGTGAGAAAGGATCCAACAGCTTACCTTCGAAAAGTGATGGTGGCTCCTGAATTTCTTGATGAATAGTGACATAAATATGTACAAAACAGGAGACGTTTCGACACGAGGTCTTGTTCACTCTAGAGAGAAAGGAAAATGGTCACTGACTTCAAAAGTCAAAATGGCGGCTAAAAATAAACTAGGTCAGAGAATATGTGTTACTGTACTTATAATGAGCTTTTGAATTTCCGATGTATTTTATACAATTTTGATTTACAAACTAACTTGGGTAGTTTCATCAATAAAGGATCGTTATTATTGTGTATACACAATGTCGGATTTGGAGCACATTTGAGGGTCACCGAACCGCCGCCAGGTAAGGCCATCGTTCAGTACGGAAGACAGTGAAACGCTATATTTGTACTCCCCTTCGCAGGCTCCCTGACAAAGACCGATCTCTCCCAGTCTGGGCTACAGACAGAGTACCCACCCAACGAGGCTGCACACTGTCCGTGCGGCTGTCTGCAGCGACCGCCCAGGGAGAGCATCTTCCGTACCCGCGAGGCCACCACCATGAAACTCCACACTGCCGGTATGCACGCACACTCGTCCTCACGCATGTGACATTATATGGATATATTATGGAACACTCTACCGGCTGACGTGAAGACTTTTAGACATTTCAATATTGATATTAGGAACCATTTCAAAATTTCTTAATGAGAACGCATTTACATTTTATTAATCAAGTTGTTGTCCAGCTTGGAAGTCAACAAATTATGTTTAACCATCATTTGTACACCCTTTACTATCAATTGTTCACCATCATTTAATCACCCTTTTACTAACTCATTTCATATGATATGTTCCATTTCCATATCATCACTGTTCACCCTTTACTTTCACCTTTTATAATATTTGTTAATTTATTTTATTGTATTTTATAATGTGTTTTTAAGAGGTATAATTTAGGCATAGTAAGTTAGACACATTGTGACTGGGGCCTTATGGCCATTTTCTAACTTTCTATGGAGTTGTGCAGCTTTAATACAATTATGTGTACAATTTTGAAATAAATAATAATAATAATAATAATAATAATTGGGAAATAAATAATAATAATAATAATAATTATTATTATATGGGTATTTTGCATAGCAAGACGTTTGCAAAAAATTGCCTTAATACTAGAAATGGACAACAGCACCAGATTAAAAATTCAATATTGCAGGAGAAAAATGTACATTAAGGGTTACTGTTGATAATCAAAATATCAATCAAAATCAATAATCAATACCGGTATCAGTATCATTGATATGAAATTATAATTGATTCCAGTATTTTGAAAATGATATGATCTGATCATGGGCATAGAATAACTGGCGTTACTAGACCTGCAACATTATGGGACGATGCGTCTGCGATTCGTTTCCGGTTTAGGCCTAGACTTTTAGCCCATTTTAGCTCATCAAAAACAAAATGTTTACATTTGTGTAAACAGGCAAAAATGGGGACAAATGTTTGAGAGTTTTTGTTTTTCGGGGCTAGTTTCGCAGTACAATACATATATACGAATTAACCAAGAGATGCTTATCCATGCGCCTAGTAAATCCATGATCTGATAATCGATGTTTTCGTGGTTTGCCGTGCTTAAAATGCCGATCAGTAAGAATCGAGCTGTTGTGGAATTGTATTTAGATTTTAGAGTCTACCCACTCAATCTCATTACGACATTACTTTTCAGAGGGGGACTTTAATTTAAAGCAAACCGAGCCAATCCTTTCAGTGTCGACACACTCAACGCGCGAATAATAGCCAGCCAGACGTTTTTGAATTAGGAAATAAGATCAAGTAGTACATTGACACCCATTCACCCATGGGCAAAGCCAGAATCAACAATGCTTATTTGATTCGAAACAACTTGATGCAGTTTATTATGTGTTTTGTTGATAGGACACACAACTTACACGTATGTTTGCAGAGAAAATTAAATCAAGTGTTGGAAAAAGAACATCTTTACTCTAGCAGCTTTTGTGCACCTACTTTATTCTTTTATAGTCAACTGAAGATAATCCATTATTATGAACCAAACAAACCTTACAAAACCTTTTGTACATGAGGAGCCACAAAAGGCAGTCCTGTTTGACATACTAGTACTACTAAGAAGATGATGTGCAGAGGAGTTCAGTAAAGAAAGTTTCCATCATACCTTCAATTTACCTTTTTTTTCTTTACTTAGGTGTAATGGCCTTGAAATCTAGGATCATTTTGGCCAGTTAAGAAGCTATAATCGCGATTTTCATATTCGATAGATGTGTGGTGATGGTGATGGGTGAAGGAAAATTGCAAACAAACATGCCTTATGCGGGACTCGAACCCACATCTCCTTGGTGTCGTATTCCTTGGACCTATGCCCTAACCGAATATGCCACCGCGGACGGCGATTTACCTGATTGTAGTGGGTAAACACTATTTGTACATATTGTGACAGTAAATAACTCAGATCAAGATTGGTAACTATTTTTATTTTGAATATTTAAGTGAAATAATTAAATCTGTACATCCAAGTTTGGTACTAGACCTTATATTATGTACACGTACAGGTTTTTGTTAAACAATCTGTGAAATTAAAGGTACTATTTGCAGGCCTACACTAGTACGTATTGTACAGATCTTCACATAATGGTCAGAATGAATGTATTAAAACTTGTTTTTTGACATTATTGTACCAACAGTTAAGGCTAGTGTATGATAGATGGGAATGTTGGTAAAAATTATATTTGCAGTTGACGAAAAGAAATTAATTTTAGTTTTTACCACATTGTGTGCCATCTTACATTGTTGCAAACTGAGAGTTAATAGTTATCATAACTTGTGTCCTTCCTCACATGTCACATTCACATAGGACGATTAGCTTTGATCTATCCAGTTGCAAAATCTCAACTAAAGTAACTGAAACCTTCACCAACAACATGGAGAGCTACTAAGTTACTAACTGTGTCTCCAGTTAAGAAGGCTGCACCCGATAGATTCTTCATTTCAATGCATCTCTTCATCTTGTCATCAAGTGACACTTGATTCTTTACCCGCAGGCCGGGAGATTCTGCGGCACCACGGTCACTTGTACTGTGCAGAACTGATCGCGCCGATATGGAAGAAGGACTGCAGATCCTGGCTGTGGAAATCAATGCCAACTTGTGTTTACAAGAACCAGAACAAACCTCCCTCGGGCAACTGAACCAAATGTTTACTCTCGAGTCTCGACACTCAACACCAAAGTAGAGTGCTACTTACTGCACAAAAAGGACCAAATTGATATTGCAAGGGGAGACAGTTTATTAATGTTTCATAATTTTTACTTTTTGTAACACTTCCAAGTACAGTATACAAACTTACTAAAATATTTGCTGTACTATTTTATAAATTGGAGGAAGTATATGATTAAATAAAATGAAGTACTGTAGTACTATTTTAATTAATTAATTGAGTCTGCTTTACATAATTTCCAGGCATGTATACATCAGTTTCCACTTTAAATGGAGGTTGCAGCTTGCAGGTATGGGTTGCGGGACTTGAGGGTATGGGACAACTGTGCCAAATCATTGCGTTCCTGTAGTAGTTCCATTTGCCACCATTACCATTACCCACCATTACCCCCACTAGCCTAAGTCATTCTTATATGGTACCGGTAGTTGCTTATAATAACATATAAGTTACAGTAGATAGACATAGATTTGTGATCAAAGAAACTAAGGAAAATTGATAAATTTCTCAAAATTAGCATAAGAAGACAAAAAATAAAAATTTGAATTAGGTAAGTTCTTAGTTGTATAAATAACATTGGCAATCGATCGAGATCAGATATCAATAATAATATAAAATATAAATGGAAAATATCTGTAGACACATACAATACGATACGTAGCGCGAATAGAAATATATCTCGGCACACCGTCTTTCAAATTAATTGGTTCTTACTTCTTAGACAATTCCTAGCAAAATCCTCGCAAAGGCAGTGGGCCCGTCATCTTGGGAAACAGCGTCGATAAAGAAGTTTCCCCGGTTTAGCGTAGGTAATCAACCAAAAGATCAACCAAAGTACAATGTTGAATATACAAATTTGCAGATAAGTAAGGTTTTATTCGTTGACAATGCATGTTATAATATGTATAGGCCTACATTTTTATATTATACACTTTTATCATTAGGTGTAGGCTCCTGCCTCAAGCAAACTACTAGTAAAATGCTTGACATGTACTTTGACTACATTCAGTTACATACTTTTGGACGGTGGGAATGCTACATTTTTAAGGCGGTGTGCCGACAGAAATTTTAACACACGAACATACAATCGCGCTTCTCTACTGATCCAGGTTCTCTATGCGAGAATATACAACAAGACTGTCAACGAAGTTTGTTTATATTGCATACCGTTCGTTATCCGTCTCCTGTTAAGAGATCAATCATCCTCCAAGTTGTAGTTTCCTTCTCCCATTGAGTACGGGTCATACCCACTGGGCATTGATGAGAATGCTGCATCAGATGGACCGCTAGCATCTAGGTACATGCAACAAAAATAATTAACATTCTGAATACAGTACAGCAGAAAATCGTGTGCTTGGCGGAATTTGATGCCTTGGTGTAAAACCAGACAAGTTCATTTTTACTAGGAAGCTTCGCAAACGCTTTTTCTAGTCGCGTTGATGGATGAGATTTTTTGTAAGTTTTTAGTTTGCGTGGGGTCTCTTTACTTTTGCAAGAGCTTTTTGGAATGCATTGTAGGTGATAGTTGTCAAGTTTCTATTGTTACTTGTTAATTGTTATTATGTACCTCAAAAAACTCATATTAAACATTTATTCTATGGATTCTGGCTAACCTTTTCAACTTTTTCTTTCATAAAGCAATACATAGGCTAACCATTACTAATGTACATGTAAAATATTTGTAGCCCCACCCGTTTGGTCAGAATCGGCCCAAATGTCATGAAAATATCGCTCTAAAAATAAAATAAAATTGTTAAAGTACGATATTCATGAGAAATATTTCTTCGATTGTACCCAAAATCAATACAGCTCTAAGTTCAGAGATTTCGAAGGTCCCCTCCAATTTTCATCAAGATCGGATATGCCGTGTGCCTGGTAGAGAGAAACAAACAGACAAAAAAAAACAAAAAACAAAAAAACAAAAACATTGGAGCTAAATTTTTTGAGGGGTCAGTGAAATTGAAGTCTTCGCTTCGCTCATCCAATAATTTGTTACAGTATTTAGGCATACACGCATACAAGCCGCATTTAACCGACTGTGGCTCATCTCCGTGCGTGAAAAAAATCATAAATTTTACGTCAATGTGCGTATATTATATTTGAACAGCGCGCTCTTCGAAAGGTTGCTACGTGGGCTCCGCACCACTCTAGGCCATACCACAGCATTGTCCGCGCATCATCGTGTCTCTCGGGTCGATACACTGCTACTGGCTACTGGAGGCATTTTACACGACGATATATGCACAGTATTTGACACGAAGCCAAGCGATGCACACGTACTAAGTACCCCCCTCTGAATCACAGGCTACCGGTCTCTCCCTCCCTCTCTCTCGTCTCGCCCCACCAGTCCCCTTCAGTTCAGTAGCTAGATGGCAGTGAAGAAAGTATAAGGTCGTCATGTGGACTAGTGGAGTTTCCACGCTCGCTTGTGTCACGTTGCGTAACGCACTGCATTTTAAAATTCAAATTACGATGCCAGCGTTACACGAAAATAAAAAAATGAACAGGCCACTTTTTTGGCTGACAAAAGATTGCCGCCTTCCTGGAAGACAACCCCGCAGACCACTCTTTCAACTGATTGCGCTTGGTTGCGAGAGGGGGAAGGGAAATACATCGAGCGCAAACCATTAAAAAATAATTATTATGAAATTAGTATTACGCATTGTATTCCCTCTGTTTGAAATGGCTAAAATATTATTCTACATTATTTATGCATCTATTCCAACATTTTGGGCTGCGGCTTACATGCGTTGACAAAGAGCAACAAAATGGCATCCTGAAAACTATGGTGCGGCTTATTTGCGTGTAAATACGGTACCTAGACAAGCTTTAATGGATAAAAATTTAAAATTAAATTAACTAATTAAGTGTTGTGCAATAACAAGACGTGTTTAAACTTGTGAACTACAGTACCGGTAGTTCAGTAGTCAATTCAATTTTTAGGGTATTTCATTATTTGACAGCAAGCCAAATTACATTCGATGACCACAAGGGGTCCAGTATACTAATCAGTACAAAGTACAATGTTAAAGCACCCGACTGGCAATTGGGAGACCGGGGTTCGATACCCCGCTGAGATGGATTTGAAAATTTCCGGATTGATTTCCACATATAAAAACAATTTTCCATGGATAAAATTACAAATATGACAACAAATGAAGGAAATTAATGGTTAAAACATTTTTGTAAAGATGATGAATGATGATTAAAAATGATGATGGAATGCTTTTACAGTAAGACCTCGTTTACCCGAGCTCCGATTAACCAAGATTCCGTGTTATCCGAGCTGGTTTCAGGCGCACTTTTTTTAAATTAGGCCGAAATGTTATGTTCTTTACATTGAATGTCATGTAGTACGCTGTTTACTACAATGACGTAAGAATTGCACAGTGTGCGAGTTGTAAGGGGGGTTGGGGTTGGGGGTCGAGGGTAGGGTGCCACAGAAACTTGAGCCAGTGCTCAAATTGGTCTTTCCGAGTGCTTGCCACCGCCGCGACCTTGCTCGAAGACGGCGGACGAGAGAGAGAAGAGAGACTGAGAGAGAGAAAGACAAAATATGGCCTTGAAGACGACATGTATTTGCCTAGCTATTCAAGATTTTTTCTGTGAAACTACAAGTCGCAAGATCCCTGTCTAGTGTTTATTTAACATTTTTTTTACCGGTACGGTAAATGTCAATCAATGCTTCTTCAAAAAAATTAATAAAGGCCTAACCTAGAGGTAACTCGATAAGAAAACAAAATAATCAAATGATGTAATGATGATTACCAACACACACAAACCAAACACACACACACAAAGAACGATACGCGTCGTGGATTAAGGTAACAAACAACTTTAAATTAGCTACAGTTGTCATCAGCAGGTGAAAAGTTTTGTCACCCCCAGCCCTTCAGGCTGGGTTTTTATGTTCTTTATGTTCTCTATGCTTTTCCAACCTGTCAACCCTTCTCCAATCATACCACACAAAGAAAAGAAATTATTGAATCGGAATCCAGTACAACAGCTCTACTATATTATTATTAATTACTATTTACTAGTTACTACTACTAGTAGTCAACTTGTATTTTATTTTTCAAGAGATGGAACTCACCATATGTGGACTTTGTTGTAGAGATATCTTCCAGTAGTTTATTCACGACTAGGTTGTTGAGAATGTTCCGGCACTGATCGTCTATCCCAGGAGGCATCCAGCCACGCTGGGGGTGGCACTTTGTGTTGGGGGGCGGTGTGGGTAGCTTCTCCAGCATCGCCTGTATTTCGGGTACGTGCAGGTCGCAATACTACACATAATATACACAGGGCTCAACATTTGTTTCAAATGGCATATACCCAGCCGGGCATGTTGAGATAATTTAACATGCCCAGACAAATAACCTACATGACAAATAAATGAAATAATATATATTATAATATTAATTAAAATATTAATTAGTAGGCCTATGCTATAAAATATTGGATTTTATTTGACTTGTAGAACTAGAAATTAACCAACAATTAGTTTAGGCAGCAAAGCAGATCTTGTCAGAAAACACGAAATAAAATAATATAAATTATTGGCCATGTTTAACCTGTCTGTACAATTTTCTTACATACAAGACAACAATACAATAGTACTGACTACTCAACAATAGTACAACAGTACAATACTAGACTGATATTTCAGACACAGTTGTACTGTATACTTTAATAAATAAATAATTACCTACCAGTATCCGCCCACTATTTTGACATGCCCCAGGCATCTTAGGCATGGTATTTTTTAGCCCTGACTGCCCCCGAATGTACAGTAGGCTCCGCTACATACTAGGGATGACATCCCATCATTCTAGAAATTACCCGGAGCAAATTTTAAGATCTGGGTATTTTTCACAACCTTTTTAGGCTAATTCACCGGTTTACTTTACGCGCTACGTCGATGCGGTCTTTCGTCTTTCCCGTGGAGCTGCCTAAAGAGTGATTGGAGTCGATAACAGAGTGCGTTGTAAGATTTTAAGTGCTTCCGTCCGAGTGAGCCACTCGTGTCCATGCCTACAGTGAGTGCAAGAGAGATAGATGCGGCGATATATCTCGAGCCCGAGCGCACTGCTCGGACTTACGTGAACTAGGTGCGCGTACGATCCAACCAACTCACAGCTGTCGACAGCTGACTAGCTCCGGCTAGTAGGCCTATGTGTGGAACAATGATGGTCGGTGTAGAAGAAGAATTTGCGATGCGATTATGTTTCAACCGATTCACGACATTCGTAATCACGACGCATAGGATTGTTATTCCTGGGCTTATCTTCTTTCTTTCCCAGGCTTATCTTGCGACGAGAGCTTCAGCGCGGGCGATAGTAGTGACTAGTGAGAGATTTTCCCACATCCGATGCGTGTTTTCCCCTGCTTTCTGCGCGTAGGGCTAGGCCTACAAGCGACGAGTTACACTGCTTGTAAAGTGTAATTGGTAAACTAATCTTTGGTGTAATGAAGAATGAAGATCATTGCCTGGTTATCAACGCGATTCTTTATTTGTGCACAATTATTGCAAAAGTTTCCAGGGACGGAAACCTAGTCAGTCGGTATGACCTTCAAACCAACTTGTAGTAAGAAACAGCGTTTTCACTAGGGATGACATCGGGTACTCCTATCGGAGTCGACTCCATTTTCAAGGAGTCGGGAAATTTTTTTTTTTTTTTTTTATGAAAAATTGAATGAGATTGCACTTGTTGTCTCGTTAGTCGTTATCTTATCTCAAAACGTAAACATAACAAATCAGCGAGAGTCTTGGCCGGGCCAAGAGACAAGCAAGCTAGTGATACGTAGCGGGTGAGGGGGGGGGGGGGAATAATAATAATAATAATAATAATAATAATAATGCCTTTATTTACAACAGAATACAGATATTCCACAAGTGTAAATATAATAAAACCTGAAAAGAAAAAGAAAAAAAAAAAATCAGCATTAACATAATTGCAGTCAATTTATATACACACTCAATAATATAACAACTATATAATATAACAGGCTGGACAGCGTTGTGCAACCCCACTGAAAATCAGTTTATAACTGAGTGGGTAGACTCATTCAATTTATTTATTTATTTATTATTTATTTAACTAGAGTAGTGGGCTAAAGTAACTTTTGCATAAAAAAATTCAATTTTTATTTTTTTTTTATTGCGGATCGGGGAGTTGACTCCAATATTTACTACCCGATGTCATCACTAGTTTTTACACATCGTAACGTAACAGGACCCGGGTCATTTGTAATTTTTAACACTGTTCTTATGGGGATTCTGCAAGGACCATACAAAAAAAAAATGGTGATAGCAGGAAAACTATGATAACGGGAATGATGGATAGAGGTTTCACTGTAAAGGCCTCGAGTACATTAAAAATTATCAAGTTCAAACATGGACTGTAAGCCTGTAACCATACGTTCAGAGGTCATTTTTCAATAGACTTATTTTATTTATATTTCCCACTGTAAATTGAATGGTCAAAAAAAGGGTGCAGCCATTACTCGATTACTGTCTATGATTGAGTAATAAGTAACAAAAGTGGGATACGTTCCTACCTGATAAAACATTTGCCTAGATGGAGGCAGAATCCCCGGCCGAAAGATGTAGCCGTTGTCGGCTGTGTCCTCTTGTTCCACCACCGCCGCCTTGTACTCCGGCCGGCTGATCATGCGGACCTTGGGACGAGAGGGCGCTGACTTGTAGGGTAGCAGGTAGTTGGTGTAGCTCCTCTTGGCCTTCACCTTGGTCTTGAGACCCCCTAGGACGGGAAAACCAACTTGGTTAATATTTAATACAATAATGGCGTTTATTACAAAAACAGTCAATGTCCAGAATTACCGATTTTGAACCCATACCATCAAAAAATTCGTATTTTCACTGGGAATAATCCTATCATAAAAGTTTTGGCAAAAACAACCTATGTCACACGTTAAAGCTTGAAAAACTACAAAATTTTCACAAAAACAACCAATGCCCATTGTTTTTTTTTTTTTTTTTTTTTTACATTTTAGGCGGTGCATTTAGGTGACAGATGTCCAGATATTCTATGTTGGAACTATATACACATCCTATATATCCTATAGATAGAGATACGTTTTTTTAGCATTTAAATTTAGATTATTTAGCATTAATTTTTTCAAAATTAGCATTTTGTAGCATTTATTTTTTCCTTTCCACTAAAACCCTAAATGTGGTGTGTTTCTTGCACTTCTAATGATTAATGATGAATTATGGGAACATTTCAATTCAATATAGCCACAACAAATGTTAGAATACATTGCCAAACTAGTTCTCTAAGGGTATGGAAAAACATTATTTTTAGTAAAATTAGCATTTTGTAGCATTATACCAAATATTTGTTCACCGATTTAGCATCAAAAACCTAAAACGCTAAAAATACGTATCTCTACCTATAGAGCTTTCTGGAACACTACCTAAAAAAATAATTCATACTTTTTCAAAATATTTTACAAAAACAACCAATGTCCGAAGCTTTTTTGGCTTTTTTGGCTTTCTGGGAAGTACTATGAGAGAATGTCATAGCAGAAATAAAAACTATCATCAAGATACACAGTTTAAACCAAAAGTTAGAATTTTAATACATTAATTGCGGATGTTATGCAGTTTAATTGATCTCCTGCAAAATGTGTTTTTTGGACATTGGCTGTTTTTGTAATAAACGCCTCTTATAAGTTAAAAAATTAACAATTCCACCTATGAGAGTGTTTCCCAACTAACCAAATCTAGAAACAAACTTGGTTATTTCAAATTTCTGTTTCATATTCCAACTATAGTGATTACTGATTATTGATTAAGTCCCTAATGAAGCTTTGGGTCCACACGATGTATACAAAGATGAAACAGTGGCGTCGTTAAGGGGGTATAAATGGGAAGGGTGGGGGGTCCCACAATAATTTTAAAGATTTTTTTGCGTAACATTATAACGATCGAAGTCATACCAGCGAAAGAGACATGACTGACACGGTTCCATTGGGCTTTGCACGCAAAGCTTGTTGTAGGTTGTGCCACCATAGTACCGGCCACAAATGCTGCGAATCATCTACATAGTAGGTCGTGACTGAGTGACTCCACGTAGTTCTTAGGGCACGGCCGTATGAATCATCTAGCCATGAGCTTGTACCACTATGGTGGCACTACAAGCGTGAGAAATTGGCAGTGCAAAGCTCAATTGTTACTACAAAAGTTGTGAAAGGAGTGGGGGAAAAAAAATGTAATTTCCTATTATATATTATATTCTATAAAAAGAACTTATTGGCCTGGAACAATTGAAACGTAAATTAAAAACTTATGGCCGAGGCAACTACTTACTTAAAAAACGCTACAGAAATGGAGACTGCATCGTTACCTTGCGAGTCTAGAGATGTGTTTCGGGTGAGCATTAAACAGTTTTTAGATAAGCCAATCAAAATGGCTCGGAAGAATCTTACAAGGGATGAAGGAGAATGCTCAAAGAAACTTAGACAAGATGATTCAATCGTGATCATACCAGCGGATAAAGGAAAGGCGGTTGTAGTACTAGGCAAAGTGGGTGATAGGGAGAAAATCATGTCAATCATACTAAAATAGCAATATAAGCAATATACTAAAGCAATATACTAAACTTAAGAGTGACCCCACTAAGACTATTGAGGGTAAAGTATACTGGGGTATTAAATCGTGAAAAATATTTAATTGCTAATTTTCGCACTGCTATTACGCCCCATCATAGTAAACCAAGTCACATGTATGTATGGTTTGTGCAAGGTGCACAAGCCTATTACAGATCTGAGACCTGTTATCAGTTCTTATAATTCGCCGTACGAAAAGTTATCCAAATTTGGGCTAGGTAATTTTCAACCTCTGAGTGGTCATGTACAGTCGTCTGTCAAGGATTCGAGAGATTTCATAGATAAGATAAAAGAAGTGGGTGTGGATTCTTTGGACAAGTTTGCATGCATTGATAAGTGAATTTGTTTCAGAGTATTTCACGTGGAGAAACGATAGTTGTTGTTAATAATCTACTCTTGGCAGATGAAACGTTGGGAAACCGTACGAATCAACCAGTCGACAAGATCATAGAACTTCTAGAGATATGTGTGAATAACAGCTATTTTAGGTTTGAAAACTCGTTTTATCATCAAGAAGATGGTCTAGCTATGGGGTCCTCTATCCCCGGTGTTAGTTAGCTAATATCTACATGGAACGTTTCGAATCCAGCGCACTGAGGTCATGTCCTCTTAAGCCCAACATATGGCTGAGGTATGTGGACGATATCTTTGTAGTATGGCCTCACTCGGACAAGGAGCTTGAGAAGTTTCACTCATCTTTAAACTCACAGTAAATAAATAAATAAAATAAATTTTATTTAGAGTCTACCCACTCAGTTATATAACTGATTTTCAGTGGGGGACTTTAAATCAAAGCGACCAAGCCAACCCTGCAGGCCCCGACGCAATCGACGAGTGAGCGATAACCAACCAAAGATCGATATTTTTTTTAATAGGAAATATAGCAATCAGTGGTATGGACAGTGCGAACACCCGCGAATCAACGCCAGAATCAACAAGGCCGATTCAGAACAACTCTGAAATTTATTATGTGCTTCGTTGCTAGGACGGCTCCAAAGTCACCGTTTACAAACTCCTAAGACAAGAACTGGTGGACTTAAGTCCAAATCAGAAGTTAAAAAACTTCTGACTTTAGCGGGAATCGAACACTGGACCTTCTGCATTGGAAGCAGATACGCTAACCACAAGACCAACGAGCCCACACACAGTAGTATACAAATATAGTTTGTCCGTTTACAGTTGACGAATTTGGAGCTCCTCAAAGGGACAAAAGACCAGATTTGTTCACACCTCTTGACAAGATCATCTTTCTCTGGTTCACCGGGAAATATTCTCGAAGATTCCCAGTGATTGACATATCTATTATAATGAATAGCAAACCCGTCGCCAAATTATTGCGCTTCATTGGTTTGCCAAAGAGGCGCACAATGAAACTTCAGCCGGGCAACATTGACAACGGTCAGCGAAGACTGAATTTTAAATTACAACCCTCATAATTGGTTATAACAAGTGGCTTACATGTTCCCGCTGTGTCGGCGAAAAGCCGAAATTCGTCAAATGTAAACGGACGAACTATACCCTTACATAAAGTTCACTTTAGAAGTAGAAGTTGATGACTCACTTGCGTTTTTAGATGTGTTAGTAAAGAAACAGGAGAACACGGGCGTGGTTGGTACTTCAGTGTACAGGAAGCCAACTCACACATCACAGTACGTACATACATTTTGAATCGAATCACCCCTTGCATGAAAAAATTGGCGTGGTTAAGACATTGGTGACAACGGGCATATAAGCATCGTTCCGATGCTAAATCTTTGAAAGTGGAGAAGAATAATCTGTTGGATGCATTTTATATACAACAATTACCCAGAAAAACTTGTGAGAAAACTTTTGGATAAGAATCCTTTGGAGAATAAGGAGGGTAGAGTCAAACCTAAACCTCTGAAAACCATAGCTGTAGATTATGTTCCGGGATTCTCCGAAACATTCAGGCGTATCACAGCTAAATTCAACATCCGTACTGAGTTCCAGTCATCTTATACCCTGCGTTCTCAGTTGACTAAAAAAGTAAAGCCGGAGGATAACAGTCAGAGTTCAAGACATGTTATATACCAAATACATTGTCAATGTGGTAGGGTGTATGTGGGGGAAACAGGTAGACCAGTGAAGGTACGCACAGGACATCAACGTAATATTAAGAAACATAGAGATAGTACGTCGTCATTATTGGTTCAACATGCCCAATACAAGTGGGAGAAGGTGAAATGCATTATGCGTGAAGAAAATATGTGGAAAAGAAAGATAAAAGAGGCAGCAGTGATGCGATGTGTGAGGGAACCTATAAGTCAGGCAAGTTTTGAACTAAGCGCCATTTGGAATTCGACCATCGAGAAGGACGTCGGTAGGTCGATCGTACAAGCTCGACTCATGGCCGAGATAAGGAAGCAGTCCGGTGAGGGAATCAGTTCGCATCAACCTGATGATGGGTGAGGAAGTTTCACCCGAAAATCCGTTTTTAAGTAAGTACAGTGGCCTCGGTCATAAGTTTTTAATTTACGTTTTAATGATATATATTGCGTTTTGTTATCCAGTGTTTAATTTATAATCCAATGCCTAAATCACATTCTTGTGGAGTTTGCTCTGTTGTCTATTGTGAGAGGTAGTGAACCAAAAGAATGTCCATTTTATTGCCTAAAATGTATTATTGGCGACAAATTACATAATCATTATCATTTAGAGATGGAAAAAAAAATTGAAAACGCAAATTTTGCAAAATCTCGCGTATAGCTCAAAATAACGAACAAAATTGTACGTTTTTGAATTTTTTTTAAATCGCAAAAAACACAATTTTTTTTTTTTTTTAAACAAAATTTGGGCTTTTATATCACCATTTCTCATTACCTCTATTGTTCATTGAAATTAAAATAACAGATGACATTTACCGGCTGTCCTGAGTCTAAAGTCCAGCGTCTGGTACTTCCTGGCGTCAAGGTGCTGCCTAGGATCGTAGCCGAATCTCACCCACATGACGCGCCATGGACCGTTGACAAAGTAGTACGCGACCGCGGGTAGGACAAACTTCATCTGGTCCTTGGTGAGGGTGCTTTCCACCATGAGGCCACTCTTGGACCAGACAGGCCGCTGCTCAAACAGCTGAGACACAACAGAACAAAACATTAAAGAGATGACCCGGCCATTAGTAAGTCTACTTACTAGAACTTTATAGAATATTAAATAAAAAATAAAAATGTGGATAGTTTTTTCATCTTTATGTAAAGGCGTAATCATGTATTGAAGGGTTAGATGGTACAATATAGGCTACTAAAGTGGTAAAAATAAAAATATACAATTTTATTTTTTGCCTAACTTCATCAAACACATTTAAAAAGTTAGTACTTAATAGGTACTTATTTATTATTCAATGTACAGTGTCAGCAGTTTCAAGTCGAAGATTTAGCACTTTCAATTTTTATAACACTTCGGTGACTATCCTCAGTGGTGTATCCAGGATTTCATAAGGGGGGGGGGTTACCAATTAATTCATAGATGTACCGAAGGCTTGCCCCGCGGAATTTTTTTCTCCTTCAACGTCATTTTGTGAAAATCTGTGCATTTTAAAGCATCACCAACTTTTTATCTAGGCCTAGCCTACTAAAACTCTGTTTTTAATCTTAAAGTTTTTCTTTCATTCATTTTGATGAAAATCTGTGCGTTTTATGTCACCACAGTAACCAACTTTGTATCTAATAAAATCCTCTTTTGTTCAGGTGGTATAATTGCCTTATGGGCACCGAGATTAAACAAAATTGGTCATCCGTAATGTCTACCAACCAACCTCTCTGAGATGCTGCACTCGATCTAGTCCGATGTTCTTGGTTTGAATCGTGCGCAACATGTTTGGGCGTGGCTCGTTGGGAATCTCAGATGTAAGGAAGCTCACAAAGATGGCGTGACCGGCGCGCTTGGTGCGCGTGCAACCGATGATGTGTTGCGGAACGCTGTCCGCTTTCTCCTTGGAGTAGAGATGACTCTGCCGGCAGTAAACACATTGCAACGAGTGAAATTATCTGTAAGGTGAAGGTGTGGGAAGTGTAATTGATACCTAGATATAGGCCTAGATGTAAAAATAGCATTTTGCCAAAAAATAGCAAAAACAACCATGCCACACTTACGTACTGTCAGAAATTACATTTTCCTGGATCCTGGGTAAGTATGGCACCTTTTAAAATTTGCACCATAGGGCCTAGCATATATATAGTGTATATAATTATGTTAATATGCTATTAGTAGACCTAATAGCCTATAGTAAAATGTAGGGATGTGCGGTTCCAGGTTTTGGTTCCGGTTCCGGGTAGTAAAGTACCCGATTTTTCGGTTCCGGTTCGGTTCCGGTTTCGGTTCTATCAAAATATGAATAAAAATGTTAATTTATGGATTACTGAGATTATCCACTTGACAACTGAACAGGCCTATGTAAAAACATACAAATATCTACAAAATTGACAAATAATAGAAGTCTTTACGTGTATTACTTGATTATGAATGATAACACAAAATATTTACGTAACAGGACTAAAATATCTATAAAAGTCCAGCGCCGTTGCTGCATCGTGTGTTAGCCCATAAGCGTAATGAGTGCGAGAGAGATAGCTGCGGGGCGATGTAACTCGTCATAGCCATGGCCGGCTGGCCGAGAGGCGGGCCGGGGCGTGCGCACATCGATGCGCGTACGATCCACTTCACAGCTGACTGTTGACGGGTGGGGAAGGTCGACTGAGAGGTGAGAGGGGACATGCGCCGAACCAAGTGCGCGCTCGATCCACCTGGACCGGCTGACTGTTCAAGTTGAAAGCCTTCTACTGGCGAGAAGTCGTGACTTGCGCGCGCGATTCAAATACCCGGAACCGAACCGAAGTCGGTTCCAAATTGTCGCGCTTCGGTTCGGGTACTAAATACCCAAACCGACCCGAAATTTTGGGTACCCGCACACCCCTAGTAAAATGTGCTATCTAGCGTAATAGCCAGCTTTAGTATTTTTTAAATCTCATTTGTAATTTAGTTAGCCTACGTACAGTCGTACAGTAGCCTACTTATAACCTTATTAAATCCAATAAGAGCAAGAAATAAATATAATTGGATGAGCACAGCAAAGACTTCAATTTCACTTAGGCCTATCCTGAAAAAAATAGCTCATCGATATTTTTTGTTTGTTTGTTTGCTCTCTACCGGGCAAACGGCATAAATGCGATCTTGATGAAATTTTCAGGGGACCTTCAAAATTTCTGAACTGAACTTAGATCTACAAGTTTTTTGGGGACAATTCGAAGAAATATTTCTCATGAATATCGTACTTCAATAACAATTTTTTCCGATTTTGAATGCAATACTTTCATGATATTTGGCCCGCGACCGGGCAAACAGGTAATTTTTTTTTTTTTTAAAGTAATCAGGTAAGGCATAGATCCTATGTAGATATTCCCACTTACCCCAACATGTAGACTTCTACACTAACCTGCATAGTGTCCATACGTGAGAATGCAGCCGGCGGAAGAAAGTATTTTGTCTCTTCGAAGAGCCATGAGCGTGGAGGAATACCTTGGGGTACCAGCGTGTCGTAGATATTCTTGTGACCATCCGTCGGAAGGTATTGGAAGTCACACATGTCTAAAGGAAATGTTTCCACATTCAGTCTGTATCAGTGGTGTAATCCAAAAAATATTTGGGTATACGGAATACCCCTACCCTTTATGTTCTTGTTGGGTAAAAGTACCCAGGTACTTGACTTGATTAATGCTTATGTACAATGGGGGGGTCTGGGGGGGGGGGAGCCCCCAACTAATGCAGGTCAGATTTTTTTTAAATTCTAAAGTGTGAGTGGAATATTTTAACGAGTTTTAGGCATCTTTTAAAAAAACATTTTCTTTTTGTTCTAGTGACTGGTGATGAATGATGATTGTTGTGAATACAAAATGGTATAATAATGTTATGTGACTTGATGTTGGATTTCCTCATACCAAGAGATATAAGGCATACACCATATTATACCGTATCGGACCGAATATAGCGAGATGTTTTTTTTTCCGAAAATACAATCTCAAAAACATCACTCGTGTTATTTCCGTGCTCTTGCATTTGAAATAGTAGTGCCTGAATATAGGCCACCCGCAATACAACTCCTGCGCTTCGCCCTACCCACCCACTCGACGCCAGATGAACCCGTGACGTAAGGTGGGTGGGTGACGTCATTACGGGCTCCGCAGAAAAAGAACACGGGAATGTCGCCACGTATCATGGGTTCCGCGGAAAATGACCACCAAAATAACTGCGCGTACAATTAAAAACTTTTTCTTGGGAATCGATTCCGAATCGATTCTTAGGTCACAATGATTAAAAAAAGCAGTTTTTTGGAATCTATGTCATCCCTAAATCAGACTGATGAACTGTGGTTGGCCTATGTGAGCTTGTACTTGGCCCTACGCTGTTAAAAATCCTAGGACTTGGTCCTAACATTGTTCAAAATGTTTTGTTGTACAAGTTTTATTCAAGGCTATTCATTCATTGTATGGTATTGTAAATAAAAGATGTTTCTTGTACATTTTAATTTAATTTAAATTTTTTCTTGAAATGATCCCGAAAAATTTGGGGTCGTGTTAGTATATTTGAGAACGTGCTATATTCGGTCCAATACGGTAGTATAGAGTTTCAGCATACTATAGGTGGAACCAGATAAGGTGGCGGTCGCCGAGGGATCGCAGCACTGTCGTCCAAGCATTATGGCCACAGGATCGGCAAAAAGTAAAGAAAATAACGGTCTCAAAATGCTTTCGGAGAAAAATACGACTATTTTAAAGCCAAGCCTTGCCAATATATCCTAAAAATAAAGTGTTTATGAAGTGTATGAATAAAATCAAGACATTTTGATGCTCCTAAACATTTACATCACATCTGGCAAGGTTGGCATTATAAACAGCTGGAACTTTGGACACACCATTACCAACAAGGCAAAGAAACACTTTCGTAATCGTGATTACTTAAAAATTAAAATCAATCTTTCGCTAAAATACTGACTCTGTGGGACGAACTACTTTATTCACAACTTATAGAATGTTGATTTATGTGATAACATATCAGGATAACATGGCCAAATACGGTAGGCCCTACCTAATGCCAGTTGTGTGTAAATTGTCAACGTTGGCGTCCGTGCTCTCGCTTGACCTTGACGTGCGACAGCTTATCTGGTTCCACCTATATACCCTTTTTTAGGTACCTAGTAGGCCTACTACATGCAGGGGTATATTTTTGGGGGGAGTATAGCCCATTACTCCACTGGTCTGTATACTGAGAGTAGTACTAAGATTGTTCTAAATGGAATATTACTTTCTGGTAGAATCAGTTCGAGGTCTCTCAAATCGGTTATCAGTAGGCCTATATAGACCTAATACAGATGTAATTGTTGTTTTCCTGTGCCCGCATTAACATAATTACTTATATGTGATGCTAGCTGCCCAGTAGAGAGTAAAGACAAAGACATACCTCCCTCTCGTTCTATTTGGAAGGATTTGTTCTAATAAAATGTTACTTAACCCCCAGCTCCTACAAGACTAGTATTTGCCACGTTGAGAAAAAGTACCAAGTAGGTAATATTCATTGTGTTGTCAAGACAGATTTGAGATCTTGTATTAAAATTTAAAACGTCACTCACTGATGCAGACTGGAAGGGATGAGCAGTAATTTGTCGCCAGCCTCCCGGTCAGGTGTCTGATGTGTTAGCAAACCGGGTGTCTAAGCAATCAGTATACCATTTGTTCAGTGTAACAGTGTTGAAACGATATTGTTAAAGAATTTATTTTCGAACATACTGTAAAGGGCGTTTACTTCAATGGACTCAACTTCACAGCTACCGCATCATTTTTTATTACACATCAAAGTAAAGGAAGATGGAAAGAAGAGTCAAGAAATAAAAGCTGGGAGGCCTACGCAAACAACAAGGGAAATGGAACATACCGAAGGAAGGTAACAGCAATGTTCCGATTGGAGACGGGGCAGACCTGCTGGCAAACATCACTAAAGTTTTGGGGATTTTTTAATTGGATACATATAGGGCCTAGGTATGCAGATTATGTAAAAACGGTGTACAGGACAGACAGCACCTGCTTTTATGTGCTAGATTAAAGGAAGGGGTTTTGACGAAATACCAAGGGTATGGACGCAAGGGAGGCATTTCTCAACTGGGTGGCTAACCAATGATGTCGTAATATCTAAATGCGGGCACAGAAAAACGACAACACACAGTATCAACTGTATCATGCTTGAAAAGAAAAAAAACAGAGCAAACACTACCAGATTGTCGTTGTACAAAGCCAAGCACGACCCCAAAATTTAAGGCCGAGTGTCGCCCGTTCATGGCCAAACACAAAACCACGGTATTGTATACTATTTGTTTCTGGTTATTTATCGATTGACGATTACACTTTTAAAATATGTCATTACCCACCTCGAGAATTTTCAGCTCTTTCTTGGGAAATAGGGCCTATATTTTTTCGTAAACGTATAATTTGTTTTAAAATGGCAAAAGCTTTGAGGACGCGTTTTGTTTAATAAAGAACAAAGTTTTTATCAGTTTTAAAAAAAAATTAATATATATATATATGTTAGTACTTTAGACTGTAGTCACTTTTTTAATTTCTGTCTAAAGTACTAACTAACAGCGTCATAGTCGCCTACTATAAAGCCAAGTTAAAAAACATATATATACGTTGTAAGCAAAAATACATCGTTCACGAAAAAGAGCAGAAAATTCTCGAGGTAATAACATATTTTTAAAGCGTGTAACAATTGATAAATAAACCCGAAACAAAAAATATATACTGTGGCGTGTGTGAACGGGAGACACTCAGTCTTAAAGCCTGCATAAAAATATTGTAGCTGATGTGATTATTTCGTATTAGAAAAGAAACAGAACAAGTGTTGATGGGTTCAACTAGTAAATTGAGAAAAGTAAGAGCCGCACGGTCTGAACTGGACTGGTAACTAAAAGTGTTCAACACAAGCCCAATGAAGATCTAGTGCTCATAATCTAATTCAAGGGCCTACACGTCAAGCGACTTACTTTTAAACCGGTAAACGGTGTCTACAGATCCCAACACAGTCACGTCGTAGGAAACATCTGGGACTCCCGGGTCTTTCTTGCGCCGACGTACTTTGACTTTGATGAGGAGGGCAGTTGTCTGGTGTTTACTCGCGCATGCCGGCTTGCAGTAATAGTCATCAGAGCGAAAACGCAGCTCCAAGCGACGGTTTCTTTTGCCATATGCCTAAAAAACAAAAAGTAAAAACAAAAAGAGTTGGTTTTATTAGGATTATTTAAGCAAATCCTTACTGACATTTAACATCCAAAATTATGTAGCAGCAATCATTTAAAAATTCTCAAACATAATTAGTAATTAGGCCTAGGCTACCGGTAGTTTATATAGGCCTATAAAAAAAAGTAAGTAGGTAGGTAGGCATACAAATTTTTAAATTAATAGGACTAGGGCAATATTTATATGCAACACCATTTTTTAATTTTTTATTGTTTAACACAGAATAATATAGGTAGGCCTATAGTAAGTAAAGAACTATCATGCAGAAATCAAGATTGGAGAAGAAACCCTGCAAGTGGTGGAGAGTTTTGGATACCTGGGAAGTGAAATAATGGCAAGCGGGAAGATAAAAAAGGAAATTACCAACAGAATACAAAAGGCAAGTAACTTCTACCAATGTGTAAAAGGCCTGGTGTGGGATAGGGAAATACCCATACAGTGCAAGATGACCTACTTCATACCAATCCTCAGATATGCGGCAGAAACCTGGACTATGGTCTATGGGTGATAGAGAAGAAAGCCAAATACAGGCGGCGGAGATGAGATTCCTGAGGAGCACAGTGGGCAAGACAAGAAGAGAAAGAATTAGAAATACGAACATCAGAGAGATGCTTGGGGTGGAGAAGTTTGGTGACAGGATAGGAAGGACACGGCTGAGATGGTTTGGGCATACGAAACAAATGATGGAAGAGAGGATGCCCAGGAGAATGTATGAGAAAAGGATTGAAGGAGGAAGAAGAAGGGGGAGACCAAGGTAGAGATGGAAGGAGACCATAGCCAGTGTTGTGCCGTTATCTAGATAATGTTATCTAGATAATCATTGGATGAGCGAAGCAAAGACTTCAATTTCACTGACCCCCAAGAAATTTAGCTCGGGTGATTTTTTTGGTTTTTTTTTCTTTCTTTTTTTCTGTCTGTTTGTTAACTCTCTACCAGGAAAACGGCATATCCGATCTTGATAAAAATTGGAGGGGACCTTCGAAATCTCTGAACTTAGAGGTGTATTGTTTTTGGGTAGGCCTACAATCGAAGAAATATTTCTCATGAATATCGTACTTTTACGATTTTTTTCGATTTTAAGTGCGATATTTTCGTGACATTTGGGCCAATTCTGACCAAACGGGTGGGGCTACAACGTTCATATTATACATGGACATTAAGGTTATGGTGATGTAGTAGCCTTTGAAAGAAAAAGTTGTAAAAGTTAGACAGAATCCATAGAAATAGGCCTAAAGCTTTTAATTTAATATAAGTTTTTTGATTTTTTGTGCTATAGGCCTACTGTATTTTCGTGCCATTTGGGCCAATTCTGACCAAACGGGTGGGGCTACAACGTTCATATTATACATGGACATTAAGGTTATGGTGATGTAGGTAGTAGGCCTACCTTTTGAAAGCAAAAGTTGAAAATGTTAGCCAGTTTCCATAGAAATAAAGCTTTTAATATAAGTTTTTTATGGTAAATAATAACAATTGACAAGAAACAATAGAAACTTGACAACAATCACCTACAATGCGTAGGCAGCAAAACAAAGCACTTGCAAAAGTAAAGATATCCCACGCAAACAAAAAACTTAAAAAAAGCTCATCCATCAACGCGATTAAAAAAAGCGTTTGCGAAGCTTCCTAGTTGTAACAAATCTATATTGCCCGCATTCTAATTACAAAACTATAAATCTCATCAAAAAAGTGTCTAGTGAATTTGTCAGGATAAGACTTGTGAGCATATTAAAAAAGAAATTATCCGTTTATCTTAAAAACGTGAAGAAGTAGGAAAAAATGTTAGCAAATGTGATAGAATAAAAGTTTTGAGAGAATAGCATTTAAAGTTTATTAATGTTTATTAATTTATTCACAGGGCCTTTATAACCTGTTAATCTAGGCTTCTTTAAAAATAACTAAAATTGTTATGAATAAAACTCTATAAAGCCCTAGATTAGGCCTAATATCAGTAACGGTAAGCCATTTTCCCATGCAAAATGGCATGCAGCGTTCAAGAAAAAAATTAATTGGACGCTTTTAGCATTATAACAGTATAAAATAAATTTATGATCAATAAAAATAAAAAATTAAACTTAAAAAACAATTAAAACAATATTAATGCAAAATTGCTGGTTTTTCCTACATTTTCAGTGAAACAACCCCTTAAAACAATTACGCTCATCCAACAACGCGCCTGAAAAAGCGTTTGCGAAGCTTCCTAGTTTAAAATATCATTATTATTATTCATTGGATGAGCGTAGCGAGCGAAGCGAAGATTCCATTTCACTACACTGGAGAAAAAAATCCGGAATGTTTTTTTTTTTTTTTTTTTGTATTTTTGTGTGTTTGTTAACACGATTTAGGCTAAACCGATACTCCGATTGCGATGAAATTTTATGGAGGCCTTCGAAATCTCTGAACTTAGAACTGCCACGTTTTTGAGCGCAATCGGGAAATTTTTTCTCATAAAAAACGCAATTTTACGATTTTTTTCGATTTTTAAACAATTTCTTCGACTTATAACACCTACATGCTTTATCCGATTGTAATGATTTTTTCACAGAACCTTAATTTTATGAACTTATATATTCGTGTTAAATTTGAGCGCAATCGAATAATTATTTCTTATGACATTTGCAATTTTACGATTTTTTCTTTTTTTTAAATTACGATTTATTAAAAAATTAAGTTAATTTTTTATTTAATTTAATTTAATTAAAATAAATCTTCGACTAAGAAATGTTTTTTTCACAGAACAACAGAAAATCCGCGTAACACATGGCAGCTCAATGCACCATATACGCTCATCCAACAACGCGGCGGGACTTAAGCGTTTTCCTAGTTAACAGTTTAACAGATGCGAAGCCTACAATGGCATTCTTACTAACAAATATTTTCTCATTTACTCTACACTCAATAATGCGTTGGGAAATCATGTTTTTAATGAGCGATTTGGAAATAATCCACAGAGGGCAAAAGGTTGCGTAAAATGATGTAAACAAAAGAGAGGACTACTTGAAGTCATATACCTCACTTCTCTAAATTTCCTTTCGTTATATTTTATTGGATGAGCGTAGCGAAGATTCCATTTCACTACACTGGAGAAAAAAATCCGGAATGTTTTTTTTTCTTTCTTTTTTTCTTTTTTTTTGTATTTTTGTCTGTTTGTTAGCACGATTCCGGCTAAACCGATACTCCGATTGCGATGAAATTTTATGGAGGTCTTCGAAATCTCTGAACTTAGAACTGCCACGTTTTTGAGCACAATCGAAAAATTATTTCTCATGAAAATCGCAATTTTACGATTTTTTTCGATTTTTTAAAATTTCTTCGACTTACAACACCTACATGCTTTGTCCGATTGTAATGATTTTTTCACAGAACCTTAATTTCATGAATTGATATATTCATGTGAAATTTGAGCGTTATCAAAAAACTATTTTTTACAAAAATCGCAATTTTACGACTTTTTTTAATTTTTAAAATTTCCCCAGCTTATAACACCTAGGGTAAGGGAACTAGTTCTGGATCGGGGTTGAGTTGTGGATCAAAATCTTTGGGCTTGTGTAAGTTCTACATGTAATGTACTAGTTGCACTGTCAGTATATTTTTCTGATGAATTGATCCAAGGAGCATTGGAATTGCACACTGTCATCACCAGGTTGAGTCATTTGTCAACTTAAGTAGAAATAGTCAACAATGCTATCAAAATGGTTGCCGTTTGCAACAGACACAAGTGATATACACATGCATTTATCATTGTAATAGTTCATCAGTTATTAGCACAGCTTTCAAACTTTTCAAATTTTTATTATTGTTTTGTAAGATGACTATAATGGTTTACTGTACAACTACTCAAAGCACCCTTGCGGGTGTCTACAAATAAGAGGTTTTTGTCCGTTTTTTTAGATCGTAACACCATGTTAAATGAATAGGACATATGCAGCAAGCCTAATAGTGTTTAAAAACCAAGTTAAAAGTAATTTAGGCACACTTATTTTTAGAGCTTGTCTTAACAGATGCAAATCTAAAAAAAAAAAAAAAATGTTTTGGTCTAGCCTAATTTTTTTAATATTTTTTTTCAAAATTTTGAATTTGATATAAATTTGTGTTTAGAATATTTGGCTTATAAAATTTATACTCAGGTGTTAGCTCTTGTCTTTGTCTTTAAATTTTGTATTGAAAAAAAAATTGTGGTTAGCATAATTGCTGCAAATAATTCACAATTACAATTTTGATCCACAACTAATCCGGGGACTGATTGTGGATCAATGCTGATACCGGGCGTCCAGAATCAAATTTGTCAGGTGCGGCTGCATCACTACTTATGAAACATATCTATGAACCTCTGATATCAATTTGAAAAGTTTTAGGCTGATGATCCACAACTGATACCCAGGTATCAGTTCTGGATCAAAGCACTACTTTTTTTAATTGGCTCATTTTAGTACCTTCGTAAACTTTTTTTAAATTTTTTCTTTTGCAAACATTGTCGGAAAGTTAATCAATAAGAATATAGTATGTGGGAGGCAACAAAAAAAAAATCCTGATACTCAAAATTGTAATATTGCTTAACCCAATCCAGAACTAGTTCCCTTACCCTACATGCTTTATCCGATTGTATTGATATTTTCACAGAACCTCAATTTTATGAATTTATATATTTATGTAAAATTTGAGCGCAATCGAATAATAATTTCCCATGAAAATTTCAATATAACGTTTTTTTCCTTTTTTTAAATTACGATCAATAATAATAAAAAAAACAGTTAATTTTTTATTTAATTTAATTTAATTTTAAAAAATATCTCCAACTTAATGATTTTTTCACAGATGAACAGAAAATCCGCATAACACATGGCAGCTCCATGCACCAATTACGCTCATCCAACAACGCGGCGGGACTTAAGCGTTTTCCTAGTTATTAAAACATACACACTTTGCGCCCCCCCCAACCTACTTTTCCCATCCGAAGACAGTGTTGAAAAAGTTGGCCGGTCCCAACCGAACAAGTAGGTCCTACCCACTCAATATGGGTGGCTAATGGGGTTGGGGTGTAGGCAGGCGTACTAGGGCCCCTCCTAAAAAGTGTGCTTATTGCTTTACTTTCACATTGTTTATAAAAGATTAGGCATAACAGGAAATAACATGGGAAAGATACCAGAGCTAATGTGTGTTTTAAAAGTGCCTTTTTAGTTCTTAATCTTAACGCATTTGTAATAAGCTTATAGTAAGGCCTACATCCCACACTGCAGGAAATAAGTTGAACAAGTGATAAGTGAAAGACACAGAGGTAGGCCTTATTGATCTACCAGGTAGGGCCTGTCTGTACCTCTAATTCATTGCCTGTAACTAGGCCTACATCCATAGACCCTACCACTCAGGCAAATAGGAACAACTCAAGCTAACTCACAATAGAAATATTCTCTATCCCTCCAAGAGTTTTCATTGCCTTCTCTTCGTTTTCCACGAGCCCGGGATACTCAATGCACATCATTCGATGGCCAAAATTGTGTTCAGACGTCGAAGGCGATGCGTCTTCTTCGTCTTGGCTTGCGTCTAGATCCTCGGATGCGGGACTTAGTTGCTCAACTGAAAGATAGTCGGGTAGTGGCATAGACGAGTCTAGTAGCTGTCTGAACTTATTTCCATCCAGTTTCTTGTCATTGACGTTACACGGAGGCTGGTCTTCGGTAAAGCCTTTGCTCGTTGAGGCCTCTGTAGAACGAGGATCTTCCGTTGCCATTTCACCAGTGGTCAAAGATTGATCCACAATATCTATTTGAAACATTATAATGCAGCATGTAACAACATAGTGTTGTGGTCAAGAAAAACTGAGCAATGGAATTTAAGTAGGCCTAGGGCTAGGGCCAACGCCCTGGAACTTGTTTGGTTGGGGGGGGTCCAAAATAAGTCTTTTTTTTAAAGTTATTTTTAGCATTACAAAATGAACAAGTACCTACGCCCCAGCCTCACAAAGGCCTGGGGCCAAGTTCAGTTTGGTAAATAAAGCAATTGAATAGGCTAGGCGGAGGCCTATCAAGTAAAAGTGGCCAATGACGTAAAGTATAAGTAGGCCCTAGGCCCCCTCGCTCTATTTCTTGGAGCACCAAAGGAATAGGCCTAGCAGGCCTTATGATAAACCCAAACCAAACAATAGGTAGGGCAAAGGTCTACAAAGCCCTAGCCCTAGGGCCTAGGCTAGGGCTGGCAAAGCGTCAGATGGCGTCAGGTAGGGCGTGAGTAGAGCCATGTTCTAGCCTAGGGTAGGCCTAGGCCTACATGTTTATCTGCTTTAAGCTGACCCAACGCTAGGCCGACATAATTTAATAATTTGATAAAGACCACAAATTCCATATATTCCATATCCACATTGACACCCCTATCATTCGGGGCTAGGCCTACAAAGAGAAAACAGCTAGTAACATACCTGATGTTGTTTGAGGTTAGAAAGGCCATTCAACAAGCTGGCACTGGCAGGCAAATCGGAGTCGATAAAGACCCTTAAAAGGGTACCTTCTTTAACCGGCAACCGGCACCGTTCCGTGTTTGCCAACGGTTAGAATAAAAAGCGCTGAAAATTATTATCAATACCAATACCATTTGTTTTTAAACTAGGAAGCTTCACAAACGCTTTTTCAGGCGCGTTGTTGGATGAGCGTAATTGTTTAAAAACGAAAAAAAAACGGAAAATTGCGATTTTCGTAAGAAATAATTATTCGATTACGGCGCTCAAATTTCACACGAATACATGAATCACAAAATTAAGGTTCTGTAAAAAAGGTATTACAATCGCATAAAGCATGTAGGCCCTTAGGTGATAATTTGAAGAAAAAAAAAAAATCGTAAAATTGCAATTATCATGAGAAATAATTTTTTGATTGCGCTCAAATTTTCACACGAATATGTTAATTCATAAAATTATGGTTCTGTGAAAAAATCATTACAATCGGATAAAGCATGTAGGTGTTATAATTCAAGGAAAGTTTTAAAAAAATCGAAAAAATCGTAAAATTACGATCTTCACGGGAAATAATTTTTCGATTGCGCTAAAAAAACGTCGCCGTTCTAAGTTCAGAGATTTCGAAGGTTTCCACAAAATTTCATCGCAATTGGAGTATCGGTCTAGCCAGACGGAATCGTGTTAACAAACAGCCAAAAATACAGGGGAAAAAACATTCCGGATTTTTTTTTCTCCAGTGTAGTGAAATGGAATTTTCGCTTCGCTCATCCAATAATGAATTCCGTAAATTCGTGGTTCATGAATAAAAGAGCAGGGTTTTGGATGAGCGAAGCGGAGACTACAATTTCACTGACCCCCCGAAAAAATTAGCTCGGGCGTTTTTTTGTTTGATTTGTTTTTCTGTCTGTTCTGTGTATTCCTCTCCCCAAGAATTAGCCACCGACCCAGGCGCGTCGGAACGTTTTGAAAGTTGGGGGGGGCAAATCCCCTTTTCGCCGAAGGCGAAAAAAATTTCATTATACTACAGTTATTTCGTCATGTTTTAACTGCACTCGGACTCTGTAAACGATGTTTTTACATCAACTATCTGCGATATAAAAACGAAAAAAAATAACGTGAAGTGGCCTATTTTAATAAATTACAACCTCCCTATCTATCTTCTTCTCATCGGAACGCTTTGTCCGTGAGTGGCAATGTAAATGCCGGCCTCTGATGGCCATAAATTACGGTTTGATGGGGGTGCCTGATGATGAGAACGCGGAGTCGTGGATTTTTCCAGACTGTATGATTGGGAAGGGGGGGGGGTTTAATTTGGGGAATAGCGGATCATCCGCCAGATAATTGTACAGTATGATGTGGGTGGGGGCAAAAATAAGTTTACAGTAGGAACGGTTTTGTTATTCCCGTCTCTTCTTGGCGGGCGGTGGAAGACCTCATTTTTTATGTAATGCCGAAGCATACAGGTAAACATATTTTTGTTTTATCCTCTTCTTTAAAAAAAAATACTAACTAAAGGCTGTTTAGTACGTTTCATATTTAAAATTACTTTCTATTATCTATTATCTTTAACTTTAACACCATTAAACACGAAACACTACACACACACTTACACTTACACTTTAGGCTACTTTACTTTACACTTCACACTACACTACTTACACTCTAAGAGGAATAATCTTCCCACTTGCCACTTCGCTATAATCAGAGTCACTACACCACTCCAAAGATGACAGAACGCATAACGATGCGACACGAGCGAACCAAATCCCAACTTGCGTCTGCCAATAACTCTAGCAAATCATTCAAAGGGATGTTTATTAGACTTGAGTGACCGGTACACAATACAAGACGGGTGGCTGGTTTTATAAAGATAGTCGGATGGACGGTTCAGGCATGGGGGGGGGGTACGTCAGCTGTTATTGTTGGGTTGTTTCTTCCTGGAAATGAATTGTTGACAGGATCATCCGAAGTTGCCTTCACAAAAAGTATAGTAGAAATCTTGATTTTTCAACTCTAAAATCTGCCCCCCTATGCCCCCATGGCATGAAAGTTAGGGGGGCAATGCCCCCCTTGCTCCCCCCTGTTCCGACGCCACTGCACCCACCCACCCACCCACCAACCCACCACCCACCCAACCAACCAACCAACCAACCAACCAGCCAGCCACCAGCCAGCCGGGAGGCTTTCAACTAAGTTAAGACACTTTTCTAACACAGAACGGGTTATCGGATCGAGCTGATTATTTTTTGATAGGTCATGGACCACAAATCAGGTCATATACCGAGTTTCAAGATTGTAAATATTTCGAGGCGGCGTGTGCAGATAGATGAAAACCCCCCAACTCGGGTAGGATTTGAGGGTCGAGTTAGTCATCGCCTAGAAGTCGCGTGCGCTTGGCTGCGGGCGAACGACCGTCACCCTAGATCATAAATTTAATGAAAAATGCAATTTAAATTTTATATGTGCTAAAAATAAAACCAACTAAAATATAGATCGAAAGATTTTATTAGCCTCTTTAAAATTCAGCAGATATTATACAGGATACACATAGAATATTCGAGTTAATGCATGTTAAAGGGACTACGCTACGTCCATTTTTTTTACCACATAATCTATCATAATACTTCATTAAAACGACCGTTCAAAAAAGTATATCTTGTAACTGTGATTGTACACGAATTTTAAAGTTATTTTAATCATTAAATTGACGAAAATGGGCATTTTTGAGCATCTGCTTATGTTCCAAATAGATACTAGAACATAGATTCAATCTAAAATGGCCTTTTATAGCATCGTGTCTTGAAACCGTGCACAAATTTACACTCAAACACGCAAAAATATGCCTTCCAAAATCATATCCCTTCTTGGTAATCAGCATATTTTGACCGAACCACTAGCCCAAACAACAAAACAAAATACTTTCGATGATTAACAGAAAAGGCTGTAGAGTACGTCAAAAACGGCCAATATTTTTTTGGATCAAAATCCTGCAAGGTCACGGGGCATAAAGATCGTCCCCATGTTATTTCTTATGGGAGATTACTAAGTTTGACAATTTTTTCGGGTCATGGTGGACCCAATAATTTGTCTGTTTATTTCTTTATTCACTAGGAAAACGCTTAAGTCCCGCCGCGTTGATGGATGAGCTTTTTTAAGTTTTTAGTTTGCGTGGGATATCTTTACTTTTGCAAGTGCTTTGTTTTGCTGCCTACGCATTGTAGGTGATTGTTGTCAAGTTTCTATTGTTTTTTGTCAATTGGTATTATTTATCGTAAAAAACTTATATTAAAAGCTTTATTTCTATGGATTCTGGCTAACTTTTTCAACTTTTTCTTTCATAAGGTACTACAACACCATAACCTTAATGTCCATGTATAATATGAACGTTGTAGCCCCACCCGTTTGGTCAGAATCGGCCCAAATGGCACGAAAATATTGCACAAAAAATCAAAAAACTTATATTAAAAGCTTTATTTCTATGGATTCTGGCTAACTTTTTCAACTTTTTCTTTCTAAAAGCAATACATCACCATAACCTTAATGTTCATGTGAAATATGAACGTTGTAGCCCTACCCGTTTGGGCAGAATCGGCCAAAATGCCACGAAAATATCGCACTAAAAATCGAAAAAAATCGTAAAAGTACGATATTCATGAGAAATATTTCTTCGATTGTACCCAAAAACAATACACTTCTACGTTCAGAGATTTCGAAGGTCCCCTCAAAATTTCATCAAGATCGCATATGCCGTTTGCCCGGTAGAGAGCGAACAAACAGACAAAAACAAAAAACAAAAAACAAAAACAAAAACAAAAACAAAAAAACACCCGAGCTAAATTTTTTGGGGGGTCAGTGAAATTGAAGTCTTCGCTTCGCTCATCCAATAACTAGTTAGCCTGAATGAAACATATTTTTTTGATCAGCTTACCCAAATGTTTTAGTGATGCTCTTACATTTTACATTGTGAAAAAACTGTTTCACCTTTCTATTTTTTTTAACCGTTTTCCACCAAAGTGTTCTTGCGTAATGTTTAAGTCTTACAATGAGTGCGTTCCGATAACTGCTGGCTCTACTTGGAGCACAGTAAACACCAGTGCTACCCTGCGCGGTCAGTAGGCCTAGAAAACGGAATGGTTCCCAGTAAAAGCATCCAGCACAAACACTGCAGCTGTCAGAAAAATAATCGTGCAGTCAATTTAAAACATGATATTAATTATTTAGGGTAAACTTGAAGAGAAATGAAAAGATTTCACGTTCAAATAAATTATTCTCTTGGCGGAATATTTAAAGCCGTCATCTAGCCTAGGCCTAGGCCTAGTGTCATCGACCCATTAATTGCAAGCTATGAATTAAAAAAAATAAGTGTAAGCTCGCAAATAAACATTCTTAGCTCATTCCGAATTATTATTGTCATTTTTATTCCAGTGCAATAACAAAAATCTCATTTTTTTGAACAAATAAAGCAATTTATTAACTTTGGAAGCAAACTGACATTTCAACGCCGCCATGACACTAGCTGGTTTACTGGCGATACTGAGCGAGAAACCTCCAGCACTTTCAGTTACTGAAGGCGCTGGGCCAGCAATTTACGGGACGCTCAGCACACTGCTGACAGCAGTTAACGGAACGGTTTTCAGTAAAGCTGGCTACTGGTTCAGTACGTCCAGCAGGTAACGGAACGCACTCAATAGTAGTTGTGTAGTAGTGTTGAGAACAGTTGGTTAAAGTTTTAGCTTGTTTCACAACCGGTACATCCACATCATTTTCTAATTTGAAAAGCTAGTGTAAATAATGTATGTAAGCCTTCACAGGTAAACATTCAAATGGATGAAATCAAATTTGTTTAAAAAATATAAAAACATCCAGTCTGTGATCTAGTGGGAAAAATGTTGCAAATGTTGGGAACGAAGTTCTTTTATGTAATCATAGTGTACAATAAAGCACAAGGTTAAGCTTAATGCTTTTGAGTTCGCTAGGTTTGGCTGTCATTTAAAAACATTTTCTTAGTATGTAAAGGGTATGAGTAAACACATTTTAATATTTTTCTTCAATACAGTACTTGTAAACCTGGGCAAAGATTATAAATAAAACACATAAACAAAACCAATGTTATTTTTTTAAATTCCATAAGACAATATTTCAAAGAAAAGATATTCCAGCTTCTTCTCCAGGTTAACTGTTTCATCTTCTTCTCTTACATTTCATATAAGTATTTTCGATTCTAATTTTTTTTTTTAACTAGGCCGCTTCGCGAATGCTTTTTTTAGTCGCGTTGATGGATGAGCTTTTTTAATAAGTTTTTGTCTGCGTGGGATCTCTTTACTTTTGCAAGTTCTTTTTGAACGCATTGTAGGTGATTGTTGTCAAGTTTCTATTGTTACTTGTTAATTGTTATTATACGCGACCTCTAAAAACTTATATTAAAACCTTTATGTGCATGGATTTTGGCTAACTTTTCCAACTTTTTCTTTCAAAAGGCACTACATCACCATAACCTTAATGTCCATGTAAAATATGATCTTTGTAGCCTCACCCGTTTGGTCAGAATCGGCCCAATTGTCACGAAAATATAGCACTAAAAATCGAAAAAATTCGTAAAAGTACGATATTCATGAGAAATATTTATTCGATTGTACCCAAAAACGAGGCAGGTCTAAGTTCAGAGATTTCGAAGGTCCCCTTCAATTTTCATCAAGATCGCATATGCCGTTTGCCCGGTAGAGCGCGAACAGACAGAAAAACAAATTAAACAAACAAAAATCAAACAAATAACATTGGAGCCATAGATACTAATATACATTGGAGCTAATTTTTTTGAGGGGTCAGTGAAATTAAAGTCTTCGCTTCGCTCATCCAATTAATCAAAACTCGATATCGACCGTGAATGCAAAACGTTTGACATACCTTTTACAAACTCTAGTGTATGTTTGGTGGAGGAGCCGGGTCTTCTCTTGAAGTGTTCAAAAAGTAACTTTTAGACAGAGTTGGGTTGGGTTAGTTATCGCAAAAATGTAAGGAATTAAAAAAATTTAAAGTTGGTTTAAAAATTACCCTTTAAAATTTAAGTTACCTTTAAAAAGAAGTAGGTTAAGTGAAATTAGTTAAAAAGTTACTTTTATTATTTTTTCAATATATTTTGTTACTCTAAGCTCTAATTCACGACTAGTAAGACGCAAGGTCTAAGTCGCATAGTCTTTTACAACAGCCTACGTATTAATGTTCTCTTCTCTCTCTTAACTCACTCTCACACACACAGCTCACTGTTCTGATTGTCTTGTAGTAATTAAGTCCTCGTCGTAAGAATTTGATTTTCTGAAATTCGTTACGACATACACTTCTATACTTAGGACGTGTTGTGAACGTTCTAATTGAAACACATACCCAGCAATACAAAATATTACGCTTTAGACCTTGCGCCTTACGCCTTATAACTAGTTGTGAATGTAAGTTAAGACGTCGTTTGAGATTGGCCCCCCTCACCTCTAATGTTAAAAGTGGGCCTTTAATATTACATTAATTGATATAATTGTTACTTTAGGAACGGTCAGACATTTGATGAAAATACTTTAATCTCCAGCTCTGGTGTAATATACATTAAACATTATCTGGTGCTTAATGCGTAGGCCTTCATGACATTCACAAAAGTAAAATAAGTGTAATGCATTCGACATAAGGTCATAAGGTCATAATGTCATTCACAGACTCGTGACAAGTTCGTTGAACAAGAATCAGACCATATCAGACCTTGGCATTAACATTGCATGTTCAGTTATTTTTATGATGCGAGGGCAGTCATGTTTCAATATCGTTTCCTGTGAATTAAACCAAAATTTATTTTATTTTCCTGCAAAATGAATCTATCTGCGGTGGTACTTGGATTTTTCCATTTAAAAAATAATAACCATGACTTTTAGACACGTTTCCATATGACTATCGTACTTATAAATTAATTATATGTAGAAAAGGGAAAAAGTAAGTAGTATTACCGCAGAGACGAGCCATTACAAAATGTGGTGTCATTATACTGCATCCTGTAGCATGCAGTATGACCATAATTTGTCATTTTATAATAATATAAAAAAATATTTTTTCGTGGGAAGCATGACCTGGGTGCAATTCATGCCAACTAGATATGTTGCGTATATGCTAATTGTGAAGGGATGTCCGAGGTTTTAAGAGGACTCAATAGCCAACATTGTCGATTCAAGCAATATTTAACCACACAACTCGTAGCACGCAAATATGAATTTGTGTCAAGTCAATCTTTTGTATCACCAACCAGTCCAAGAATGAATCTCATTATATTTTAAAGTGACAACTCAAATCTGTGTAGGCCTATATGAATTGTATCGGGATATTAAATATGGAAACATTAAAGAATAATTATCATTTTTGGGGAGTGAAGCATCCATATAAGCATCACTTTTCTGTCCGTCCGTCCATTCCTTTGAGCGTGTGTCACGACCACGTAAAACCGAACACAGTGTCCAGTTTAAAGATAGTTTCGGGCCACCCTGTGGGAAACGGGGTGTTGTGCACCGCTCCTGTGTGATAGCATTGTTTACCGTGTGAGTCTTGTTTGCTTCTCACACTGTGCATAGATCGTATTATGAATTGTCACATTCAGTAATCTACTCGGCTTTGCGTTGAGTCGCCGACGCCGTTGTATTAACAATTTACATAAACTTGATGTGCGATTTTCTTATTATTCTCACATTTTCTGTTTTAATTTAGTTTGAGTGCAATAAGGAACATTTACTTTTGCTTATTATACAGTACCGGGTATATTTACCCTTAAAAGTAGAATGGACGTAATTCCAGAGGAGACAACGCTTTTACGCCATTATTTGGCAGAATTAGAAGAGGGGGGGGGGGGGCTTAGCTGTCGTTCAGCTGAGTTTCGCGGCATGGAGCACGAAAGGCTTGACGAGAGACGGTTCGGGTCCGGGAACCCAGTTCATTGCTATATATTATAGTCACTCAACGCTATAGGTCATCAATGCCTCTATGGCCAATTGCGTCTTGTTGATATAAAACATTTTGATGAGTGAGTAATCGAATCAGTTGACATAGCTGTGAGGGTGTCAACTATCCCGTCTTTTATGGTAAAAACGGAGGCTTCGGGTGGCCTATTTGAGGCTGTTGGTTTAGGTCTGGGTTGGGCCTGGCGGCGAGCAGCTTAATTAAGGGCGATTTAAGTTATTAACAACGTCTGCAAATGAATGTAGAGGGTTGAGTGGAATAACTGGTGGCAGGTTACTGTGGTCAGTGGACTTTTTGTAGGTTCGATGAGTTTTTCTGCTATCGCTATTTTTTTTTACAGTTCGATCATTGATCTTCAAGCGTCCTATACATTCGCTTCTAAGGCCCCCGCTCTCTTTGATTTTTAGCGGTTTACTCTGATTCGGGGGTCTCGGGTTCTAATCCCGTTGTGACAGTAAATCCTGACAGAAGGTTTTTTTCGTGGTTTTTCTTCGTTATTAATGTAAAAACAAGGGATTGAGTCCTGCACTTTAACTGCCCTCGGACATCCCATGACAATTGTCGTATCCGTAACATATCTAGTTCACCTGAAGAGGGGCATTCAGTGCACCCTATAAGAGGTTTAATTCCCAAGGTAATTGGGTGAGCGAAGCGAAGACTTCAATTTCACCGACCCCCAAAAAATTTAGCTCGGGTGTTTTTTTGGTTTGTTTGTTTTTCTGTCTGTTTGTTCGCACGATTCCGGCCAAACGGCATATGCGATCTTGATGAAAATTAGAGGGGACCTTTGAAATCTCTGAACTTAGACTTGCCACGTTTTTGGGTACAATCGAAGAAATATTTCTCATGAATATCGTACTTTTACGATTTTTCCCGATTTTTAGTGCGGTATTTTCGTGACATTTGGGCCGATTCTGACCAAACGGGCGAGGCTACAACGATCATATTTCACATGGACATTAAGGTTATGGTGATGTATTGCTTTCTGAAAGAAAAAGTTGAAAAAGTTAGCCAGAATCCACAGAATAAAGGTTTTAATATGAGTTTTTTTAGATTTATAATAACAATTAACAAGTAACAATAGAAACTTGACAACAATCACCTACAGTGCATTCAAAAAGCACTTGCAAAGGAAAAGTGGTCCTACGCAAACTAAAAACTCACAAAAAAGCTCATCCATCAACGCGGCGGGACTAAGGCGTTTTCTTAAAAATTAAAATATTTCATACAACCCTAAATCGAGCCATCGACTCCTAACGACAGTGTTCGAACTCATCTTCCTCCTCCACTAATACATTCCACTTTCAGTTTTCATATCTTCCCATAACCAACATTATTAATTTCGCTCCATCGTATCCTCTCTTTCTTATTATTTTGTAATTACACAACTCCCCACAGTCCATTCAACTACATGACTTTAATATTCATCCACACGTGACACAAACACATAACGAGAATCGCGAGATAGCATATTATTATACTGACAGAGACGAGATGAGACCAGTAAACCATATTAAATACATCCGTTTTTAAACACAAACCTCACGAGAATTTATTTTAATTATTAAGTCCTTCACTCGAGTCGTTACCAGACATATTGAAAAATAAAATATTATTAAAATGAGGAAATGGTTTTTAATGAATTGAAAATAAATAAATTTTTCTAACGTGATTTGCCCTTGGATGCGATGGTTTTGAATCGTATATAAGGCGAGGGGTACCTCACAGTAGATATCAATCACCAATAGAAGCCTCTACTAAGCCTTCTATCTGCTGAACATGGGGAACTGGACGCTAACCTGTCTACTGGTGGCAGCCGTGCTGGCGGGCAACGCTTTAGCCCTTAGTAAGTATGGTATAATAATATATCTAGGCCCGGATTCACAAAATCCTCTAACTAATAACACATTAAAGGGGCTATTAACTCAAGAAATTATTTTTTACCATATGAACTATAGCACAATACTACACTAAAATGACAGTTTAAAAAATTATATCTTGTAACTGTGATCAATTTTTTGATCCAGAAATTTTCAAAAATTGGTGTTTGGGAAATTTCTATAACCTGCTTCTTTTTTGGTCCACATATATACTAGAGCATAGTACCAATCTAAAATGCCAATTATTTACATTTGAAACTGTGCCCAAATATACCCTCAAACACGCATAAATATACATTCCAAAATCACATCCCATTTTGGTCACCTTTCGGTTAATTGCTAAATTCATTACTAGTTAGCCTGAATGAAATATATTTTTTGAGTTTAGCAGTTAAATACCCCTTTAACTAGGACACGTCTTAGCACTAGGACAAATCTTAGTTAGGCGTTTGTGTGTATCCGGCCCTGTATACCATGTGATTATATTATTAATATAAATTATTGATACTTACAATATTAGCCTTTTATATTCACACTTGTGACACTCTTGGGGAACCTATAAACTTATTTATTTATTTTTGTACCAAACGTCTCTATTATTTCACTATTGCTATTCGAGAAGATGATTTGGGAATATGAGGGTAAAAGACAATCACAAAACGAAGAAATTAATAGATTAGCCCTAAGACATCCATTCTCGACATTAAAATGTTTCATATCCTCAACCTCATCAAAAGTTGTATAAATATAGATAAAAGAAACTAGTTGAACAGGTATTTATTCTTTAAATAAGTGTTTTATGAACGTTTCACTTCTCTTTATAAATATTTATTAGTGACATTTCGATTTTTATTCAAACATCGTTTTCAAACTGAAGGTTGACAAAAGAAAATTAATGTCCAATAAACACTTATTTAAAGTGGGATGAACTTGTTTACAGGCGATGTCTGCTACAGCTACCTTGGCTGTTTCTCAATGCAGCCTCCATGGAATTCGATGATGAGACCGCTTCCAGCCCCACAGTCCCCTGATGTCATCGACACCCAGTTCTACCTCTACACCCGCAGCCAGCCAGCCAGATATAAGGCTGTGAAACTTCCGACCATCTCCTTCACCGGATCAGACTATGTCGGGAGCAAGCCGACGTTCTTCCTCGTGCAAGGTTTTGTCAGTAACGGGAATCAGACGTGGATACTTGCTATGAAAGATGCGGTGCTCAAGGAGGTAAGCTCTGCTAGCCTCATGGCCCTTTTCTAACTTTCTATGGAGTTGTGCATCTTTGTTTTTATATTAAAATTTAATAAATAGCAAAATATAAATAAAATAATAATAAATAATAAACTAATATAGTCAAAGAAATACGTTGATTACGTGCAAATAAATTATTTTGCAATGGAATTTCTAATGATATCTAACTCATATAAAAAACTAAGTAATCATTGGATAGAAATATTTAACCAAAAAAGCTCATCCATCAACGCGACTGGAAAAAGCGTTCGCGAATTAGCAAATGTTTATCAAGCTTTTCAAAGTTGCTATCACTGGTCAAAGTGAATTTATGAGTTGAGAGTGCGCAAATTTAGAAGGGTTACATAAGCTTGGCTCTTTTAGAAGTCAATGCTCTTGAGTCTGTAAGGCTTGACTGTCTTTTTACAATTTTTTTTTGCATGTCTGGGATTGCATTTATCTCAACATATTATTTATACTTACAATATTTGCATCACAGATGCTTATCTACTAAATTGTTAAATAAGTTTTTAGGCTTAAAGGATGGACTACCGCCAATATTCAAACCACGCGAAATTACCTTATTTAAGTATAATAACACACATAACGCTATACAAAAACATAAAAGTGGATACTAGATCCCATGTGGTTTAGTTAGAACTAATAACGCATTTCAAATTTTCAAATTATTGTAACCTATGATTTAGATAAGTTTTAGTGAACAGTAACTGTATTCCGTATTAAAAGATGCATTGTACCGTATTATAATATTATATTAATATTTTCCAGGGTGTAGTTCTAAGAAACTAACTGAGCTTTTTAGCCTTTTTTTCGATTTATAGTTTGCGGTTTGAGAGATTTTACTAAAATAGTTAGTTTTGATGGTTTTACTTAGTGTATATCCTTCCCTTTTATAAAATCATGTTTAGAAAATTGTTTTTCCTACTGAGTCGACCGAATGCATTTACGTGGACTGAGGCCAAGGGCTCGACAGATAATACTCAGTGGTCTCAAATGCCCGTCGTAGGCAGAAAGAAGGTCAGTGCGAAATATTTGACCATGATGAATGGAAAAAGATCCATGGCGCAAATAAAATTTGTGGAATTAAAAAGTTGCCCTCGCCAGCGAAAAAAAAAAGGGGACATGGCCGACATAAAATTCCTAAATATTAGTTTAACGAAACATCGGACATAGTTTATCAATTATGATCATCTGACATTTCCAAAACTATTTTTGATTTATTTTTCGGTTGAGCGGTACGCCCAATATAGACAATTATAGTGAAATTTTTGACGTATACACAGCACAGCTTTCTGCTCATAATTTTCGTGTTAGAAGGCTAACTTTTGTTTCTATTTGTAACACATACTCCTGGCTATAAACTGTATATGTTGGAATTTGTTTCTTGTTAATATCTTGCACGGTACGATTTTTTACTTCCGCCGGTACATTGTTAGTGTTTGTACCGGCGGAAGTAAAAAATCGTACCGTGCAAGATATTAACAAAAAACAAATTCCAACATATACAGTTTATAGCCAAGAGTATGTGTTACAAATAGAAACAAAAATTAGCCTTCTAACACGAAAATTATGAGCAGAAAGCTGTGCCGTGTATACGTCAAAAATTTCACTATAATCGTCTATATTGGGCGTACCGCTCAACCGAAAAATAAATCAAAAATAGTTTTGGAAATGTCAGATGATCATAATTGATAAACTATGTCCGATGTTTCGTTAAACTAATATTTAGGAAAATTTTAATTGGGTCCATGGATCCCCTTGCACCCCCTCCCATTTCGAGTTTAAAATAGAAAGTATAAGAAAGAAGGGCAGGACATCACTAAAAATCTTAGAAAAAGTTGCTTGTTTATTAGAAAATCTGATTGTCTATTAATAAAGTACCTTCGCATGTAGTATTTTTTTTTATTTGTTTATAATTTTGCTGTATGATTAAGTGAGTTCACAATTTAAAAATAATTTTTATTTCATTTACACAATGCACTACTTATATTATAATTCTTTGGATACTTAATTTTAATTTGTTTGGAATATCACAACGAACACAGATTTATTTGTGTGCGGTACCCCGAATTGTACAGTGTTCGAATGTTGTGAATTTATATCGTTTAGTACCTTAAACGTCCTATGTTATTTTACGGTCGAAATGCGACTTTGTACGGTTTTGAAACCTTTTTTTCACAATTCAAAATACTTTTGTATTCCAATGGTAGACACGACCCAATGTTTTATTTATTTATGGATGGATTGATCGTTTAATTTAATCCTATGTTCACCATGGTCATAGTCTTTCGATCATGGAGCTACTTTTTCAGTTCATGTTTTAATTTTTCAACGATTTCTTTTCAATTAAATCGGTGTGAGATACTTTTTGTTACTGTTACTGAGTTTTTTTTTTAAATTAACCCATAGGTTTTATTTAAGAAACTGGAACCCAAAATTTTGCTTTCAACCTAAAAATTCAAAATTTTAGAATTCTTTTAGATTTTTTTTTAATATTAAAAAAAAATCCAAACATTATTTAAATTTCAAAAATAAGTTTTTTCAACTTTTCATTTCTTCATGTGTTTTTTTACATGTTCAATTTTATTCTACTACAAGCTAACAAAATATCCGGGACACCCCGGAAATCTGTATATTTTTGTGTTTTTGTACACAATTTGATTTTTTAACCATTTCAAAAATAGTTCTAATCATTAGTCTATTAATTCCGAACAAAACATAGCAGCGTTTTACCAGGGTTAGCATGATAAACTGGCAGTTTTAATTGGTTGAAAAGGGGTGGTAAATTTGTTTACTACTGATCTATAAAGGGTTTAAAACACTTTATCTTAAAAGCAACCAGTCATCCTTTCAAAGTCAGACATCATGATTATTATGTACTTCTACTCAAATTATTTACGGATTAGATTGGATGATTGAAAAAGCAATTAATTTGGAGTAGTGGCAGATGTTACTGCTTATTCCTTTAAGTCCTTTGTAGCGTTAGATTAAATTTTGTTTCAATAACAGTTATCTCTTTGTCTTAATTTATTGGTCTTGTTTGTCATTGCCACTCGTAAAACAGTATTTATATTATTACTTTATAGAAATTAAACACTTTACTGTTCATAGTATATACACGGGACTGTTAAAATACTATCATATTAAAATAATTCATGTCGCTTTCGTGATTTTAAATATGGCGTTTTTTTACAGGTTAGCCAATTACTTGCTTAACAACAAGGGAGCGAATGTTTCAAGATTCCATTTGGTCGGGCACAGCATTGGCGCCCACATTTGTGGCTACGTGGGCAAGAACATATCCGGAATAGCAAGGATTACAGGTGACACGAACTCTTGTATTATTTATTTTAACATTATTATTTTTAACTTCAAACACAGCCAAATATGTCTACAAATTTACTACTCGTATTTCAACAAAACTTGTCTGCGTTTATTTTAGTGCGTGTGATTGTGCGATTATACCTGTTTTTTTATATTTTGACATGGGTGGGTAGTGATGTGCGGGTACCCGAAATTTCGGGTCGGATCATGTTAAAAAGAGGAAACGATTGTTAGACAACAAAAAAATATTTTTGGAAGATGGTGGAGGTGCCGGTCCAGACGATTTTTAAACATTTATTGGTGGAGGTGCCGGTCCAGACGATTTTTAAACTATATTTTTTATTATTCAAAATGCCATTCATTGAAAATCCAGACTATACAAAGAAATAAATCTAAATTATAATGTTATTATAATTTAAAAAAATATTCGATTTTTTTCTCGTGTTCAGTTCATGGTCAATTTTAAAATGCAGTATTATAACGATTGTCTTTTCCCTACCCGGTTCCCGACCAGACCCGACCACTCCGAAGAACCCGAAGTAGTTTAGTACCCGATCCCGACCCGAATGTCAAAACCTCTACCCGACAGTCCTAGACATGACCAATGCATTTAATACTGCTTTGATGTAAAATTACCTAATGTGTTGGTGGTTGTATTAATGTTTGTGTTATGAGTATATTGCCCATATGTGTAAGTTTTCAATATAATTTAATCATACTAGTTTACTTTATTTATTTAACGTCTATCCTATTCAGCTGATTCAATTGATTGTCATTAGTGTAGCTAACGGCAAGGAACCATCCGTATCTGAAGGCTCTACAGTTTGGTTCCAGGATCGATCAGAAAGTTTTAAGTACCAACCAATATTTAATATGGAATCTATGTTTGTAAAGTAATTGCCTTTCATTATCATATTATGTGAACCCTTATCGTTTGGGTAATATGACACGAATATAGCAGCAAACACCAATCAACAGAGATGAAGTCATTTTAGATGTGTTCAAGTGAGATCCTTTTGTTTAAATCCTTAGAAACAGATTCTATTAACACGCGAAAAATAAACTTACCATTTGACCGTGTTTTGGTGTGTCTTGTGTTTAACTAGGAAAACGCTTAAGTCCCGCCGCGTTGTTGGATGAGCGTAATTGGTGCATTGAGCTGCATTGAGTTACGCGGATTTTCTGTTGTTCTGTGAAAAAATCATTACTTATTCGAAGATTTTTTTTAAATTAAATTAAATTAAATTAAAAATTAACTTAATTTTTTTAATAAATCATAATTTTTACGTAATTTTAAAAAAGAAAAAAATCGTAAAATTGCAATTTTCGTAAGAAATAATTATTCAATTGCGCTCAAATTTTACACGAGTATATTAATTCATGAAATTAAGATTCTATAAAAAAATCATTACAATAGGATAAAGCATGTAGGTGTTATATGTCAAAGAATTGTTTTAAAAAAGAAAAAAACCCGTAAAATTTCGATTTTCATGAGAAATAATGTTTCGATTAAGCTCAAATTTCACACGAATATCTTAATTCATAAAATTAAGGTTCTAATAAAAAATCATTACAATCGGATAAAGCATGTAAGTGTTATAAGTCGAAGAATTTTTTTAAAAATCGAAAAAAATCGTAAAATTGCGTTTTTTTATAAGAAAAATTTTCCCGATTGCGCTCAAAAACGTGGCAGTTCTAAGTTCAGAGATTTCGAAGGCCTCCATAAAATTTCATCGCAATCGGAGTATCGGTTTAGCCAGAATCGTGTTAACAAACACACAAAAATACAAAAAAAAAGAAAAAAAAAAAACATTCCGGATTTTTTTCTCCTGTGTAGTGAAATGGAATCTTCGCTTCGCTCGCTACGCTCGCTACGCTCATCCAATTATATCTTCCCGGTCTAAGAGTCTTGGTTTTATAAGAGATCTTTTGTGTTATATAATTCCTTTGAGATATCAAGTATTTCTTTTTACACCGTAACGTGATTTGGGATATGATTTGATTGATTTGGGAGACTACCATACGATACAAGTCACTGGTAATCGTGCCTGAAAGTTTTTCATGGTTTCCTTAAGACTGTTTGCCAAGCTAGGGCTAACTTTTTTTACAATGTTAAATGTCCATTTAAAAAAAGGCTCGATCGTCAAATCCAGCTAATTTCACATACAGGTACCGCTTTTTGACCTTTAATTTTCATCCAAAAATCTGCATTTTTGGGAGGCTGTTCACAAAGGATGAGCGCGTGTCTCTATCAAAGCCGATTTTGTAAATTTTAAATAATTGTCTCTACACGAAATTGTGAAATTACTACAAATTAACTGTTTGGTGTCATATTTACGGTCAGTTACTAAGAAAAGTGTGTGAAAAATGTGCCTTGATACCAACTATTTCACATTCTTACTTAACATTTTGATGCAAACCACAACCCGATAGGTCAAAATGTTAGAGCTTCCAAGTGATCCTGAATTTACCTCTGCGTTCTGCGTCAAAGCCTGGTTTTCTCGAGCTTAGCCAAGAGTCTTAAGTCTATAGTTCGAATGGAATGGGACTATGACCTCTTAAACACAATTACTCCAAGACAGCGGCTAATGACCTTGGTTCCACCTCTAGCCTTGGACGCTGCCCAGCCCGGCTTCGAGGGATTCCCCGCCTCAGTCCGGTTGAGCATCACCGATGCCGCCTTCGTTGAGGTGATCCACACCAACGCTCGCCCCTTCATCCCGTTAGGAGGGTTCGGCTACATGGCGCCCATCGGCCACGTGGACTTTTACGTCAACGGTGGCGCCAATCAACCGGGGTGCCTCTTACCTCAAGCTCCCACGACACCCGTCACCTCGTTAGCAAGCCTAGGCACAGCTGCAGTTGAAGGTGAGCAGTGTGTCTCGATTTATGTGAAAACTATATAAAGAGCTTCATTTTATAACCCATACTTTGTTTGAATCTGCTTTCAGTTGTCATGAAGACCGTATTCTGCCATCACGCCCGTGCATTTTACGTGTTTACGGCGTCCATTGCCAATAAGAATTGTACTTTCTGGGGTCGCAGCGTTAACTATCTTCAGTTGTCTCAAGTGTAAGTTGGATATTATTCAAACTATCTTCTACCACAATTATTATAATCGTAGCTGTTAAGGTTAGTTTTATTTGTTTGGTTCATATTCTACAAACATTTGTCGTGATTTTAGCTTTTCAATTCGAATCAATACTTTGTATCAAAACTATAATATAGATTAGGATATAATTTGATGGTTCAATATTGAATGGAGTTTTTCTAAATCTTAATCACAATAATGTGATAATTATTTTTTATTAACAAACTTTTGAATCCTCAAATAAATAAAACTTGCACGTCGTATACTTTGTAATTAAAAGTTATATGTCACTTTAAATTCAATGCTGTAATACCTACACCCAAAAATGTAAAAAGTATATTAGAGAAATTAACTATTCTCATTTCCTTAATCTGTTTTGGTGAAATATATGCAAACTTATTTTTGTACTAATTTTTATCATAGACAGACTGATACAGGAACAGTTAAGGGCCGGGGGAATAAAACTATATAGACTATATTTGTTTATCCAACCAATCAAGTGAACCTTGAATAATTGACAGCATTTTAAATAATTTTGCTCAACACATATCAGTCGTCAAAATATAATTATATGTTTTCTAAGTCAATTACCATAAACAAAGAATTGCTGATCCAGTTAAAAATTAAAAATGGATATTAAATGTATCGTTTTTTAATATTTTTAAGGAAGTTTACAATAAAATTTGATTTAATGGTTTAGAGCGATATCTTCCAAAATATTGTACACGTTGTGACTCTTTGTTTCTAGAATAAATAACGTTGTAATTGTTCTTAAGTTTCAACTTAATATGAATGAAATTGTTTATAACCTGCTTTAAGGACAAGGATGAAGGTTTGAAGATAGGCCTAAAGATTTAAAAATAAAACGCGAAATTAAGATGACCACCCTTATGTTTATCTTTTTCCCTTTCCGCTTTCAAAGAAACACAATAATTGTTGCTAGATGGTTTCCATCCTGGCTATTTACTGTGCGTATCTTTTAATAGGAAACTAAGCAAATAATGGCATGAGCTACAACTCTGAATATTCGAAAGAAGAAGAGTAAATATCTATTAACTACACTTGTAATCATTTTGTTCTACAGCTTGACAAGCGGTGGCTCTTTGCAGCAGTTCTTGACCTTGACTTCTTGCACCAAGGACACATGCTCTCCACTCGGCCTTCAGACTCCTATCTACCCTGCGCGAGGGGTGTTTGTGGTGTTAACTACAGGGATTGATCCCTACTGCAGTAAGTGACAAGTGTACACCACTTTTACACTACCATTCATAAAACAATATTCCACATCTCTTTAACTGTATTTGTATTGCGTTAGGGTCTCTTATGAAAGACGGAATGTTGCAATTTTGTATTTTTAATTGTTGGATGCACAATTTGGTGATCCTCATCATCCATTTAAAAATATGTTTGTACTTTAATAACAGTATCAGGTGTTCTTAATTTAAATAGTATTTTTTAAATTTAACAAACATAAGTAAATACATTGAAATACTACAGTTAATATTATAAAAATAACAGAGTTATGTCCAAAAATACTGTTTTTAACTAAACTTCCATTTAAATGCGGTAAATGCTGGACACGATTACTGTGGACCCGTCAACAATGAGTAAGGTGTGTGAAACGGGCCTGAGATTGGTACAAGTAATCGTTCATATAGGATTTTTCCTAAATTTGAAACCGGTAAGATCAGCATAGGAAATGTTCTAGGCAAATTCTACTCCATCTTGCTAATGACTGACCCATCTTACTCACGCATGTTCTCTCCGTAACACCTTGTCAGGTGTGTAGAATGTTAACATCTTTGTATTTTTCTGTTCTAGTCTCGGATACAGCCAGTGACAATCTCATGGCCAATTACAAAAATCCGGCTACTGCTGCAATATAATTTGGTTGGAAGATATCCACGGATGATCAAAGAAGAACAGTTTTATTTTATGTTCATTTATATACTTCGTTTTATTTTTGTCCACCATTGTAAATCAGTTTAATAACTGAATTTAATTGACGTTAAATAAATAATTGCAACTTATATGTTCGAGTGATTAATTACTAGATTTATGAGAGCACATCGGTAATAATATGTTGGATTGTTTATTGATCTATAACAACAGGTATTAACCCACAAGCTTCAGGTAACTAAAACTAAACAGTTTAACATAATAATTTACAACAATACAAATACGTTATACAAATCATTAAATACGCGAACAAGTAATATAAAATTAACATTATACATTAAATACAGTAAGAAAAACTTAAATAGCAAAGCATAAACATGAAAAAGGTGGAAAACACACGAATAAAGCAAAATAATGAAGTTAAAACATATAAACTGGTGAAAAGTGAAAAGAGTGATAAATGTTAAAGAATCATATTCGATAAACTTTCATAAACAGCTGCTTTAAAGAGCGGTTGTTTTGTAAAATAGTGGTGAATACAACGGATGGCAAACGGTTATTGGTTACTGAATAATGATGGGTATACCTGCATATAATTCGATATCGATTTATGATTGGATATCTATCAATGATTAAAAATTAGTTACCAACGTATCAATTAGTTAATTATTAACATGAATGGATAAGAACTAAGATAATTTAAAAATATATATATTTTTATCGATTTTTGTGAAGCACAACAATATTGTGTATTCCGGTTTTACTAGGTGCATACATAATGAAATGAACTCCAAAACTGCCGGTGGATATATTATGATTTGATATCGATTAATCAGGGACTCGATGAATGACATGAATCTTTTGACATCACTTTAGTAAAAACTCAGTATTATTATTCTTGATGGATGTGCTGGATTTTCTCACTTATACCCCGTCCCCTCCTGAGACGGAAGTTTGTTTTAAAAATAGTTCCACGCAGATATTATAAAAGTTACACTATAATTTTCAATTGTTAGCCATCATGACCTTCGCTCTAGATGTGCAATGCCCGAAGTAGGCCACGAATAATAACACATCTTGCCTGAATCAGCACTACTTGTAAGTATCGAGCATAATAAATCAAGGGGTCTATCTACTAGTACTACACTCAGCCATTGTTTTACTTCTTGTCGAGGTGCCCGCAACTGCGGGCGGGCCCAGGCCGTTTAGGGGGACCGTTAAAAAAAAATCAGTGAAAAAAGCAGTATTTCACCCTGTTCGGAAAATATTTTTTGTTTTCGTTGCTAAAATGACCGTTTTGTGAATCTAGCGGTTTGAAGATGAAATCTAGTGGATATTTAGGAACTTTGAGCGTCCACAACACAACAACTCACAAAAACTACATAATTTTGGTATTGCATTCAGCCCAAAACTTTTTTCTAAAATGCACCAAACGCACTTAACTATAAAAACCTGATTTTCAAAATTTTAGCCTGCGGCGCTATTGTTGGGGGGCAAAGCCTCCAAACCCCCCGTGCTTGGTCCCTATATAATACCCTCGAGATATTATTGGATGAGCGTAGCGAGCGAAGCGAGCGGAGCGAAGCGAGCGAAGCGAAGATTCCATTTCACTACACTGGAGAAAAAAATCCGGAATGTTTTTTTTTCTGTCTTTCTTTTTTTCTTTCTTTCTTTCTTTCTTTCTTTCTTTCTTTCTTTCTTTCTTTCTATCTTTCTTTTTTGTGTGTCCGGCTAAACCGATACTCCGATTGCGATGAAATTTCATGGAGGCCTTCGAAATCTCTGAACTTAGAACTGCCACGTTTTTGAGCGCAATCGGGAAATTTTTTCTCATAAAAAACGCAATTTTACGATTTTTTCGATTTTTAAAAACTTTCTTCGAATTATAACGCCTACATGCTTTAACCGATTGTAATGATTTTTTCACAGAACCTTAATTTCATGAATTAAGATATTCGTGCGAAATTTGAGCGTAATCGAAAAATTATTTCTCATGAAAATCGAAATTTTACGTTTTTTTTTCTTTTTTAAAACAATTCTTTGACTTATAACACCTATATGCTTTATCCTATTGTAATAATTTTTTCACAGAACCTTAATTTTATAAATTCATATATTTGTGTAAAATTTGTGCGCAATCGAATAATTATTTCTTATGAAAATTTCATAATTACGATTTTTTCCTTTTTTAAAATTACAATTAATTAAAAAATTAAAAATTTAAGGTTATTTTTCATTTAATTTAATTTAATTTTAAAAAAAATCTTCAACTTAGTAATGATTTTTCACAGAACAACAGAAAATCCGCATAACACATGGCAGCTCAATGCACCAATTACGCTCATCCAACAACGCGGCGGGACTTAAGCGTTTTCCTAGTATATCCCACCCCGGATGAAAAGCATGAAATTCAACACTGAGCCTGTGTATGTGTGTATCTGTTAGGGGGGGGGGGTCATTTTGCGGGCGGGCCCATGAAACGAAGTTCAGCCACTGGGTGTACACTTCAATGCAACATTGACTGATAAGTGTGTGCATGAATTTTTGGATGAGCGTAGCGAGCGAAGCGAAGATTCCATTTCACTACACTGGAGAAAAAAATCCGGAATGTTTTTTTTTCCCTTCTTTCTGTATTTTTGTCTGTCTGTTAACACGATTCCGGCTAAACCGATACTCCGATTGCGATGAAATTTCATGGAGGCCTTCGAAATCTCTGAACTTAGAACTGCCACGTTTTTGAGCGCAATCGGAAAATTTTTTCTCATAAAAAACGCAATTTTACGATTTTTTTCGATTTTTAAAAACTTTCTTCGACTTATAACACCTACATGCTTTAACCGATTGTAATGATTTTTTCACAGAACCTTAATTTCATGAATTAAGATATTCGTGCGAAATTTGAGAGTAATCGAAAAATTATTTCTCATGAAAATCGAAATTTTACGGGTTTTTCTTTTTAAAACAATTCTTTGACTTATTACACCTACATGCTTTATCCTATTGTAATTATTTTTTCACAGAACCTTAATTTCATGAATTAATATATTCGTGTTAAATTTGAGCGCAATCGAATATTTATTTCTTATGAAAATTGCAATTTCACGATTTTTTTCTTTGTTAAAAATTACGATTAATTAAAAAAATTAAGTTATTTTTAATTTAATTTAATTTAATTAAAAACAAATCTTCGACTAAGTAATGATTTTTTCACAGAACAACAGAAAATCCGCGTAACACATGGCAGCTCAATGCACCAAATACGCTCATCCAACAACGCGGCGGGACTTAAGCGTTTTCCTAGTAATTATAACCAATGAGATAATTTCAGTTCTTATTTTAAATTTAAATTTAAATAGTGATTTATTGGATGAGCGTAGCGAGCGTAGCGAGCGAAGCAAAGATTCCATTTCACTACACTGGAGTAAAAAAATCCGGAATGTTTTTTATTCATTTTATTTTTATTTTTAATTTTTTTCCTGTATGTATTATTGTGTGTTTGTTAACACGATTCCGGCTAGACCGATACTCCAATTGCGATGGAAATTTTATGGAGGCCTTCGAAATCTCTGAACTTAAAACTCCCATGTTTTTGAGCGCAATCGAAAAATTATTTCTCATGAAAATAGCAATTTTACGATTTTTTTCGATTTTTGAATGAGCAAAGCGAAGATTCCATTTCACTACACTGGAGAAAAAAATCCGGAATGTTTTTTTTTCTTTTTTTCTGTATTTTTGTCTGTCTGTTAACACGATTCCGGCTAAACCGATACTCCGATTGCAATGAAATTTTATGGAGGCCTTCGAAATCTCTGCCACGTTTTTGAGCGCAATCGGGAAATTTTTTCTCATAAAAAACGCAGTTTTACGATTTTTTTTCGATTTTTAAAGAATTTCTTCGACTTATAACGCCTATATGCTTCATCCGATTGTAATAATGTTTTCACAGAACCTTAATTTTATGAATTAAGATATTCGTGTGAAATTTGAGCGCAATCAAAAAATTATTTCTCGTGAAAATCAAAATTTTACAGTTTTTTTCTTTTTTAAACAATACTTTGACTAATGACACCTACATGCTTTTATTCTATTGTAATGATTTTTTCACAGATCCTTAATTTTATGAATTAATATATTCGTGTAAAATTTGAGCGCAATCGAATATTTATTTCTTATGAAAATCACAATTTTACGATTTTTTTCTTTTTTAAAATTACGATTAATAAAATAAAAAAAAAAGTTAATTTTTTATTTAATTTAATTTAATTTAAAAAATTTCTTCGACTTAGTAATATATTTTCACAGAACAACAGAAAATCCGCATAACACATGGCAGCTGAATGCACCAATTACGCTCATCCAACAACGCGGCGGGACTTAAGCGTTTTCCTAGTTAAAAAAATTCTTCGACTTATAACACCTACATGCTTAATCCGATTTTAATGGTTTTTTTCACAGAACCTTAATTTCATGAATTTAGATATTCGTGTGAATTTTGTGCGCAATCGAAAAATTATTTCTCATGAAAATCGAAATTTAACAGTTTTTTTCTTTTGTTAAACAATTCTTCGACTAATGACACCTACATGCTTTATCCTATTGTAATGATTTTTTCACAGAACCTTAATTTTATGAATTAATATATTCGTGTAAAATTTGAGCGCAATCGAATAATTATTTCTTATGAAAATCGCAATTTTACGATTTTTTTCTTTTTTAAAATTACGATTAATAAAAAAAAATTAAAAATTTATTCGACTTTGTTATAATTTTTCACAGAACAACAGAAAATCCGCATAACACATGGCAGCTCAATGCACCAATTACGCTCATCCAACAACGCGGCGGGACTTAAGCGTTTTCCTAGTTTACTAAACGGCTTCTCATAAGTGAGTTAAAGCGCAGCTGAAAAGATCTGGCAAGTATTGGGCATGAATATTTTGCAATGCAATTTCCTATTTTTAATAGATAAGCCCACTAAAACTATTTTGACAAAGGAAATATATCAAATTAATGTAATTAATTATTTATAAACATGTTACATGGAGCTTGGGCTAAATTACACAATCCCTCTCCCCTCCTGGGACGGAAGTTAAGATACTAATTTCGTGCAGATATTTAAGTAAAAAGTTACATTTGGATTTCCAATTGTTAGCTATCATTGCAATCACCCCTAGTGAACACAACCGCCAAGGTCGAAAATCAAATTGTAACTTCAATATCTGCACGAACTATTATTAAAACTTTTACCCCAGGAGGGGAGGGGTCTTGTATAATGTATAACTTGGCCTAAGCTCCAAGTCACATTTTGATAAATACGTGAGAAAACCCGGCACCTCCACCAAATAAATCATTATACTGAATATATTTAAATTAATTGTAATTTTCAAATAAATTACATTAATTTTAACCACATTGTAATTGTCGAAATATTTGAGTGTGCTTATCTGGTTCAAATTGAAAATTTTATCACAGAATTTTCATGCCAAATACTTGCCAGATAATATCAGCATACGCTTATATTCTTTCATGAGAAACCTTTACATAAACCTATATAGGTCTTATGTTAATTGAATATTAACAATCTTTCGATTAGGCTTTAAAAGTTATCCCGACTACAACGAGCATAAATGATAACAAACACAAAAAGTGCAACAAACAGTTACAGTGGAATGGTTATTATTATTATACTAGTAGGTAATTATACATTATATTTATAGGTAATAACACTATCATGTATAGTATACAAAGCGTATTATTTCGTCAACTTTAGAGCTGTCAGCTGTCTATCAATCAATGACAAATTTTAATACAATGCAATCGGTTTACAAACATAAAAAAAACATCTAATCAAAACATGAAAAGCTATGCTAAATACTCGTAATTATTCGGCTTGGGAATGCATGTAAGAGATGAACACAGCACACTCGACAACAATAAAAACATCCACGGTAGTTGGAAATATTAGACAAAGAATTCGGGGTTTTGTGAGAGGCTCGATTTTTATCTCAAATACACATAAACATATTATCAGAAAATTGTCAATAGAACCCAAAACACAATCGATGTTAGTGGGTGGAAGGAGGTGAAGTATTGGGGTTTCGAATAAAAAATAAAACTAGTGGAATTAAATGTTATCATGTGAACACAAATGTAACTCTTTTTGTATAGATCAGACTATATAGTTCACATTTTAACTAAAAACTATAATGTGACCTTATGTAAAAGTGATTTGACTATGTGTCATTTTGACTGAAAATCTCAAAAAGACTCTTCTTAAAAATGATGCCTAGAGGACAGCAGAAAAAATCAACTGGTTTGATGAGTGGAGAAATGTAAAACACGGATTGTTCCGTAAAATACAATATTATGAACACCAACGTAAGACTTTGTAGTTTGTATTCTAAACTTCAGTTAGGAAAAAAATGAATAAAATGAATGCAATAATCTTACATGGATATCGTTTTTTACCACATTTAGTATTAGACAATGACGAAAATGCTTATCTGAACCAATTCCAATTCTAAGGATAAATCAATAATTAAAATTGAAACAATGCACGTGTGTCAATAAAACGGTTACATAATCGGCATGTGTAACAAACATTAGCTGGAAATTCATATACATTCAAAGTCACAGATGACATATTCTTTATCCGGTTGATGTCGGGATCAGACCATATCTGACCTCGGCATTGAACTACAAATTGCGAGACCTAAACTTTATGTCGAGTTTTGTTTTGAAAGAGTTAAGTCATGTTTCAATCTCATTTCCGGTAAATAAATACTAATTTTATTTTAATTTGCGGTAAATCGAATCTGACTCCGGCGGTACATGTAAATTTTTTGTATTTTTTTAAATGGTGACCATGATTTGTTAAATTATATCCATCTGAAATATGCGACGTTTAGATTGACATAGAGAAGGTCAAAACGAACTTTATTCATCACAGTAAACGAAAAAGACGAACGTTTGTTAACATTGAAATGTTAAATGCTCCTGTGACGTGTGGCACGATTTCCATGTCCCATTTTACCTTACATTTCATAATCCTTATTGTAATCGTCATACAAATTGAGATAAAAACTCATGTCATACAAATCTTTTGTATCACCAACCAGTCCAAGAATGAAGCTTTTTTTATTAATTTGAGAAAAGCCAAAATGTATCAAACATTAATCCAAATTAAAACAATTGAAATTCAATGTTTCAATTTAACTAATTTTATTTGCTTTACTATACTTTATCTTCTGGTTTATTTACAACTAAATCGCAATTATATGTGCATTTAAATATAAAATTAAAAAAATAAAATGCTACTTTTCATATTGAACAAATAATATTTCGTCTACAAATCTGAGAAATATTGAGTTTCTTTCATATATAGTCAGCACGACAACACCATTCTTCTGATTATGTTAAGTTTATTTACGAATGACAAGCCTTTTAAATAAACTTGTATTTATTTTTTCAATAATTGGATGAGCGTAGCGAGCGAAGCGAAGATTCTATTTCACTACACTGGAGAAAAAAAATCGTGAATGTTTTTTCTTCTTTTTTTTCTCTGTATTTTTGTGTGTTTGTTAACACGATTCCGGCTAAACCGTTAATTCAATTGCGATTAAATTTTCTGGAGGCCTTTGAAATCTCTGAACTTAGAACTGCTACGTTTTTGAGCGCAATCGAAAAATTATTTCACATAAAAATCGCAATTTTACGATTTTTTTCGTTTTTTTTAAAATTTCTTCGACTAATGACATCTACATGCTTTATCCGACTGTAATGATTTTTTAATAGAACCTTTATTTCATGAATTTATATATTCCTGTGAAATTTTAGTGTTATCAAAAAATTATTTCTCATGAAAATCGCAGTTTTACGATTTTTTTTTAAAACTTCTTTGACTTATAACACCTATGTGTTTTATCAGATTGTAATGATTTTTTTACCACCTTGAACCTTTTAGAACCTTATTTTATGAATTGATATACTCGCGTGGAATTTGAGCAGAATCAAAAAATTATTTCTCGTGATAATCGCAATTTTTCGATTATTTCGATTTTTTAAATTTCTTCGACTTATAACTATGACATGCTTTATTCGATTGTAATGATTTTTCCACATTTCCTTAATTTTATGAATTAATATATTCGTGTGAAATTTGAACGTAATCAAAAAATTATTTCTCGTGAAAATCGCAATTTTACGCTTTAAAAAAAAAATTACGCTCATCCAAAAAAGCCTGAAAAAGCGTTTGCGAAGCTTCCTAGTTAATAACAAAACGAAATACTTCAGTACCTAATTTCGCCACTTGTTATTATTTGAATCGCTGGCATTTTGTTAATGGTCGCTGACGCATTAATCAATACCACACACCACATTTAACACATTCGTTTTGTGGTTTTAATACGTTAAATATTTTGCTTGCCTGGAATTATATTGTAACGAATTATAGGTAGCGAATTAGTTATTAATATTTTCTAATTATGTATATTTATAATTTTATTCTAATCTATTTTTATTGTGGTTAACAAACTGGTTCGAGGGGATACTCGCTTTTTGTTTCTGAAGACTCATTCTCGGCATTCATCTTTACGACTGAAGAAAACCTTGGAAACAAATTGTTAGGGTCTCCTGTGGCTGGAATCATTCCGCTGACCTTCAGAACCAGAGAAGGTTCGGCCGTTGGCTATGGTGTAGATAAGGCAGATTTCAGTTATATCTTTGCTTACCCCATATGTTTTGTGTGTGTTTTTGGAAAGTAGTATAATTCTAACCGTCCAGATTCGTGATTCTTTTAAATGATGATTCCGTTACTATCAGAGATAACGCTCGAGACTCTGATGCTTGAGGTTGCGATACTCGTAACCAGAAATCCTGACTGATGGTTTGTTTCCAAATGTTCTATTCTATGTTCTATTTATAGGTCGATGCCATGTTAAATACCTCTTGATAAGCAGTAAATAATTATTTTAAATAATGCTCTAATTTTATTTGATAGCAAATTTATAAATTGTATCTGCTCTGAAATAAAATAATTAAAGGGGATAATTTTAACGACATTTATAAATTTAATTTAATATCAATTTAAACTCAAATATTATTGGAATGTTTGTACCGGTAATGAAATGTAATGTCAGAGGCGGAATTAATTCAAATTTAGGGCATCTTCTTTAGTCGTTCATTAAACAATCGATTACTTACTATCATGAAAAATGATGTTGTCCATTCAATATTGGATTTGTATTTTTACATACAATTAAAATTTTTGAGTAGGGACATCATGTAATCAAAGTAGGTAGTTAAACCAAGGCCTCAAACCAAGACATCGTTTTAGCTGAATAAAAAGTAAGATTTCATTGTTAATTTAATAAAGTAATTTAAGAAAAAAACGGGAGTGAAATTAATAAAGTTCCTTTTTGGGCTAGATTCCGCCTATCATCCATTAAAGAACTTGTCCTAAATAACCAATTAAACTTCAAATCGGGAATTATGTCGACTCGCATAATTCAATTGCAATATTGATAGTAAAACAATAGTAATCAAGCTACATGAGCCAGTACACAATCTGTGGGATCAACTAAAATATTCAAAATAATTTCCAACGACGTAGGTTCGAGTGATGTTATTACACGGGTATCTAGTGCATGAATTTGTTTTGTACCAAGTTCGCTCTCCAATCGTATGATGGATATTTAAAAAAATATTTCCATGCCGATTAACTATAATTATTAAAAAAATTACAAAACTCCCCGTTCGTAAATCCACCTATGGTTACGTAAACAACAATCGTGGCATATATCAAAAACTGAAATGAGATCGGTAAATCACATTTTATGTAATTGTTTTTAAACACGAACACCATGCGACTCCATTTAACTCCCATATTTCTATCATTCGTTTAGATTTTACCAGAGATATTCATAAAAATAAGATTATTTCAATGACAAAATGGTTTTAAAGGTCTTGAAAATAAATATAATTCTCCAGAATAATTGCCTCTGGATGACCGAAACGACGGTTTAGAATCGTATATAAGGCGAGGGGTATACCTCACAGTAGATATCAATCACTAATAGAAGCCTCTACTAAGCCTTCTATCTGCAGAACATGGGGAACTGGACGATAGCCTGTCTACTGGTGGCAGCCGTGCTGGCGGGCAACGCTTTAGCCCTTAGTAAGTATATCTTTTCTAATATAAATTCTATGTGATTTAATGAAAATCTCAGTTCAAATAACATACAATAATATTATTGATGAGAATGTATTAAAAGTTGTCATAATTTGATGTTCATATTGCTAAAATATATTCCTGGGGTGGGATTCACCCATTACTCTAGACTATGTAGACACGTTACATTTATTATTGGTTAAAATAATAACTTAAATATCTCCAAACTGGCAAGGAACATAATTGTTCAATTGCACAGTTTATAATTGATATATTGAAAGTAGCAAATGGACCAGGCTAATGCAAATTCCATGTGGATATTGTATTTCTGACTCTAATGCAAAATTGCATTTAATTAGACGAGTGAGGGCAGCAAACGAAGTCTTACAACGCAAATCGAATGGCACTTCGGTGATTGTGTGATTGTGTGGCTCGTTGGTCTTGTGGTTAGCGTATCTGCTTCCAATTCAGAAGGTCCAGGGTTCGATTCCCGCCAAAGTCAGAATCGATTCCCGCCAAAGTCAGAACTTCTGATTTGGACTTCAGTCCATCAGTTCTTGTCTTAGCAGTTTGTAAACGGTGACTTTGGAGCCGTCCTAGCAACGAAGCACATAATAAATTTCAGAGTTGTTCTGAATCGGCCTTGTTGATTCTGGCGTTGATTCGCGGGTGTTCGCACTGTCCATACCACTGATTGCTATATTTCCTATTAAAAATATCGATCTTTGGTTGGTTATCGCTCACTCGTCGATTGCGTCGGGGCCTGCAGGGTTGGCTTGGTCGCTTTGATTTAAAGTACCCCACTGAAAATCAGTTATATAACTGAGTGGGCAGACTCTAAATAAAATTTATTATTTATTTATTTATTTATTTATTCTGTATATGTGTGTGTGCGTAGAAAACAGACGAATCGCTGAATTGATTGCGCTGAAATGTTTAACAGATCCGGTACGAGTAAACTGAGAACTGTTAACAAAATTAGCTAGATCCGCAGCGATTTAAACCTACAAGAAATAATTGGATGAGCAAAGCGAAGACTTCAATTTCACTGACACCCCCCCCCCCACAAAAAAAAAAATTAGTTCAGTTCTTTTTTCGCTCTCTACCGGACAAACGGCATACACGATCTTGATGAAAATTGGAGTGGACCTTTGAAATCTCTGAACTTAGACCTGCCACGTGTTTGGGTACAATCGAAGAAATATTTCTCATGAATGTCGTACTTTTACGATTAAAAAAAAAAAAAATAGTGCGATATTTTCGTGGCATTTGGGCCAATTCTGACCAAACGGGTGGGGCTACAACGTTCATATATTTTCACATGGACATTCAAGTAATGGTGTGATGTATTGCCTTTTGAAAGAAAAAGATGAAAAAGTTAGCCAGAATCCATAGAAATAAAGGTTTTAATATAAGTTTTTTGAGCTATATAATAATAATAAACAATTATCTATAGAAACTTGACAACAATCACCAACAATGCGTACAAAAAGCAAGTCTTCGGGTCTCCAGATATTTTACATTCTAATTACCATAGCAATTAGTACTACTTCATAAAAAATGTCCTAGTTTAACAAAAATGATTTTGCGATGGAACTTAAAGAAGTAAAGAGATTCAACGCGTACAAAAACCTAAAAAACGTTCATCCATCAACGCGACTAAAAAAAAAAGTTCGCGAAGCGGCCTAGTAAATTGAAAATTAGGCTGAAATGTGTAGGATTTAATTTAACGACAATGGTTTTGTTTTTGCATATTTTTAAAAATTATTATTTGTCAGGCTGTGCATGCATGCAGTGAACGAAGTGTATCGTACTGGCTATGTATTCCATAGTATTGAATGCATTTCAATTGCATGCAAACATGTTATCTATAGTTTTTTAATTACAGACCAGAAATTACAAAATCTTTCCCGACCGGCAGTTTGAACACAGGTCTTCCAAATTTTGGGTATAAGTGCGCCTTAGCCAACTAGACTAGGAAAGCGCCAAAGTAGTTGTTAGACGAGTGAGCGAGTCATGTGTTGAGTACCCGGGAACATTCCAATTCATCCGCCTACATCTACACAGCATGGGCCTTTTCTCCCTAGCCTACAGGCTAGAGTTGCGCATTATGGCTTTGAGTTTACGCAACCTTATACCAACTATAATCTCAAAATCCAATCATTTGTACCTATATAAAATTCATCACATGAATCGCTCACTCGTCTAACAACGACTTTGGCGTTTTCCTAGTCTAGTTGGCTAAGGCGCGGTATTATGACCGTCAGCTAAATATTTAGACCGGGACTAAAGTAAGTTGTAAATGGGTATTATGACCGACAGATAGCGCTTAGCGATGGTCTAAATGTTAGTCTCAGACTAAATTTCCTGGCCGTTGGTAAAAGGAGCCGCTAAATGTTAGCTGTGGACTAAATATCTGGAAAAATAGCGGCTATGTTAAACATTGACAGTGATTCAGATGACGAATTCTTAGCTGATATTGCCGTAGAGGAAGAAAAGAAAAGGTTTATAGTGAGAGACGCAATTATCTCGATTAATGTAATGATGCAGAGTTGACACAATTGACAATTGCTCCTCGTTCCTCAATAGGAACAAAGTTCCGTTCACGTTCCTTGTGACTGATTTAAATAATAATAGATGTGATAGGAGTTAATTGAGTCGCATAGATGCAAAAGAAAGTGAGTCCCATGCCATCTGACGAGGTTGGCGTCATTTTCGAAAACACAAAATATGTCACAACTCGCAGAATATGTTTCATACTGCAGTTTACGATATCTGATACTGGAATTCGACGGGATTACGACGGCAAAAGGAACTTATAAAGGAACTTTAAATCCGTTCCAAGCTCCTACGAAATAGTAACTTTGACGTTACAAGCTCCTGATCTAAGAAAAGGAACGCGTTTCCACAAAAGTTCCTGATAAAGGAACGCGTTCCTCCACAAGACTGGTCAACCGGGTCGAAAGAGAACGTGGCTCGCTGTAGGTATTTACAAACAGTCTCAGGTCAGACACTGGTCTTTGCAACGAAATAATTAGTGTAGATGTTAACCCCCCCAAATACAAAAATTTGTAAAAAAAAAAAAAAAACGGCAGCCAAGCTCTCCTTCAAAAGTCTTCGGCTGTGAATGCTGTGAGATATAGAAGTTGAGCCAAGCATTTCATTCTTTCTCCCTAGTTTCGTATTAAAAAGAAGTTAGATCATTTCTCCTGTTGACGAGCGCCAAGCCAACCATTTTCGTGGTAAAAAAAAAAAAAAAATTCAACTCAAAATCGTAAAAAATTACTTGGCCATTGACTTTTTAAGAGTTTTCGTAATGAACCAAATTTGAATTGCGAGAGTTGTGAAGACTCAATCCCTTGCATTCGCATTAACGACCAAGGAATGCCCAGGCAAAAACCTTCATTTGGGATTGCCGGTGTCGACAGGATTCGAGTTTACAAGCCACACATTTACTCTCGACACTTAGCATATCCTCTGGACCTCGACAGAGTCGACACCCATACATATAGATAGTGACCTGAAGTGGTATCTATTTATTTCTTTACAGGCGAAGTATGCTACGACAACCTTGGCTGTTTCTCAATGCTGCCTCCATGGAATTCGAAGACTAGGCCGATACCAGCTCCGCAGTCCCCCGCCATCATAGACACCCAGTTCTATCTATACACCCGCAGTCAGCCAGCCGGATATAAGGCTGTGAAACTTCCGACCATCTCCTTCACCGGATCAGACTATGTCGGGAGCAAGCCGACGTTCTTCCTCCTGCATGGTTTTATCAGTAGCGGGAACGAGACGTGGATACTTGCTATGAAAGATGCGCTGCTCAAGGAGGTAAGTTCTTAATACTATAGAGTGAATACTAGTTAATATATAGTATTTTGATTCGAAAATACTTATCTAAAAAAAATATCATGTTACCTATTTAATTATAATATCGTGAATGTATCCTGTATAATATTATCAGCCCATAAATCTACCTCTTAAATATGTTGTGGAATAATTTAGGGCTGTGAACTTGGCATTCCGATAACGCCAATTCTTTGCAAGAATTAAGAGAGGGCGCTGAGTTTGGTCCAACTCAAATGCTCGCGCTCAGGTGTTGACGATTGCAGCTGAAGGGTTATAAAATATCACTATCAATAGAGTTCATTCATATTAATACCCACACTATGGTTGCCAAGAAGCATTAAAAAATCAAATTCCCATCAAACCATTTATCTTACGACTCATTCATCTTACGTCACATTGATTTTAACGTTGATAATATCCAGTATGAAAATTTGTGTTAAAACATTTGTGCATCTTGGAATAAATTCTCAGAGTTCACCAAAATTGAGTAAACTACGGAGATTTCACGATTATTTAATTTAAAGACGAATAATTTATATAGAACTAGGAAAACGCTTAAGTCCCGCCGCGTTGTTGGATGAGCGTAATTGGTGCATTGAGCTGCATTGAGTTACGCGGATTTTCTGTTGTTCTGTGAAAAAATCATTACTTATTCGAAGATTTTTTTTAAATTAAATTAAATTAAATTAAAAATTAACTTAGTTTTTCGAAAAAATAATAATTTGGACGTAATTTTAAAAAAGAAAAAAAATTGTAAAATTGCAATTTTCATTAGAAATTATTTTTCAATTGCGCTCAAATTTTACACGAGTATATTAATTCATGAAATTAAGGTTCTATAAAAAAATCATTACAATATGATAAAGCATGTAGGTGTTATATGTCAAAGAATTGTTTTAAAAAAGAAAAAACCCCGTAAAATTTCGATTTTCATGAAAAATAATGTTTCGATTAAGCTCAAATTTCACACGAATATCTTAATTCATAAAATTAAGGTTCTAATAAAAAATCATTACAATCGGATAAAGCATGTAAGTGTTATAAGTCGAAGAATTTTTTTAAAAATCGAAAAAAATCGTAAAATTGCGTTTTTTATAAGAAAAATTTTCCCGATTGCGCTCAAAAACGTGGCAGTTCTAAGTTCAAAGATTTCGAAGGCCTCCATAAAATTTCATCGCAATCGGAGTATCGGTTTAGCCGGAATCGTGTTAACAAACACACAAAAATACAAAAAAAAAGAAAAAAAAAAAAAAAAAAACATTCCGGATTTTTTTCTCCAGTGTAGTGAAATGGAATCTTCGCTTCGCTCGCTACGCTCGCTACGCTCATCCAATTACGCGTACTAGATCTCACAGATTGATCCTTTATTAACGTTATCGTGAAATATCATACCGATATTGTTAACAGTTTACTAAAAAAAAAAAAAAACTGAAAACTGAGCGTCTAAAATCGTCTCCGTCTGCGACTCATCCCAAATTTAGTGCAGCCATATCTCCAGTTAATTCAACCATAGAATCCTCCTAGATTTAACCACTTTAGCATACTGACCTGCTGAGTGTTGGGGTGTAAGTTGGACTTGAATCAGTGTCATCTAAAAACTAAATTTGGTAAAACTCTTTTTGTTCCTACAGTTTGACGCGAATGTGTTTATTGTGGACTGGAGCAAGGGCTCCATGCTGATCAACTACCTCCAGGTGGTTGCTAACACCAGAGTCGTTGCAGCTGAGATTGTCAGGTCAGTCGCCGTAGAATATTTCCACCTGGTTATTGATTGAAAGCTTCAGGATTAAATTCCAATTCGTATTTCGTTACTTTTTCTTCAGAGTCGTACACAAATACAATTGTTTATCTTATAGCGATTTATTGTAATTTTTAACGTGTTTTGTAGGAATACTCTTACTGAAATTGAAGCACAATAAGCGTAACTTTTAAATTAAACCGTATGTTTAGTAGAATATAAACCAGGAAACAACTTTATATAAGTTAAAATATATATAAAACTGAAAATTAAGTTATTACTCATGGACATAATAAAAAGGTTTAAAATTTTAACATTTCACCTAAAATAATAATATACTATCAACATTAGTTTTATTTCTCAATTTCATTAATCGGAAAACACTCCCGTATGTGTAATTGATTATTAATAGTGTTTAGATGGTCAGTCCAAAGGTAGCAGAATAGTTGCAGTACTGTTACAATCTATTCTGAAGTTGACCGTCTCGGTAGCTTGGGGTAATGCACTCGATCGGCAATTGGAAGACAGGGGTTCGATACCCTGCTGAGATGATTTTTTAAATTTCTGTGTTGATTTACACAAAGTAAGTATTGTTGTTTACAAAAAAATTATTTAACGAATAATTTTCATAAACAGTTGAACATTATGAACACACGCATTTTATAACAAATAGGATATATTTTGAAATACTATTTAATTAACGGGTTGTGTGGTCATGCAGTACTATTTATAATTCCCTGGTGTGATGTACTATATTAAAAAAATTTTAATTGAAAGTCAAATTTGGAATAGATGGTAAATTTTACATTTTTGTAGAAGTTTGAAACTTTATAAAACCTTTTACCTACACACAATGATTTAAAAATAATTCCTGCAACTTGCGTCATTTGCAATGTGGCGTTTACTTACAGGTTAGCTAATTACTTGATTATCAACAAGGGAGCGGCTGTTTCAAGATTCCATTTAGTAGGGCACAGCATTGGCGCCCACATTTGTGGCTACGTGGGCAAGAACATGACCGGAATAGCAAGGATCACAGGTGACACAATTATTTATGCTCATATTATATTTTCTTCAAGTACTTTCTCAGATGTCAAGAAAACCTTTGTGTGCATGTAAGTTTTCAATATTACTTTGATTTCTTTTACGCCTCTATAACCGTGAATATAACAATTATGTTATAGTTATACATAAAATTAGAAATTATCAACATGGAAACAAATTTTTTGTAAAAAATTAAAATTTTAACAAAAAATTGTTATAAAAACAAAAATGTATGTTGCACATTTTAATGCATGATAAGCTTACATAAATGAACATAATCTGGAGGTGATAAAGATTATGGAGATGGAGACATTAATCACAAACAATGATGCCGCTGTTGTTAAGGCGATCCACACAATGCTCGCACCTATATCCCGCACACTCCCTCCCCCCCCTGCCACCCAACGTTGCGCCCGAGCCTACGTAGCGTCTACTAAACTTCATTCCACCTCTAGCCTTGGACGCGGCTCCACCTGGCTTCGAGGGATTCCCCAAGGAAGTCCGCCTAGTGGAGAGCGACGCTATGTTTGTTGAGACAATCCACACCACGGCCCGCCCCTATATCCCTTTCCCCTCCCTCGTTGCGCCCTCGCCTACGTAGTTGCTAATGACCTTCATTCCACCTCTAGCCTTGGACGCGGCTCCACCTGGCTTCGATGGATACCCCAAGGAAGTCCGCCTAGTGGAAAGTGACGCAACGTTTGTAGAGGCAATCCACACCATGGTCCGACCCTATATCCCGAACTGGGGTCACGGCTTCATGGGTCCTATTGGTCACGTGGACTTTTACATGAACGGTGGCATCAACCAGCCAGGCTGTCTCTTACCTAAAAATCTCACTTCGCCTACAACCAACATCTCGTTGGCAAGTCTAGGCAATGTTTCAGTTGAAGGTAAATATCATTTGAAATGCATTTTGATTTATAAGAATATAGTATTTTATATTTTTATTCTAATCGTTTATTCGTTTGCTCCTGCTTTCAGATGCCTTTCAGTACGCAACCTGCCACCACAGCCGTGCGTATCATGTGTATACGGCATCCATAACCAACAAGAATTGTACTTTCTGGGGTCACAACGTGGACCACCTTAAATTGTCTCCAATGTAAGGACTTTTGCCAATTATTTTAATACCTCTACCACTTTATGACACAACGAAATTCGAGATTATTATATTAATTTATGGGTTGGCGGGAGCTGCTTAATTCGCCGGGTTCAGTTTTAGCTGATAGATCTATATTAATATTATATTGATTTGGCCTGCGGTCCTTTTAAAATTCAAATTAATATAATGTATCAAAACTATTATACATATTGGGCTATATTTGGATCCCATTCAAAGAATACTTTTTAAAATTCAGACAACGTTTATGAAAGCATTAGTTCGTCCAAATTTAAATTTGAAAAGCGTTGCAAGGATACAGTCACGGGATATTCCATGCTTTATTTGACTTATTATTCGGATCATTTCTACTATTGGTTTTGAACAGCCATGATTTCTCGACCGTGACATTTCTACAAACCTATGTAGCGCAATTATATTGCCATAAATAATCATATAAATGATAAATATTATGCCTATTCTTGGTCTGGATATGCTTTAGTGATGGTACATCATTGCAACATCAAGACTTAAATCTCGGAGTAGTAAACAGAATCGGCATGATCAATTTATTATTTGCCAGTCTAAGGAATGGAGAAGGAAGAAGAGGAAGATGAAGAAGAAGAAGAAGAAGAAGAAGAAACTTATATGTGTATGTGGGTACACGTGTAATTATTTCTAAAAAAGTACCATTTTGTTTTACAGAATGGCGATGGGCGGTGAGTTAACTCAACTGTTACCTGTACCTTTGACCAAGTGCACCAGCGGTACATGCTCCCCTGTTGGTCTTCAGACTTATATCTACCCCGCACGCAATGTCTTTGTGGTGAAAACTGAAGGGACTGCTCCCTACTGCGGTAAGTGTCAACAACTTCCATATTACAATCATCCAAATAATAATGTTCCACGTATATTCATTGTAATTGGATGAGCGAAGCAAAGACTTCAATTTTACTGACCCCCCCAAAAAAAAATTAGCTCGGGTGTATTTTTGTTTATTTCTTCGCACTCTACCGGGGAAATGGCATATGCGATCTTGATAAAAATTTGAGGGGACCTTCAAAATCTTTGAACTTAGACTTGTTACGTTGGGTACAATCGAACAAAAAATATTTCTTATGATTATCGTACTTTCACGACTTTTTTCGATTTTTAATGAGATATTTTCGTGATATTTGGCAAACGGCTACTCCGATCTTGATGAAACTTTATGGGAACGTTTAGAATCACTAAAATTATTTATGTTATGATTTTAGAGACATTTGAAGAAATATTTCTTATTTAAATCGTACTTTTCCGGTTTTTTCCCGGTATTTAATACGATATTTTCGTGATATTTGGGCCGATTCTGACCAAACGGGTGGAGCTATAACTTTCATATTTTACATTGACGTAACGATTATGGTGATGTAGTGCCTTTTGAAAGAAAAAGTTTTAAAAAGTTGGTCAAAATTCATAGAAATTTTAATATAAGCCTTTTACAGGTGTATATAATTAACAAGTAATACCAAGTAACAATAGAAAAAGTATTAAGATCTCACTTAAAAACGTAATCATTGGACAGAAATATTAAAAAATAGCTCATCCATCAACGCGACTGGACAAAGTGTTCGCGAAGCGTCCTAGTTTAGAATGATTGCGCACAAGACAGAAGTCTATGACTGGGAAAAACGAATGTAGGAAAGCTTCTCAGAAGCACAAGGGCTGCTTCATACGAACCAATGTTAACATCTATAGTAGGCTAGATCCCCAGTCATTGGTCCACTGGCGTGTCAATTAGAAGTCATCTTGAATAGGTCAGTTTTATGTTAAAGTAGGTTGTAGTGATTTGTAGCCCAAATATTTTTCAAGCCTGCTGTCAGGTTGACAGGTGAGCATATTAGCCATTACCACCAAATGATTACTAAATTACTAAATTCCCTTATGCAATAACTTCCTATTGTTTCTGTTTGTGCATTTCCATGCTTTAAAACATAATATCAAGCATAATTTGAAACGCCAAATCGCCATCTTGAATAGGTCAGATTGACGCTTCAATTTGCTACGCTAGCGCCTGTACGGACGTATTGGAGACTGGGGATCTATGTTAAATATCATTACGAACCACACTGCAGCGCTCCAGGAGCGTAACAAGAGGGGAGGGGGAATTCACCCCTATTTTATATCCTCTGACGCCCTTAGTTTTGTTCTGTTACCCCTTCAGAATGTTATACATCTAGTTCGTCATTCATCACCACGTCTATACAACACTGAAAACCTAGTTGCAGTCAATACCTGACTTGTGGCTAGTTGTGCAAAGAATCATGCCGACGAAGCCAAAAAATTCATTCCCATCATTCCCATCATTCACCTCCTCAATTCCCCCAACCTCCTTCCCCGATTAGAAAAAGAGTTTCTACGCATCTGCAGCGTTTGGTACGTTCCGAAAGCTGTTGACTATGCTTTGGAGCTAGCATTCTCCAGCACGTTAAAGCATCTATAAGCACGATATACTTTCAGAACACCTCGAGCATTGGCATGGCTGTTTCGGGGAGGCGCGCAATTGTGCGCTGAAACATATCTTAGCGCAATTGTTAGGTTAAGTCCGTCATTTAGGGCGTTTAAGTTATAAGTGAAATAACAAAGTGAGACCGTTGTGGATTTTGTCACGTCACAGAACGATACATTAACAATTTAATGAAGTGATCAGCCATTTTTGTTTTTAAAATACTGACAATACTCCCATTTGTTGAAAATTCTCAAGTGAAAACCTCGGGCATATTGAGCATGCTGACTATGCTCACAAGTCATGTTACGGAACGCCAGGCATAGCATATTATTTAACAACTTTAGAAACGTTCCCGTTGTTGAGCTTTGTGTCAGATTGTGGTCGATCTTTGATCATGAGGTTCGACCAATTTAGACCACTGCGGCGCAGGCAGCTCCTGTAAACACCACCGATTTGTAGCCTTCTTAGTAGGTTTGCACAATGGTGAGTGTGAATTCGTGTGAAGATTGTATGTAATCGTACATTCTCGTGGATCTCAACCCTCAAGTAAACTTGTGGCTAACGTCAGTTTCAGTTGCGTTGCCGTTGCCAATAAATTCTTTACCTTTGCGAACTTAAAGACGAAGAAGAAAAGTTTCATATCGTCAACAATCATCTGTATCTATCTATTTTAGTTATGAACATTGATGAAATTAATATAGCTATTAGTTTATTTGGTTCAATGCTTCCACGCAAATCGTCAGTTCATGAAGGATGTGAGTAGGACAGAACGGTGCCATGACATATTTAGACACATACAGAGGGGAAGGATGAGGGTTTGATCATGTCGTAGTCTTTGTCATCGTTCGACATGTCGTTCTTGTCGTCGGGTTGGTCGTGAGGGGGGAGGTGGGTTCCCAACGACGAAGAATGCCAGAGTTCGCCTCCAAATTTAGGAAGGAAAATACTCCCCTATTTACTTTAATTATTTTTATCTCTTGTTTGGCCTTTTATGATGAGCAAAAAAATGATCTGTGTAAAATTTACAGTGGTCCCAGACAGAGCCAAATTACTTTTTGCCTACAGTGGATTTATTAAACACTGAAGCTATTGAGGCGCCCGTTAGGGCACCGCATTCAAGCCACTGTGCGCTAATTCACACACACACACTTTAAACAGCTAGACAAGTTGAGTCGTTTTGTGTCACACAACCCTCTTGAAACGTGAAAAACTTAACTCAAAAGCATTGAGATCTGAAAGAAAGGCCAAGCTTGTGTACTCTTCTACATTTTTGCACTCTTAATAATTATGTAAATTCACTTTGCTCCGTTACTCCTTGCAAAGCTTGGCAAAACAAATTTGCACGAACTATTACATTTAAAACAATTGTTGCAAATACAATTTTTCTAGATTTGCGAGTATGCTGTCCCGGGCCAAAGTGAATTTGCGTATTAATAGTGTGCAAATAAGTACACAAACTTGGCCCTTCATGTAGATGTCAATGCTTTTGAGAGTGCATTGTTATTGGCTTGACTGTGTTGGTGGTTATTTAAAAGTATATCTAGTTTAGCCATCTTGCTATGTACTGCACTTGATTTAACATGAGGTCTCCAGCCAGCGATCACCAAGCTCATTGGAGAAACTGATAGTGTATTGTTTTCTAATTTACTTAACAAAACTAACTTACTTTGTTTTGTAATTGTGTAAGATCTCTCTTCTTCCATGGTCACACGTTTTTTACGCGACTAGCTCTCAGGTTTAAAGGGTTTAACCGTTGAATGAACACTTGATGGTCTAACACCTTTGCATTTCTCTGTTCTAGTCGCGGAGCCAACCAGTGACGCAATCATGGCCCCGTTTAAAAATCAGACTTCTGCCACAATCTAATTTCATTGGCAGAATGTATATAGATGACTGAAGAAGAATTATGCAATGTTATAAAAGGTTATTGACCCGGAAAAACAAAACACGTGTATTTTTTTAGTTATGCACATTATTATGTTCGAGTGATTTTTTGCAAAATTTAAAAGAGCATATCGATAATAAAACGGCTTGTTCGACGCTTTCTTGATTACATACATGTGTCGTGTAGGGTCTACCAAGAATCTTTTTCGGGAAACAAAATATGATTTTCAGTTAATGTGCCTTTTTATATTCGAGCTTAATACTGGTATAAACCTGTTGGATATAAGAATATTTCCAAAATACTTCAAAATGTAGTATTGGTTTTCCTCAATACTTCAAAATGTAGTATTGGTTTTCCTCAATATATTGCTTGTGACATAAAAAAAAATAAAAAAAATAGTAATTGTAATTGTTACTCAAACTAGATGAAAATGTATGTTTTCTCGATCACGTTAATACCTACAATACCAGCAAAGTAATAACTATCATTTATTAATAATGTGAAAGCAAAATAATCACTCGGAAATAGTTATTTTAGTATGCACTTAGACTTTAATTGGTTTGTTAGTTGTTTTGTGGGCTAAAGAAGGTATGGGCATGTCCATAACCCTACACTGGCCGACATGTACCGTCATGGGACATGTTAAATACAATACAACTTAAACTAACTATAATATCACCATAAACATTATACAACTAGGAAAACGCTTAAGTCCCGCCGCGTTGTTGGATGAGCGTAATTGGTGCATTGAGCTGCCATGTGTTATGCGGATTTTCTGTTGGTCTGTGAACAAATTATTACTAAATTGAAGATTTTTTTAAAATTTAATTTAATTAAAAAAAAATTAACTAAATTTTTTTTTTTAATTAATCGCAATTTTAAAAAGGAAAAAATCGTAATATTGAAATTTTGATAAGAAATAATTATTCGATTGCGCACAAATTTTACACGAATTTATTAATTTATAAAATTAAGGTTCTGTGAAAAAATCATTACAATAGGATAAAACATGTAGGTGTTATAAGCCGAAGAAATTTAAAAAATCAAAAAAGTCGTAAAATTGCGATTTTCGTAAAAAATAGTTTTTTGATAACGCTCAAATTTCACATGAATATATCAATTCATGAAATAAAGGTTCTGTGAAAAAATCATTACAATCGGACAAAGCATGTAGGTGTTGTAAGTCGAAGAAATTTTTAAAAAATTGAAAAAAATCGTAAAATTGCGATTTTCATGATAAATAATTTTTCGATTGTGCTCAAAAACGTGGCAGTTCTAAGTTCAGAGATTTCGAAGACCTCCATAAAATTTCATCGTAATCGGAGTATCGGTTTAGCCGGAATCGTGTTAACAAACAGACAAAAATACAGAAAAAAAAAACATTCCGGATTTTTTTCTCCAGTGTAGTGAAATGGAATCTTCGCTTCGCTCGCTACGCTCGCTACGCTCATCCAAAAATGAGAGGGTTAACAAAAATGTGAGATCGCCTAAATTTTTTGAGGAATGCGTAATATTTGAATCAGGAATTTGAATTAAGATTTGAATTGAATACGTTTTGTTGCACAGTATTGTTTTGATTTAGATTGTACACACTTAACTTGTATATACTTTGTATAAATATGTATATTGTATATATTGTAGTATTGAAATTGCTAAATAAACATAAACATCAACAGCCACTTTAAGTATTTATTAACGTTTGGTGGGAGTTGTGAAACACATTTTCAAGGTGTGCACAGTTCTTGAATGTAATTATCACCCTTTGTATCTCAAATAGTCTTGTATTTCTCGTTTCTTGAACTCTTGGTCTGTCTGTTTGTGTGTGTGTCTGTTTGGGCTGAATGCTTGGCACCGTCTTGTCTATTACTGATTTGGAAATGCTATCAATTCACATTAATTCACATCAATTGACAGTTTGCCAATAGATTAATGACAACATTTTTCAACATACTGACACCACTTAAACTCACCTCAATTGGTAACAATTAATTGATGATTAAAAATATTAGGTTGATATCGGTTGCAATTCAATTACTAGTCAATTTAAATTTATACTTGGAAAAAGTCAAAACATATTTTAGCCACTTTTAATCCTTTACTTCCGCTGTGTTTAGCATGTTTTAGGGCAGTGAGAGGAAGAACAAACAAACACATAAGAAAAGTCACTTATCGGTGTTCGGACATAAAAATGCTAGTTTAATAAACGGTTCTTGCATTCGCTGTTGGTTCCGGATATTTAGTCTTGTGAATCTCACTAACCTAGATGAAATAACTAATACAAAGGTGATACAATCAGCATTATTATTATTGTGATTGTATACATTTCATAGGTGATTCCAGGCAAGTGTGTTATAGTATCCTTGGTCCCCTCTCAGTCCCAGCCATTAATTGTCAAATTTTATATTTTTTCACATTTGAAAATTGCAATGGTTCATGTTCTATACATCTAAAAACAGAATTTTTCCCCATTTTATCGTGTGAGTTTTCTGTAAATCATCACAAACGGAACTTACACTATCATTTATTAAACGAATATTAGAAGGGAGGAGTTGAGAGGCCGGTATGGAGTGATATGAAATTTGTATGCCTCTTTTAAATGGCAAAGCAAGTAGCAACATAGAAACATTCAAATGTATTTACATTTTTTATGTTGGAGATGTGATAAAAGAACCATTTATATTTTATTGGTATGATATTAGATGTAATATAAGATTTTCACATTTTTCGCGCTAAATTAAAAAAGTTAAAGTTTGTCACAGGTCTCTACACAGTGTCTAATGTTTCGAATTATTTTTCACGAGAGGACCACACTGAGATGTGTGACTGAGCTGTGAGATTGCAACTTTGAACTGCAGCTCTCTGTCACTTATGAAGTACCGCAGCAGGTTCTTATGCAGCGGCAGTGAGATATCGTCGAGCAGCGACGTCAGGTCGTTCAGGCAGATGCACTGCCCTCTGAAGACAACGTTCCGTTCGTTCTGGTACGCGAGGAAGTCGAAGACGCATTCGTAGCTGCTCGCTAGCTCGTCGGCTCCGTCGTATCGGACGTAGGGGTAGAGAGACTCTGTTGTGGCCTCGTAGTGTAGGAACACCCAGAATACCTCACCCTTTGTGAGAAGCATTCGCACGTCGACAATCCGCGAGGTCTGGAGGTTGAGAAGACAGTTAATCTGGACGACGTTACCTTCGTAGATATGTCCAGGGTGGCTCTTTCTAACGTGTTGAATCAACCCCTCCTTCGATGACCCCGTCCACTGACACTTTAAGTTCCCATCTGAAGATACACGAATTCTACACTTTGTGCTGTACGGACATTTCTGAAGGTGAAGCTCGAAATCTACCAAACTGAATAATTTTTCGCAACCGTTTTCGAAATTTTTACAGTTGACGATTACCTTTGTGCTCATTTCCTCCGCGAATAAGTTTCTGATGGAGGGTTTTGGCGCCTTGCACACGGGACACTCGAAGAGGCGGTCGATACACTTGTTGCACACACTGTGGCCGTTGGGGCACATGAGGATCGGAGGGACGCAGTAGTTGTAACAGACGGGACATTCGAGCTGCTCAAGGAGGGCGGCGTTCAGTTCTTCTGCCGTACGACCGCCGGCAGCCATCTTGACTCCACCTGCAACCAGGATTGGATTGGATATTGCTTAACGTCTCATATCATTCTATTAGAAAATAAAGTTAAGTCAATATAGGGAACCCCATGAGTGACGCTGGTTCGATACTCGCGACCAACGATCCTGACTGAAGGCTTTTCAAGGTTTCTTTTAGTCATGCAGTTATGGCGAATGCTTCCGAATAGCCCTTGAATGTCCCCTACTACACTTTATAACTATACTGAAAGATGTAGCTCACGTATGAAGCGCAAAAATCTGAATCGACAAAACCAAATCAAATCCCACCAATGGCAATCCTGAGAGATTTTCTTCAGTCGTTTGTAAGAATTAAAAGATTGACTCCTCCTACACTCGTTGAGTCTCTCATGGGATACTGTGGGCCTGAGGACATTAACTGTTTTTGTACAATCTCTTCCTAATACCCAACTCTAAAAATACATAATTTAACACACATTCAATCTGTCCCGGGCTGGTTTCCCACGAGTGATTACAATTGTTACCGTCCGACATTATACTATAAAGATTGTGTTACACCAAGATATGGTAATTTGAACTGAAGATGGATACGAATATTGTTCCTGAAAACGTTGTCTACATTTTACAGCAAATTTCGTCATCAATATCATAATTATTTTAATTAACGTAAACATCTGGTCAATCTCTTACATGGAGTTCCTAACTCAATATATATATAATAAGATCATAATTTTAAACTTTTTCTTAACTCATATATAATCGTTGTCGTTCGATTTGAAGTAATAATATATTAAGGTAGTAACATAGCTTGCGAATATACGTTCAACATAAATATATATTTTATGCAGGCTAATCTGCATATAAAGAGGTGCAGTCTTATTCAACAATAAAACTACATGCAATTACTGCGATTTTAATTGTTGAGGATCACTAGGGTCTACACAATTCAGAAAAAAAAAAAATTCTTATTTAGAGTCTACCCACTCAGTCACAGAAATGATTTTCTTTGGGGACATTTGGGGACAACCAAGCCAAAACCACTCATCTCGAAAAACATATTTACTATATGGCATGAAGAATATATGACGCTCTCGCGACTGAAATAATAAACCTTGATATTAAGACGTAATGTTCGAAAGACAAGAATAAAGCATTCCTCATAGAAACCCCTTATTATACAGATTAGACGAGTTCTTTAAGTTGAAAATATATCTGCATTTAATCTATTGTTACATTTTGTTCTGTATGTATGATTTCCTTATTGGCAGAATAAATACTTCATCTTCAGTTATCCCAATATATCATGGACATAACTATATAACTACATTTATTGTGTAAATTAGTTTTCCACTGTATTTATATTATTTTCTATTGTTTATATATTATTTATTTGTATTCATATGTAAATCAGTTATGTGGAAGAACAATAATCGATATCGATTGAACCTTGCAATTATTATTATAATTATACAATGTCTTACATACGTCATGTATTGTGACAGCAAAATAAAGATGAATATTACCCCTACTTCAACTATTGCCATCACTATTTATTATTTTTTTATTTTTTTACAATACGCATGATATTCTCATGCATACAAGGAGGTTACTCTCCGTCAACGAGAATACCAGCACGGTTAAAGAATAGAAAACAGATAGGGCAGAGCCCTACAGCATGGCATGCCTGTATCACTTCTGTGAACGCTTGAAACTTAAAACAAATAAGATATTACTAATCATAAATCAACACTACGTTACATTAAAATAAGAGTCACAACCAAACCATTCATACACCACTTTTTAACTTTTACCCTTATCCTCGTTCGCACAGTGATCACCATCAATCTCCTCTGTCGCTCCTCGTGTAGTTTCTCCTTTTACCAACCAGACTCGATTACCCCAATTCAAATTCAAATCTCACATTAAAACCCACACTAACACAAAATTGATTATTAATATTATCATTATTTTGTGTAACTTACCCAAATTCCAATCACCAACTTAACAAGAGGGCAATGATTGTTTGATGTTCTGTTATTAGATCCCGAGTCAATACTGAAGGATTGTACCAATATTAGTTTAAGAGAAGACTAGAAAAGAAGATAAGATTATGCCTATCTAGCACAAGGTGGCTTACTTTTAATACCGTTATTTACTTTACATATTGCGATGGAAATGTTTTAATAAGGTGCCTACTGAGAAAATGGCTCCAGATAACGTGGTTATCATATCTCCAGACTAGCCGAAACTATTTTGTAACCTTTGAAATACTCCCAATCCATGTCTATTCCATTTTTCGTTTGCTCCCGTAGGCGCTGCCATCTTGAATTTTTCAGAGTCACCGTCATTGGAAAAATTATTATTATTCTAGTTTTATCAAAGAAACTATAAAAAACTTCGTTCAGTTTTATTTTATAATATTGTTTCGTGTAAGTTTCTGATAACACTAACATCGCATTATTGTATAACTAAATTTATGTATTTGTTTACATAATCCTTCAGTAGAATTAGCTATTTAAGTCTCCAAGATAATGCCTCGCCAATAATAGAACAATTAACATTTTTCCATGATCACACGCCCTCTTAATTCTAATTATCTACGCTAGTTAGATATTTAATAGCAACTATATTTTTTAACTCAAATATTAACAGCAAATTCCAGACCGCGCTAAACACAACACAATATGTTAATGTAGTAAATCGTTTGTAAGTTAGGTTATATGTTCACAAAGCAGCAAGTTTAAAATTGAATATATTTTTTTCTTTCAGGAAACCGGCTCAAGAACTGCTACACATAGTGACGAATTATGTATTATAATATATGATTGTGAGTATTTACGATGGAATGTCCAAGGGCAACCCCAAGGGCAAAACCATCATTCGATTTATTGACAATCGATTTTTACCAATTACTATTGTTAAGAACTCCTTATGAAATATGCGCCTTCACGAAGGAACTTAATACATTTTCTTAGGAAAAGAGTGATAACTTGCTCATTTTCAGCTGACACGGAAAGAGGATCGTGAGGTGTAATAATATCCAATTGCTATTTTTATAGAACTCAATCTCAGCTTTCGTAGTTGTCTAAAGCTACCCTGAAATACCCTTCAGTTGATGATTCTGCGTACTCATTGGGCTCATTGCCCATAAGATAAAATGCCAATATCGGCCCCTGATGTTCATAAAAGGCGGCATGAATGGCGAAGACGATTGCCTGTTGGAAGGAATAATCCGACGCCCTACACAAATGACCTGTGCTTTACTGCCGTGCTATCTCTGATGTTTGTGATTTGTTTTTGTTCTGGCTTCTACCCCCTAAAAAAATACTTTTGGAGCTTATACTATCGATTGGCGGATTCATATTTTACAGTAGTAGACCTATAGTTTAAAACTCAGAGCCACCACATATGAAAATTTACAAATACCATTAATGAGGACAGATGTTGTATTGAACTCTTTTGTCAATTTTATGTTTTGTTTCTAAGGATTTGATTAAATGAAAGAAGTATTTAATATGTTTTGTCAAAATTTCTGCCAAGATTTAATACATATATAAATACCATAGGTATCATAATTGTTTAATTTATTCTTAACAAAATCAATTATTTAACTATTTCAATTTGAGTACCGGGATTAATACAGTGCCGAAATAAATACAGGTAGAGCATACATACATTTTGGTAGGTACCTATGCAATATTGGGTGTATTCTCGTACCCATATCCACATTCGCTCATTGTATTATGGAAAAGTACGAGCGCGTTCTGGATGTAGGTGAAGATATTTCACTGGGGACACATCAAGGCAGGTAGGTAGACAGAACAAAGGAAAGCTTGCAGGGCTGCGTTGCACTTTCTTTTTATTAATGGATACAAATGACGAATTTCTAGGCTGGGCTCTTCTTGTATTTAATAATCGAGAATGTTTTGCATGATTGCCTCATTGTAGGTTGTAGGTATTTTCTCGAACTACTACTAACTTGATACCATCTTCTTCGGTTCTTTGGAAACCAAAATTGTTCATAATTGGCTCACATCTTTTTCTGGCAAATTCGCAGAGTGTTCTAGATGCAAGAGCAGCTACACCGTTGAAATTTGGGTAGGTAGAGTAAACACAAGAACGTCTTCAGGTCTGAGCTGCACCTGAATTGATGCATTTCAAGACCTGCTGTGTTTGATGACGAAGAATGTTTGGCATGATTGTCTTATTGTAGCTTACATTCAAACATGATGTTACAGTGATGGACTGACATTTTTACTGTAGGCCTTCGCTCTAACCACTTACTACCATCGTTGCCACTGGAAATTCAGTGGAAGTAATGATTTCATCAACGTCCAACAATGGAAACTTGGAACATTTTAAGTAATCTGGCCAAGGGAAACCAAATCTGTTCATAAGTGGCTCACATCTATTTTTCGCAGACTCGCAGAGTGTTCTAGATGCAGGAGCAGCTACACCGTGGACACATTTGGGCAGGTACACTGAGCACAAGAACGCCTGCAGGTCTGGACTGCACCCAACTTTTATTAATGGAAAAAATTGATGAATTTCAAGACCAGCCTCTTCTTGTGTTTGATGATTCAAAATGTTTGGCAAGATCGTCTCATTGTAGCTTATATTCCAACACAAAGGCACAGTGATAGGCTGACATTGTTGTTGGCCGTCGCTTAAACTTCTGGCTGCCGTCGTTGTCACTGGAGATTCAGTGGAAGTAATGATTTCATCATCGTCCAACAATGGAAACTTGGAACAATTTAAGTAATCTGGCCAAGGGAAACCAAATCTGTTCATAAGTGGCTCACATCTATTTTTCGCAGACTCGCAGAGTGTTCTAGATGCAGGAGCAGCTACACCGTGGACACATTTGGGCAGGTACACTGAGCACAAGAACGCCTGCAGGTCTGGACTGCACCCAACTTTTATTAATGGAAAAAATTGATGAATTTCAAGACCAGCCTCTTCTTGTGTTTGATGATTCAAAATGTTTGGCAAGATCGTCTCATTGTAGCTTATATTCCAACACAAAGGCACAGTGATAGGCTGACATTGTTGTTGGCCGTCGCTTAAACTTCTGGCTGCCGTCGTTGTCACTGGAGATTCAGTGGAAGTAATGATTTCATCATCGTCCAACAATGGAAACTTGGAACAATTTAAGTAATCTGGCCAAGGGAAACCAAATCTGTTCATAAGTGGCTCACATCTATTTTTCGCAGACTCGCAGAGTGTTCTAGATGCAGGAGCAGCTACACCGTGGACACATTTGGGCAGGTACACTGAGCACAAGAACGCCTGCAGGTCTGGACTGCACCCAACTTTTATTAATGGAAAAAATTGATGAATTTCAAGACCAGCCTCTTCTTGTGTTTGATGATTCAAAATGTTTGGCAAGATCGTCTCATTGTAGCTTATATTCCAACACATAGGCACAGTGATAGGCTGACATTGTTGTTGGCCGTCGCTTGAACTTCTGTCTGCCGTCGTTGCCACTAGAGATTCAGTGGAAGAAATGATTTCATCAACGTCCAACAATGGAAACTTGGAACAATTCAAGTAATCTGGCCAAAGGAAACTAAAAGTGTTCATAATTGGCTCACATCCATTTCTAGCAGACTCGCAGAGTGTTCGGAATGCAGAAGTAGTTACACCGTGGACACATTTGGGCAGGTACACTGAACACAAGAACTCCTTAAGGTCTGGACTGCACCCAGTCTTAATCAAGGGACCAAATTGATGAATTTCAAAACTAGCCTCTTCTTGTGTTTGATGATTCAAAATGTTTGGCAAGATCGTCTCATTGTAGCTTATATCCAAACACAAAGGCACAGTGATAAGCTGACATTGTTGTTGGTCGTCGCTTGAACTGCTGGCTGCCCTCAATGCCACTGGAGATTCGGTGGAAGTAATGATTTCATCAACGTTAAACAATGGAAACTTGGAACAATTCAAAGAATCTGGCCAAAGGAAACCAAAAGTGTTCATCATTGTCTCACATCCATTTCTTGCAGACTCGCAAACTGTTCTAGATGCAGGAGCAGCTACACCGTGGACACATTTGGGCACGTACACTGAGCACAAGAACGCCTGCAGGTCTGGACTGCACCCAACTTTTACCAATGGAAAAAATTGATGAATTTCAAGACCGGCCTCTTCTTGTGTTTGATGATTCAAAATGTTTGGCAAGATCGTCTCATTGTAGCTTATATCCGAACACAAAGGCACAGTGATGGGCTGACATTGTTGCACTTTTTGTTTCGAGGCAGTTGCAGCTGCCGCGAGAGCACAGAAGATTAACACACGCATATTATGACGGGTTCTTGGAACACACTGAACTGCGCTCGCTGCGCCCAGCAGGGGTTATCGCTTACCATTGACCTTTACTGTTTACAGATACTTCGCGGTTCATGTCGAGTATTCGGATAAACAGTATAATCTACAGACGAATATAAAAAGACAGTCTAGTGACCGGGAATAATTCATGGACCTCTACGTCTAGCACCAAAATTATTGTGATGCCGTAGACTCGAAGCCAAATTACAATGTACCAGGTTATCTAAACAAATCATTAACTACAATTTTCTTTGTTCCAGTTATGTAAAATTATGGATGATTACCAAAGTGACCATAAGTTATTTATAAACAAAATATCCTTGAAAATATTGTTATGAGCCCTATAACATGCAAGTGACGTTAGACGGGAACAAAGTTTTTGTGTTCAATGGGGTGGTGGACGGGAAGGGAGGGGGGGCGGGGCAGAAAATTCCTCCGATAGTGATCATTTAGAACTACTGCTACGCGAACGCTATTTACGTTCATGTTGATGGAGGAGCGATTTTGGTACATTGAATCTACAATTTCTAGTAATATTTAATATAGTTGCTCCGAAGTAAGTAAGCAGATGCGCGCCGTTTCGGCGGGCCAACGTGCGATCAGTATTTTAAATCGGGGACCACTGACTGGCTGTAATCCACCCGACGGTGACGTCAGCATCAGCTTACTTGCTTCGGAACAACTATACAATAAAGAAATTTTAAAATCCATCCCGACTGGAGTTTGAACCCGTGTCTCCCACGTTCGTGGTAGGCGCCTGAGCCAACTAGATCACCGAGGCGGTAACTTAATAACATCTGAATTGTAGGTGCATTATACATCTGATGGAACAAACACAGACAACAGCAACAACAACAACAATAACAACAATAACACAACGAATTAGTTGCCTTTGAACTAACCATTGGTGAACATGATTTATAATGTCGTTATCTAACGCAAGGACGAGCGAGGGTTTATTTATCGATTTAGTTAGTCTGGGTCTATTCGTGGAAGAGTATAGCAGTAAAAGGGATTTTTCAGTTATGCCAAACGCTCTTCGAAAAATGATGCAGAGGGCGTCGGCGGCGTCGCGCATCTCTAACACGTTGAGCAAGACGTATCTCCTGCATCTTTCATGATAAAGAGTACTGCGGTTCACTGTGTATACGTACTAGGCTAAGTTTACTAGTTTCTCGCACATACCTGGCAGGTCCTTGTGCGCTGCAGAGGGGTCAAGAGCGACGCGACGCCATGAACATGCTCAAGCAGGATGTATGTTTTTTTATCTCGTACGCTTATCGTGATATAGAATTGTGGTAGGAGGAAGATGAGCTGTAGATGAGCCCATGATATAAGATGCCTATGTCAGCCTCAGATGGCCATAAAAGGCCTGGGGTGTCCCAGATAGCCTGCGGTCAGAGAAGGGGTCTTGTTTGGAGAGGCAGTCTTTTTGCCTTGGGTTTGAATTGACGCTTTAGGGGCACTTTGATATTGAAGAGTCATCTCGCGGAGCGTACGCGCAAGTATTGTGTTTACAGGATTAGGTGGAAGTTCAAGTATTTCTTCTACGATGTTGAGGGTCCACACTTTAGGGGATGGCCCAGAGTTAGATTGACCTTGAAGACCATTTTCAATTATATGTCTATTTCGATAATGGTTCGAATACCAGCCATGGTTTTCCCAAATTGTCCCCATTTCTTAAAAAGACTTCTACCTCTTTGTCAATCAGTTTTTATAACTGAAGAGAAAAACGGTTGAATAAATAACTTTAAACATTTTTTTAAAAAGTTTAAGATTGCGCCAATGGGTAAGCCACTCGAGCCTCTACTATAGGCTATTTATGGGAGTGGGTTTACGTCTCCACATTTAAGGAGTAAAATACTTCCTTACCCTTACGTACTAGCTGATGTTTGCGAGATGGATTTTTCCTCTTTTATCGCCTTCTACGATTGGCAGAGGAATACCCTGGACCAAATTTTACTCCTGATGGCCCAGACGGCGGGGATAAAGGGAAATTACGATACAGACAATATGGTGGAAATGGTAATATTGAGTAAAATCAAGAAAGTACAAGGTCTGGGTCTCCTGTATACCGGTTGGACTACTTGTTATTACAAGAAAAAAAACTAATCGCCAGTACCTCTGGCCTAGCTATAAAGACTAGACTCCACCCGGTGAAAAGGAGACCCAGAATCAAGCTCTGGTTATAAGGTTATTAAATGTTTGTATTTTTTATTATTAAACGATGGTGTTATATCCATTCCACCTGCAGCACAAGGGACTTACAAAATTTAATACATGCCATTATAGTACTGTTTAACTAAAATACATAGTTCTTAATCTTAATTGAGCACCAAATTCCCGAAGTTAATAATTACTGGTCCCGTTTTTCTAGTTAAAAGATGCAAGAAGTCTGCCCGGCAATCTCCAGGCTCCACCTCCACCTCACAGTATATGTCTGAAAATCAATTTATCACGTGAAACTCTATAAAACTTCAAAGCAGTTTTATATCTAATCACTAATGTCTGTAATTCTAACCTCACATCTCAGCTCCCCGTCTGTCATCAACAACGCTAGCAGGTCCTTGTGGAATGGCAGCGTCAATTCTTCGACCCTGCACCAGGTCTTTGAGCAATAGCACAAGCTCTCGTACGTTATTGTACGTCTCATTTCTCTAGAATGAAAGGAAAAGTGAGCCGAATATCGTGAAGCGTGGGCGGGAAGACCAACGAAGTATACGTAGGGGAAGAGAGCACCCTTGCCCGGGATGTAATGAAGTATCGCCCAGAACACTTCGTCATGAGCGGAGACTAACTTCACGTCGAACAACGGGTTGTCGAAGTCTATCTTGGTGACAATCTTCACGTATTTCTGATTGGCGAGGGCACCGGAGTGATAATCAACAACATGTTGGATAAGCGCCGACTTTGATTCTCCCACCCATCGACATTTACCCTCATCCAACGACATGACGTAACATTCGTAATCAATCTTGGGTTCACATTCTTCCGCATGGAGTTTCAATTTTGTCAATGGAAACCGCTCGTCGCAGCCTTTATCGCATAGAGCGGTGACTTTCGCGCCAATCTGCTCGGCGAATAAGTTGCGAGTGTAGGGTGTCTCCTGTGCGCAAACGCCGCAGATTGTGTGCTCGACGACGCAGTTGTGACACACGATGTGCCCGTCTGCGCATGCGAAGATCGGGTAGGTGCAGTAGTCACCACAGATGGGACAGAGTAGCTGCGTGAGGAGGGCGTCGTTCAGAGACTCCTCGCTCGACGCCATCTTGGCGATCAACGGCAAATGGCCGCCGACTTCTCTGAAACAAGAATGCAAGTATAAACAATTGGGTTATACGTGCTCTTTCGTATCGGTGTTATTTAGTCCCTAGAGTCTAGAAACTCACTTCATATAATAATAAATAATGAATAATGGGTGTAGGTACACCAAAATAAAATGAATTGTGAAGCGCAAAGTCAGACGGACGGGGCAGACCGCAGAAGATTCCTAACCTTTCTTATTGTTATACACGCGTTGTTGGATGAGCGTAATTGGTGCATTGAGCTGCATGTGTTATGCGGATTTTCTGTTGTTCTGTGAAAAATTACTAGGAAAACGCTTAAGTCCCGCCGCGTTGATGGATGAGCATTTTAAAGTTTTTAGTTTGCGTGGGATATCTTTACTTTTGCAAGTGCTTTGTTTTGCTGCCTACGCATTGTAGGTGATTGTTGTCAAGTTTCTATTGTTACTTGTCAATTTGTTATTATTTACCGTAAAAAACTTATATTAAAAGCTTTATTTCTATGGATTCTGGCTAACTTTTTCAACTTTTTCTTTCAAAATGTACTACATCACCATAACCTTAATGTCCATGTAAAATATGAACGTTGTAGCCCCACCCGTTTAGTCAGAATCGGCCCAAATGGCACGAAAATATCGCACTAAACCGTAAAAAAACTCATAGTAAAACCTTTATTCTATGGATTCTGGCTAACTTTTTCAACTTTTTCTTTCAAAAAGCAATACATCACCATTACCTTAACGTCCATGTGAAATATGAACGTTGTAGCCCCACCTGTTTGGTCAGAATCGGCCCAAATGTCACGAAAATATCGCACTAAAAATAGAAAAAAATCGTAAAAGTACGATATTCATGAGAAATATTTCTTCGATTGTACCCAAAAACATTACACCTCTAAGTTCAGAGATTTCGAAGGTCCCCTCCAATTTTCATCAAGATCGGATATGCCGTTTGCCTGGTAGAGAGTTAACAAACAGACAAAAAAACAAAAAAACAAAAAAAAAAAAAAAAAAAAACACCCGAGCTAAATTTTTTGGGGTCAGTGAAATTGAAGTCTTCGCTTCGCTCATCCAATTACTAAGTCGAAGAATTTTTTGTAATTAAAAAAAACTTAAAATTAACTTTTTTATTTTTATTAATCGTAATTTAAAAAAAGAAAAAAATCGTAAAATTGCGATTTTCATAAGAAATAATTATTCGATTGCGCTCAAATTTTACACGAATATATAAATGCATAAAATTAAGGTTCTGGGAAAAAAATCATTACAATAGGATAAAGAATGTAGGTGTCATAAGTCAAAGAATTGTTTAAAAAAGAAAAAAAATGTAAAATTTCGATTTCCATAAGAAATAATTTTTTAATTGCGCTCAAATTTAACACGAATATCTTAATTCATAAAATTAAGGCTCTGTGAAAAAATTATTACAATCGGATAAATTATGTATGTGTTATAAGTTGAAGAAATGTTTTAAAAATCGAAAAAAATCGTAAAATTGCCATTTTAATGAGAAATAATTTTTTGGTTGCTCTCAAAAACGTGGCAGTTCTAAGTTCAGAGATTTCGAAGGCCTCCAGAAAATTTCATCGCATTTGGAGTATCGGTTTAGCCGAATCGTGTTCACAGACACACAAAAATACAAAAAAAAGAAAGAAAAAAAAACACATTCCGGATTTTTTTCTCCAGTGTAGTGAAATGGAATCTTCGCTTCGCTCGCTACGCTCATCCAATAATTCTGATGCACGAAACACACACTTCTTCCACCTTCTATACGACTGAAATATTGATTGTGTCTGGTGTCGAGTATATTATATCAACCTTCAAATCGCCTTTGCATAACACTGGTTGGAGCTCGCTAGGACACGATAGCTTACACACTGGCTAATCCTTTATGTAGAGAGGCAGGTAAATTACATAAAACTAATTAAATTCACCGGTATCTCACTAGTTCAAGTTCACAGTTATCAATGACATTCAGAATGCTCAATTGAAATCCAGTGGGCCATTTCCACTTCCGCTCATATCCCACATCCTCTTTTGAGGTCAATGTATTATTGGCCACACTTGCCTGGTATAATAACCTAAAAATAAATCTATTTCATCAAGGAGTAATGAATTTTTTAACCAATCTAATTAATCAATTAACACGTTATGATGGTTCTGCGTACACATATGGGCTCTTTGCCCATAAGGTAAAATGCCAATGTCGGCCTCTGATGGCCATGAAAGGTGGCATGATTGGTGTAGCCTGTAAGGGACAACTCGTAATCTGAGGTGTCCCAGATAGCCTGGGGTCAACGTTCTAATAAATATTAAAGGGGTATTTAACCGCTAAACTCAAAAAATATATTTCATTCAGGCTAACTAGTTATGAATTTAGCAATTAACAGAAAAATTATTGGGGCCACCATGACCTCCCAAAAAATTGTCAAACATGACATTTTTCGAGCTAGGTCCCATCGGCAAAAATTTCTCATAAGAAATAACATGGGGACGAACTTTATGCCCTGTGACCTTGGAGGATTTTGATCCAAAAAATATTGGTCATTATTGACGTACTCTACAGCCTTTTCTGTAAATCCTCTATATTTTGTTTTGTAATTTAGGCAAATAGTTCGGTCAAAATATGCTGATTACCAAGAAGGGGTGTGATTTTTGAATGCATATTTTTGCGTGTTTGAGGGTATATTTGATTGAGCACAGTTTCAAGACACGATGTTATAAAGGGGCATTTTAGATTGGTACTATGCTCTAGTATCTATGCGGACCAAAAAAGAAGCAGGTTAAAGCCGATTTAAGAAATTTCCCAAAACACCAATTTTCGCTAATTTCTGGATCAAAAAAATAAAAAAATTCGTGTTAAATCACAGTTACAAGATATAAATTTTTAAACGGTCATTTTAGTGTAGTATTGTGCTATAGATCACGCGGTAAAAAATATTTTTTGGTTTTTTAGCCCCTTTAAGAGAAAGTTATCCGTATCGTCGAGGAAAGCTGGAGCGACATTTTCATGTTCATTTTATAACCTACTAGCGTATACCCGTCGCGCGTTGCTGCGACGTATGCCAGAACCCTTCGAGGGAGTGTACTTCTCCATAAAAAAAAAAAAACGTATATGTGTCAACTTTCATGGTGATATGTCCAACGGTGTCATAGTCAATTCATTGGCGAGTCCTCTTTGCAGGCACCGATCACCACGTGGAGTTACAACAAAATGAATATCATAGAAACCTCCCCGTGAAAAAATACATATATGTGCCAAGTTTCATGGAGATCGGATGAATGTTGTAGTAATGCATAAAGGACAAACATACAGACAGACAGATATTCGTTTTTATTTATATATATATATATAGAAGAATATAGAAGAAGATAGATAGATGTTAATATTAAGAATTAACCACTTCACTCTCCTATCTCTATCACAAGAGGATAATGCGTGTAAGCTATTTTTATGTATTGGTCTAGCAAATAAAAATTATTCTACTCGAAATAATTTATGTCAATCAATTCACATTCATGGTAGTGCAATTAGAAAGTGTTTTTGTGTGTAATTGCGGTTGACAAAATAGCCAAGCAAGATTAGGCAAGAACACATTAATTTAGATGATAATCCCTGCGACCGGCGCACTACTGCATGAGGAACGTACAAGTTTGCCACTTGAGTGAAAGTATCTATAAAGTATTTTAGCTGCTATGTTTATAACAGCTGTTACCTTTAAAAAAGCGAGTGGTTTTCAGGAGGGTCCATTTCGGTGTTTAATGATTATGAAAAGATACTGTTCTCAATATTAAAAATCTAATTTATACGTGTAATCTAAGTGCATGTTAGGGCGCCGCAGCCAAGCCGCGGTGCGCTAACATACGGCGGCAACAAGACGAGTGGGGGCAAATGTGAGGTGTCACTCATCTTCCATGAAACGTGACAACACATGGCAAATTAAGTTGGGGTACCAGCGTTCATCCTAATATTAAATCGTTAATTGTTCAAAAATGTAATATAATGAGCAATGACTACAAAATATTGAACTTGGACTGAATACAAAACCTTTGGGTATATACATTTAGGTAACAATCGGATGAATACATTTTAAATACGAAATAGCTTAAAAAATAAAATAAAAATAAATTCGTAACTATAACCTTTTTTTATTATTATTCAATGATCATCACATTATGTTCACAATCATTAGGAAATATCACAACGAGCATATCTTTGATCACAGAATTGTGTGTGATATCCCTAACTCGATTTGGTTAATCGGGAAACACTCCCGTGGGTGTAATTGTTTTTATTTACTACAATTCAGAAATTAAAAAAGTCCGCCCCAACCGGGAATCGAACCACGGATCTCCCACATTCCAGGTGGACGTCTTAACCACTTTTTTTTTTCTTTCTTTTTTAATTTCTGAATTGTAGTAAATAAAATAAAATAAAATATATAACCTTTGGGTTTCTAAAGCTATAACTGATTTTCAGTGGGGGACATTAAATTTAAATCTTACCAATTCACCCTTGTAGGCGCCGAGAACATCGACGAGCGAACAATGACTAACTAACGGCATATTTTAAGTTGGAAACACCGATCAATCAAGCTGGACACGATTACACCCGCGGATAGTTCCAGAATCAAGAAGGATATTCAGAACAACTTTATAATTTATTGTGCCTCGTCGATATAGGATGCCTTCAAAGTCACATTTGATACATTCCTAAGCCAAGAACTGATGGACTTCAGTCTAAATTAGAAGTTAAAAAACTTCTGCTTAAAGCGGAAATCCTTCCTAGCAACGAGGCACATAATAAATTCTAAGGTTGTTCAGAATCAGCCTTGTTGATTCTGGTGCTGTCCGGAGGTGGATCGTGTCCAGCTAGATTGTTCGGTTTTTCCTACTTAAATATGCCGGTCTCTAGTTGGTCATTGTTCGCTCGTCGATGGTGTCGGCGCCTACAGGGTTGGCTTGGTAGGCTTTAAATTTAATGTCCCCCACTGAAAATCAGTTCTGTGACTGAATGGTTATTAGACTAATGAGTAATGACATTCATATGCTAGACTGTCAGTATGGCCGTGGGGAGCGTGTCAGTTAGAAGCCATCATTAAAGGGGAAAAACAGCTTGCTAAATGTACGTAAATTTGTGCATATTTACATACAGACGGCGGTGCTCGCCCATACGCTCAACAACAAACACAACTCCACAGCCACTTAAATCAGCAGATTAGCCAACCAACTAGCTGAAGTATGTGGCAGGGAAATGATTTTCCGCTTTCACGATGGCTTCTAATCGGCAAGCTAGCGCTCGGAGTGAAGGATAGGAGACTGACGTCTATAGCGCTTTGCTACGCTAAGCTTATTAATGTCATTGGGTTAGACTCTAAATATGATTTTTTATGTTTTATTTAAGATTTTAATCTCTATAATATATTTTCAGGGTTCTTGAGACAGCGCGAAGTCTCCATTTATATTGTTAAATTTTTAGCTTCCTGGTTACTGACGCATCTTTCCCTCAGTCAACATTCAAGCTGCACCCAGGGCTTAAACCCAACTTTCATGGCTGGACGTTAATAAGTCAGGATCAGGCGCGTAGGAATGTTGAAAGTTGTGGGTGTGCAAATTTATTAGCAGATTTTGTGGGCGGCAGCTGGGGTGTGGGTCGAAGTCCAAAATTTTTCACAATACCACAATTATTTCGTCATGCTTTAACTGCACTAGGACTCTGTGAACGATGTTTTACATCAACTATCTGCGATCTAAATACTCAAAACAATAACGTGGTGGCCCATTTTAGTAAATTTCAAACACATTTTTTTATGTAATGATCGAAGCATACAGGCTAACATATTCGTTTTACCAAGGTGACTGTCGAATTGTATAAGTGTATGTGCATATTTACTACGGAAATTCTGTGTTCAATATTTAACTCACGTTAAAAATAAATAAATAAATTTTATTTAGAGTCTACCCACTCAGTTGTATAACTGATTTTCAGTGGGGGACTTTAAATCAAAGCGACCAAGCCAACCCTGCAGGCCCCGACGCAATCGACGAGTGAGCGATAACCAACCAAAGATCGATATTTTTAATAGGAAATATAGCAATCAGTGGTATGGACAGTGCGAACACTCGCGAATCAACGCCAGAATCAACAAGGCCGATTTAGAACAACTCTGAAATTTATTATGTGCTTCGTTGCTAGGACGGCTCCAAAGTCACCGTTTACAAACTCCTAAGACAAGAAAGTTAAAAAACTTCTGACTTTAGCGGGAATCGAACCCTGGACCTTCTGCATTGGAAGCAGATACGCTAACCACAAGACCAACGAGCCACAACAAGACCAACGAGCCACACAAAACCATACGAGCCACACAAGACCAATGAGCCACAAATATATATATATATAGTTTTGCCCATCCCGTGCCCCGAACCCTGGGCAAACTTGGGGGGGGGTCATTTCCCCCCCTGCCACCCGGTTCGTACGACACTGGTCAGGATTGCCGACACGAGAACCGAATCTGGAGTCCTAGCTCTGCTCTAGCCCCGGCCACTGGCGTATCCAGGAATTCATAAAGGGAGGGGGGGGGGGGGTTGTCCCCCCTCTCCCCCCTTGGATACGCCACTGACCCCGGCTTCCGCCAACATCGGCAACTAAAACAACTGTGTATGTTAACAATGGGTACACGTGCCTCAACCTCAACATCGCGTTTCATTTTGCGTGGTATTAAGAAAATCCAATTAATTTACTTGTGAACATATTATTGATAATACCATATGAGTTATGATTTACGACTAAGCTAGTCTTCAGTTTAAAATTATTAAGACTGCGGCTCAGTTTCAACAAATCTGGATAATGAGTTTTGGATCATCCTCGCACAATCGTTATCCTCTCTCCAAAGTTTTGTCAGATACGGTTTCGGTAAATTAACCCCAGACCCTCTCCCCTCCCTCTCAAATACATGGAATATTAATAACTAATGAACGTCTTTGTATTCCGAAACAAATAGTCTAGATCAATGAGCTTGAAAACGTGACACTGAATAGATTTAATATGGAAGAATAACACTTATACTTTATTGAAGATAAGCTGAGGGATTATGCTATTTAGAGGCTACTGATCATTAATGTTGACATGACAGCTTTTCGCTAAGCTTTTAATACATCAGTTCAGTCAACAGCCTTGTATTAGGCAATAACTTTGACGTCGCAAGTATTTACTTATCAAACGTCGCAAATACCATCATCCCGATATAAAAATACTAATTTCTTCTTGGAAGGATTTAAACCTTATGTAACCGTTTTCAGGTGTCGAGATAATTAGGATGTTGTGGTTGTTCGGAAGAGATGCCAAAAGGCTGTTAGTAGTTATTACACAATACCATCATTCGTCTTTGACTGAGGTAAACCTTGCAGAAAACCTTTCAGTCAGGATTGCCGGTGGCGGGATTCGACCCCACGATCTCCCGAATCAGTACTGAGGCTACATACTCGCGCTTAGGTAATTACTGATGCTTAACCGTAACTAGCATCATTATCGCATTTCTCATGACTTTAATGATGACCTGTATATATGTACTGTTGATTCTCTTCGCACACTTACTCGGTTTTAAAGAATATGACTTAAAACAACGCGTTTTTAGAACAATCAAAGTGAAATTTAATCACACCATACTAAAATTAACACAATATATTTTTTATACTTTTTATATTTTTTTAAAATTTATTTATTTATTTATTTAACGGCTATCCTATTCAGTTAAAAAAACTGATTTACATAGATGCAGACACAACAATGAACTACAGTTAAGTAAATATTTGAAATAATAATATTACAACAACAATGAATTAAAAGTTAAAACACAACAATTTTGGTTACAAATTCAAAAAAGATATTAAATGCAATTAATTAACGAATCAGATATAAAAAAGTGGTTCGATTAAAAAGGAAAGAAAAGAAAAAAAGAAAGAAAAAGAAAGAAAAAAACATTAAAAAAGAAAAACGAAAAGAAAAAACTGATTTATTAGACGATCCAACTCAAACGAATATGAGGTTTGCCAAAAACCAGGAACAGCAAATCAGGGAGTAATCAAACTTTCGCGGTAAATCAAACTTTCGCAGAAAACCAAACTAATAGTTTAAAACTATTTTTAGAGACGTTATAAAAACAGTTGTAATGGCATCAAAGTAGATTAGAAAATAATTTAAAATGTAAAAGATATATATCTGATCTCCACTCACCAGAGTGCCTACCGACTTGTTCTGAGGTCCCCTTCGATGTGTAGACTATTTAAATTTTAACAATCTACTGTAGTTCTGTGGCATAACGACCTCCAAACACCCAGCCTAGTTAAGTAATCAAACTAATGCGGTTTTGACCTTGAACACAACTGGTTGGTCATGTGTGTAAATGAGAGACCTGGCGGTGACAGATTTGGCACTAGTGTTATTCCCTAACATCCATGTGTGTGTATTACATTATTTGTGCCCTAGCGGGTATTAAAAAAATATTTTCTGAAATTATTTCCGTTGTAGGGTAAGGTACATATCAGTTTTACTCAAATTTTTGTTTTATCAGTTTTTATCAGTTCAGACATTGCCAAACATTTTTAAACTTATTTTTGGGTTGAGCAGTACGCCCCAAAAAGGAGATTTTTGTGAAAATAATAACCTTTTTAGTTTTTACCCCGGACATATTCCTGCTCATAATTTTTTGGTTGGATGGCTGATTTTTGTTTCTATTTCGACTCATAATCTTTTCTACAAACTGAAATACTTCGAAAAATATTAAAGTTAGTATCTTGCACGGTACAAAGATTTTGAACCGGCGAAAGAATTTTTTTTACCGTGCAAGATATTAACGAGAATTTTTTTTCCAAGTATGTCAGTTTGTAGACAAGAGAATGTGTTACAAATAGAAACACAAATCAGCCTTAAAAATAAATAAAAAAATATATATATATATGACCAGAAATATGTCCGATGTAAGGTCATTATTTTCACTAAAATCGAGTACTGCTCAACCCAAAAATAAATACAAAATTGTTTTTGCTATGTCAAGTGATCATAATTGATAAACTAAAATGTAAGGAAATTGTAATTAGAGCGATAGTTTTACCTTCGTTAACAAGCCTAGGTTCAGGTAGTTTTAAAGGTATGTCAATCGGCTGTTTATAAGGCCTCAATCCAATCCATTAGCATTAATCCTAATTTAAATCGATTGAATAAAACCTTGGGAAAAAACTTTTATCGAGGCTTGCTGGTTGCGAGAATCTAATTGACGACATCCCGAATAAGAGTTGCTATCTCCATCTCTAATAGAATGACATGATTCAACCACGGGTGAAGCCAGTATCTTCAAGGCTTCTTTCCTAAGACGGCTCCAAAGTCATTGTTTACATTAGATTAGTAGGTGAATATGTAGATATCTTTGCATTTGGAGTTACAAACAAAATATTATTTGGTCGTGTTTGTATTTAATTTTTGTATGTAAGGGGTTGGTGACACGGAAATATATGTCTTGCTGGGGGGAGGTCAATCTAAACCTACGTAACTGTTCGTTTCTTAAAGTTTGTGCATATAATTTTGTAATCTACTCATTGGATGAGAAATGTAGGCCTAACCTTGTACCTCAACTCCGCTGGTGGCAAAAAATAATATAGAGAATAATATAACTAACCATGTAGGCCTCTACGTCATTTTTAATGATTGCAATAATTATACAGAATTTACAAAACATATGTCTGCAAATGCCAGGAAAGCAGTTTAAAAGTTTATATAGCAAAATATGGTTTACTTTATGAACAGTTTAAATTTTCGAAATTTCTCTTTACAGTGCTTTTATTTTTAAGCAGCGTATGATGTCAGTTCCCAGGAAAACACATGCATTTACAAACTGTCTTCTTTATGATGCAGCGAAATGTAAACAAGAGAGTTTGTCTCCGTGTGTACACACTCAGCTTTCGCAGAGCTTTTACTGTGTTTAATGTTTACGTTGAGATCACCAACAAATCCATTGAATTATTCAAACTATTTACTAGTTGTGTGTTCGTAATAATATACGTTATGTTCGCGTTAGAAGAACGTTAAACAGTAATAAAAAATCCCCTCATATGTGATACAAATATATTTGTATAATAAATAAAAACATTCGTATTTAGGTCTACCCACTCGTATAACTGATTTTCAGTGGAGGACATTCAATTTTAGGCAGACCAAGCAAACCCTGTAGGCGTCGACACCGTCGACAAGCATACAATGACCAGCTAGAGATCGGCATATTTAAAGTAGGAAACACCGATCAATCAGGCTGGTCACGATTCCACCAGTGGACAGCGCCAGAATAAAAAATGACGGAACAATCTTAGAATATTAATTTGTCTGTGCCTCGTTACCATAGGAAGCTCAGAAGTGCTCAGAAGTTACAAAACTGCCTATAGCAAAAATCGACCTTCTGCATTGGAAGCATAACCTCTAAACACAAGACTAACTAGCCACACAATACATACATCTGAATTCGTTATCCGATCCTTAGGGCATGGAGTTTTTTTATTTTTTATTTAAGGTATTTGCGTCTTTCCCCGTTTATCCCGCAAATAAGTATTGGGATCTTTCATATCACTTTCAAGAGTGAAAATTTGAACAATACAGCAAACTTTAATGTATTTATGTTCGCTTATTTTAATCGTAGTGAAATACCAAATACGTTAGGGGCGTCACATAGAGCCTATATGTAATTTGAACTTAGTTGCTATTTGAGTATGCATGGAAATGATGACAAAGCTTGCCTTAAATTATTTTTTGAATTTTTATGTCATGACAGTAGTATCAATGACACATACACGACTTGTTTATGAAAATATAAATATACATTATTATTATTATAACAATAAAAATAAATAAACGAAAATATTTAAATTTTCGAGTTGTTTTGTAAGCTCTATAGGCTTCCCTTACTTGTGTAAATCTTGGTTTAAACTCACATTTTTAGTTCATTATGATTAATTGTGGCATTAAATGTATTTAAAGTTAAACAATGAGCATACGTACGATTTAACTCTAAACCATAATTCCCATGGCTAAAGGAGTTTTCCCCACATTAAGTTATTCAAATAGTCAGTTTTAATTTAAAATTTGTATTTACATATTTAGGGAACAACAAAATATATAAATATAAACCACACCCCTTTTATAATTAAAAATTATATCTTTTGCTTTACGATTGGTACTTCCATGCCAAGCCCCGCCCTCTTCCTACCCAGCAGGGAAGTTTTGCCGCCAAAACCGAAGTTCCTATTTCAGCCGTCCCGTGCGTCATTCCTCATTCTTGCTGTGTCTGTGTAACAGTGAAGTCATAGCTGTCAATAGCGGAGCAAGTGAAGTGATAATCAAAGTCAAGTTACTGTGTTTTGTTGTTGTTTATTGAGTGAAGTGAAAAGTTATTAAGATGGAGCAGTTTTATTCTTTGTTGTGTTGTTGGGGAGGTAATTCATTCGACGAGTCAAAAATGGATATCATCGCGAGCCTACCTCTGGAAGTGGCGGTTATGATTTTGAGGTAAGGAATTTACCAATATTTTCTGTTTATTTGTGTTTGATATTGATATTTTTAATACATTTTTTCATAATTATAATGCCTGATTGATTAATGCCAACATTACTTAGATTTATCAACAATGAAATATGGAAATCACTAAACACGTGGTATTGTGTATTTAATTAGTAGAATATAAGTATACTATCTGTTTTATGCTTAAGGGTCATGTTTAATAATGGAACATTATTATCAATGATCATAATAATTACATTTATTGCAACATTCCCACCTCTTTATAATGATTTCCAAAATTCATGTTTAGGCCTATTGATTTAGGCTAGAACAGTGTATAAAATGTTATTTTACTCATATTTTTAATAATATTACAACAAAATTAATGAAGTATTATTTCAATTAATGGCACCATAGAAAAAAAGGAAACGTTTGTAATAGATATATTATAGCACTAATTTTTAGGATAGAATATGCATGAACATGAACCGTTTTCTTCTGATTTTCATTGCACAAATGCAAATGCAAATGACAGACAGATGATATTTAATTGACAGAGGATATTCTTACGGCATACCGTAAGAATTACTAGAAATTATTCTTACGGTATGTGTTTTCATTGGTTGTCTCATCACGTGACTCATCAACAGGCGCGCCGTAAAAAGTGATAGTTTTTTCTTACGGTCTATGCCTACTATCCATGCACTGGGGGCAGGCCTAGGTAGGCCAACGTCGCTATTTTAAATCTCTAGTACCTACAAAACCTTTAACGTCGCTATTTAAATCTAAAGTACTTAAAAAACCCTTTAACGTCGCTATTTTAAATCTAAAGTGGGGGCCTACCCTCCCTTCTATCAAAACGGGCATAAAAAACAAAAAAAGTTCGCTCCATGCCGTAAGAATAGTGTGTAGTTAATTCTTACGGAAGAATATCCACTCCGTATTTAATTCGCTGTCTGTAAGCATAAACAATCAAGCTGACTAATAACAGAACATTTTAAAAGGTATTCATTCTTAGATATATCATGTTGAACGTTTTCCCTCCCTCAGTTAGTTTTATTGAAATTTGTTAACGGGGTGTTTTAACAAACATTGCGGTCGATAAGATGTCAAGGAAGAAAATTCGATGGTACTTAATTAGAATGATTTGATAGGAAATCAAGACATACATATTATTATTTTCATATAGTCTTGCTCATTATGAATGTTTAGGGTTTAAGTTAGCAGCTAGGCCTAACTTCTTTATTCTGAGTAAATCATCGAACCCGGACAATCGGGAAATGTAAAACATTTTGAAACGTTAGTAAAATTGATGATATTTATGAAATTTCTCATTTCCCGTGAGGAGCTCCAGAAATCCAAACCATACCTAAAAGTTTCCGAGGCCTCTGAGCCTTCATTTTAATTATAATGTGCCACCACTGCCAATTATATCGTTCTTGGGCATAAACTTTACCAATTGGCTTCAGATTTTCCGACTTTACGAACATAATGCCAATGAATCCTAAATTTAATGGCCCTAAACGCAATTCTTGAAAGTTATAGATTAATAGATAAATTAATTTAACAATTGGTTATTTCTCAATTACTCATCGGAAGTTTGTACCTAAATATGTATTGGAATGAGTTTTTCCCAAATAACCAAATAGTTAAATTAATTTAAAAATTTGCATATACGTAATATTGAAGGTGGTCTACAAAATATTTTAAAATATACCACAACCCTTTCAAAAGTGATAGCTATACGATTGGTCCTTCCAAAGTCAAACCCCGCCCCCTCCCCATCCTCAGAAGTTTTGCCACCAAAACCGAAGTTCATATTTCAGCCGTCCCGTCCGTACTCCGTACTGCGTCATGTCATTCCTCATTCTTGCTGTGTCTGAGTTACAGTGAAGTCATAGCTGTCAATAGCGGAGCAACTGAAGTGATAATAAAAGTAAAGTTACTGTGTTTTGTTGTTGTTTTTTTTGGGTGAATAAAAAGGTTTTTAAGATGGAGCAGTTTTATTCTTTGTTGTGTTGTTGGGGAGGTAATTCATTCGACGAGTCAAAAATGGATATCATCGCGAGCCTACCTTTGGAAGTGACGGTTATGATTTTGAGGTAGGGAATGGGATTATTTTCTGTTTAATTATTTTTAATTTTTAAATTTTCCCCCCCTGATTTGTTATTTGGGGTTGAAAATTATTGTCAACACTATTCCCGGGAACCTCGGTCAAAATAGTCATTGAATTTTAACAACTAAAAAGATAACATACGGGGTTTTGTAGGCCTTTTTTTGTTTTTTCAAATAAGCTAAATATCCTCTTAATCATTTATGCTCAAGACAAAAAGTTTAATATTGATAACATAATCCTTTTATTAACTAACTTAATAATTGCTTTATTCAATATTTCCAGTTCTTCATAACGTATTCAAAAATACATAGCTAGGCCTAATGATCTATCTGTGTCTGCATGGTACTATGTAACGATCAAAACATGATGTTTACATAGGCCTACTTAATATTACACACGCAGTATTATATTTTCAAAATGCAATCATTAAAATTATAAAAAATGAAAAATCTGGTTAATAATGTTTTGTATTACATCGACGATTACTAGGACGGTAGGCTAGGTGTAACGTGACAAGATGCCTAAAGATTGGAGTAAACATCAAATTTAAATGACCCATATGCACAATTTTAATAAGCTGTTAAAAAATTACTATACATCAGGCAAGATATTTTATTTAAATGGTGAAATACATTGTTAGTTTTTTTAAGTTATTCGTTTTTTCCCTTTTCCCCCTGACAATTTCTGGGCCCTTTTTTTTTTATAGTTTTGTTTTTAACAAATAAGCGTTCGATATGATATCCCAACATAATAACTAAATAAACAATGAGGGATAAAGTTAGATAGGAAATGTAGTGATATGGATAAATTAACAGTCAAGCTCATAAGAATTCGTTCATTTAATTCGTTTTTTTCTCCGTTTTTCCTTCAATTCTTCCCCGCCCGTTATCGGAGGTTTTTTGCTTTTTGGTGAATAAATAGCAATCTGACTAAAAAACCAAAAATTGATCATTTAAAAAAATGTCGGAAAATTGTTTAAGATGACTTTTTCCTGTTTGCTTCGGGATCCCTAAATTTCTCGATATCAAATCAACAATCAAATTTTACCCCCCCCCCCCCGGTCCATGGGTCTCCATTATAAGGTGCCATTATTGTCAATTTATAATTACGTTCTGGTGCTGAACTAGTAGGCCTACTTATTTTATCCAGTAACAAATTTGGGGTTTTGGGTTTGGGAAAATGTATAGTTTTTAATCTGCTTCGCACCGGGCACTAAAAAATACCAGGGTAGAAGCTCCGAGCCCCCGCCCATTCCCCAAAAACGACGGCGGGGGAAGCGGGTATTTTGTTTTCCTAAATAAGGAACATTCTGGAAAACCGTGAAAAATGTAAACAAACGGATTTTTACTATGTTATAGAAAAATGCAGTTCGTAACGTCAATAATCTTTTGTAGGGCCTATTCGTTGAAAAGTCGGCGACTAGTTCGAGTCTTGATCACAATATGAATGCACAGTCGCGAGTAATTGAACGCATACACATTTTTCACCGTTACAATTTTAAATTTTTTCGGAAAACATGCCCTTTTGCTGATGAGTCGTTTTTTGAAACATGTTTGGAGGTAGTTAGGTCAGTGTTCAATGAGTCAACTAGATCGCTCGTAGCGACCTGTTCCCCCTTCGAAATTATATATTTTATTTCATAGACCTAAAGGCTTTGGATAAGAAAAAAGTTGGCGGGTCGTTATGAATTTCGCCCGATAAACAACAATCACTATTTAAATCTAAAAAATAAAATTGTTTTTGCTGAACCGTAGGTTTTCGATGCTTGTTCATATAGACCGCACCTACGATAAAATTGTTTTTATAATGTATTGTTACTTTTTGCTTATTATAAGTTGAAAAATTTAATGACTTTAACAGACAAATTTGCCAAATAAAAAAGGTCTACAAATTCATTTTGAATGAAATGTCGTAACAATAAATGCCGATTTGGTTTCAAAATGCATAATTTTGCACTAAATGGGAGCTTATTATGTTTTCTCGACCTTTCTGAAGCTGAAAAACCCTTTGCAACTTGTCATATTTATCCGCTAAAACCCCGTTTTTTTATTTTTGCTTGTGCATAATGTAAATGGGGGGATTAATCTACACGATATGATTGGGTTGAAAAAGTTCATACCTTTAGCTATGCTTTACCCTATAAAAATTTTTAAAATTTATCCTACTTTAAAAAAAACCCAAAAAATTGATTTTGGGGGTTGTATTTTTAAAAATGTTTAAACGTAGATTATTTTTGTAAAGTATTTCTAACTACAAAAATTTAAATTTTACAGATTTTTTAAAATGAAATCAGATTTCAGCAAACCTAAAAACCCCATGCAATGCAGATAATATAAACATTTAAACTTTGAAACTCCCCAACTTTAAAATTGTCTGGAAAAATCCTGTTTTTTTTGGGGAGTACAGATTACAAACATGTGAAAAAGTGATACCAAATAAAAATTTGCAATATGTAGATTTTGTAATGAAAATTTGAAAAAAACGGCTCCCGTGGGGTCTTTTTATTTATTTTAAATTAATTGATTAATTTTAAATTTGGGAATTATTACCGATTTCAAAGTGGCAATAATAAGTCATGTTTGGTTTAAATTAAGAGCTTTTTCACCTTTATAAAAAAAAAAAACATGAAAAATATATTGAAATAACATAAGTTTTAGTTAAATATTTGATTTTGTTTTTTTTTGATTTTTTAACCAAAAAATCAAAGTTAAAGTAAAATTTCCCTAACCAAGATACCAGTGTTCCCAAAAGAGCTGGAACTATAATTAAAGTATCTTTTTCAATTTTAAATAATATTTTACAAAATATTTAACACAATAACAAAATTGGGGGTAAATATTCAACTTGGTTAAAAAAATGATACCCAATTAAAAATTTTAGCAATCTTAAAACTTTTTTTTGAGAAATTCGAATAACTGGGTCCAACAAGTTTTTTGTATTTAACTATTTAATTTTTATTAACATTAATTATTAATATATCCCAAAAAATTCAAAATAAGAAAATTTGTAGTGTTTTGGGATCAAATTTAAAGCTTTTTTACAAAATTTGGAAAAAAAAAAAAAAATCAAAAAAAATATTTTTTAAATATAACATTTATATTAAATGTTGATTTTGTGATTTTTTTTTTTTTGAAAACCAAAAGTTAACTTTAAAATAAAAAATTTTTCTAACCAATGATATCACGAGTTCACAAAAGAACTGGTTTTCTAAATTTTTGTATCATTTTTTTAATTTAAATAATGTCAACATATATTTTACACAAATTAAAAAATTTTCTTAAAATTTAAAATTTCTAAAAATGTTGTGGACGTAGAAAAAAGCCATTTTATTGTTCTATCAACCTTAAGTTTTTTTAAAAAGAATTTCGAAAATCCTGGCTCCAGGCTGAGTTTTTGGGATTTAACTAGAATTATAAAACAAATTAAATTCTTAATTTGGGCCAAAAAAAATAAAAGGGAAGGTAAATTTTTTCATGTTTTGGGATCAAAAAACAAATTTTCACCAAATTAAAAAAAAAATACAATAAAAAATATATTGAAATAAACATGTTATAGTTAAATATGTGATTTTTGATTTTTTAGTTTTTGACCAAAGATTTAAATTTAAAAAAAAATTTCTCTAACCAAGATATCACAGAGTTCAAAAAAGAACTGTTACTAAATTATTGTATCATTTTTTAATTTTAAATAATGCATTACAATATTTTTACACAAAATTTAAAAAATTTTTTTAAAATTTAAAAATACATAAACTGTTGTGTGACGTGAAAAATGCTCATTTGACTTTTTTATATCAACCTTAAGATTTTGTAATAAGAAATTTTGAAAATCACTGGCTCCAGCTGAGTTTTTGGGATTTAACTATGAATTATAATCAAATTAATTATTTAATTGTGTCCAAAATAATAAAAATGAAGGTTAAAAATTTTTCATGTTTGGGATAAAAGAAGCAATTGTCACCCCAAAATTTAAAAAAAAAATACAAAAAAAAAATATTTGAAATATATACTGTTATATTAAATATTTGATTTTGTGTTTTTTAGTTTTTGAACCAAAAGTAACTTTAAGAAAAATTTTTTCTAACCCAAGATACAAGTGTTCACAGAAAAACTGTTACTCTTATTTTTGATCATTTTTTATTTTTCCCTTTTTCAATAAAGTAATTACATATATTTTACACAAATTAACAATTTTCTTAAAAATTTAAAAATTACAGAAACTTTGTGTGACTGCAAAATTTCTCATTTGACTTGTTTTTATCAATCTTAAAAATTTTGAATAAGAAATTTTGAAAAACACTGCTTCCCCGGTTGAGTTTTGAGTTTAAGCGTCAACATTCGTTAAAAAAGTAGTATCAAGCCTACTCACGCGGGGATTGTTGCATGTGCCAAAGAATTTCAATTGTTCCCCCAAAAAAAAAATAGCTCTGGGGCTTTTTGGGTTTTTGGTGCTTTTTTGGGGAAAATACTTTTATTTGATACCAAAAATTCAAATTTATCTTCACTTTTAAAATTTTTGAAAAACAATTAAATAAAAAATTTAATTAAACAATTCATAGTTAAAAAAACAAAAATTTGTCTGGGGCCATGATTTTCGAAATTCTTATTACAAAACTTTAAGATTGATAAAACAAGTTAAATGATGCATTTTGCTACGCACAAAACAAAAACGTGTTTCGTAACTTTTCGTTAAAAAATTTGTTAAATTTTTGGGAAAAACTATTGTAAATACTATTTTGAAAACTGATGTCTTATTAATTAAATTCCACTCTTTTGTTGCCGTGTTACATTGGGTAGAAAAATTTTACTTCAAAAATTTATCTTTTGTTCAAAAAATAAAAACACAAAAAACAACATATTTAAATATAACAAAATATATATTTCAAATATTTTTTTTGTATTTTTTTCTAATGTTGGTGCAATTGTTCATTTGATAACAAACATGCACATTTACCTTTACTTTTAAAATTTTTGGGCCAAATTAAATAATTAATTTTATTAATCAATTTTAGTTATATACTCAAAAATCGCCTGGGCCTGTTTTCGAAATTCTTATTACAAAATTTTTAAGGGTTTATATAAAAAAGTAAATGAAGCTTTTCTACGTCAACAACTGTTTTTGAAATTTTCAATTTAACAAAAATTTTTTAATTTGTTAAAAAATTTGCAATTACTATTATTGAAAATTTAAAAATGATACAATAATTTTAGTAACCAATTTTTTTTGTGAACCTGGATATCTTGGTTAGAAGAAATTTACTTTAAAGTTTATCTTTGTTCAAAAACTAAAAAATCACAAAACAACATATTTAACTAAACATGTATATATTTTAATAATTTTTTCAAAGTTTTTTTTTTTTTTTGTTTGGGAAAAAAAGCTTTCAAATTGAAAAAAAAACACTACAAAATTTTTCTTCACTTTTTAAAAATTTTGGCTAAAATTTAAATTTAATGTAATTAAACAAAAATAGTTAAATATAAACCTTAGTTGGGCCATTATTTTCGAATTTCTCATTACAAAACTTTAATTGCAAATTTTTAAATTGGTATCATATTTTTTACCCTAGTTAACATATTTACGCCATATTGTTATTTTTTTTTTAATAAATTTAATTATTTTATTTTAAAATTGAAAAAATATACAAAATTTTAGTTACCAACTCTTTTTTGAACACTGTGATATCATTGGTAAGGGAAATTTTTCTTTAACGTTGATCTTTTTTTCAAAAAATAAAAAAACAGCAAAAACAACAATTTTAAATATAAAATATGTATATTTCAATATATTTTTTCAAGTATTTTTTTCTTTATAAAGGTAAAAATGCTCTTAATTAAAACCCCATGACTAATTTTTTTGCCCTTTGAAAATCGGTCCATAATTAAACCAAATTTAAAATTTTAACATTAATTTAAAAGTTAAAAAAAAGACCCCATCGTGGAGCCGTTTTTCCCAAAATTTTCATTCAAAATCTCTTAATTGCAAAAATTTTTATCTGGTACACATTTTCCTATATTGTGTTTTGGGAAAACACCTTTATCCCACTTAAATGGGTTTCTTGTTTTAGTAGTGTTGCTAGTACTTTTAAGTAAAATTTTAAAAAAAAAATCTTTGGGGGAAAAAAAATACATTTTTGGTTTAAAACATGTAGGAATTTACACAATGTATCGGGGATAATTTCTTGTCACTTCTTGGACACATAATTTAGCCACGGGGGAAAAATAATAAAGGTTTTGACTCAATGTAAAAATCACAAAGATAAAGCAAAAGTTTAAGGGGTATTACCCCCGAAAACATTTTTTTAAAATCTAAATTTTGCATAATTCACACTAAAAAGACAGTTGAAATTTTTTTAAACTTTTAACTGTGTTTTCACACGATTTTTTAAAAAGTTTTTGATCCTGAATTTGACGAAATCCTAATGGTGAATTTCAAAAACGGTTTAAATTGGGTTTTTTTTTGTTCTACTAGATAGTGGCAGTGCAGCATAGTACATATTTGAAATGTCCCTTTTCAACTGGTCCCTAAAGTGTGTACAAATATCTCAAAAACCCCAAAAATATCCTTCCAATACACCCTGTCTTGGTAATCAGCAATTTTGACCAAAAACCCCTTGACCAAATCACAAAAAAAAAAAAAAATATAGGGGATTTACAGAAAGGGCTGCCGAGTACGTAAATAATGGCCAATATTTTTTTGGATCAAAAACCTCCCAAGGGCCCGGGGATAATGACGTCCCCTGTTATTTTTTTTGGGGATTTTTGCCGATGGGACCTACTCGAAAATTTTAAGTTTGACAAAAAATTTTCGGGTCATGGGGGACCAAATATTGGTCTGTTACTTTTTAATTCATAAATTTAAAAAGCCTTAAGAGGGTATGCTGAGGCTAGAAAGGAGGCGATTTTTAAACGTCACTTTTGGATTTTTTTGGGAAAAGGTTTTAAACACCCTTATCAAATTTTTCACTAAAAGTTTATAAAAAATAAATCTATGTTTTTCCATTATGCGTATATTCCTAAATTGTTCATTGATTTGAATTAAAAATTTTGTGAAAACCCAAAATTTTTCTCAATTTTTTGGGCAAAATTTGGGAAATTTATTCCCAAATGTACAGATTTTTTTAAATCAAAATTTGCATAGGATATCAACGTTTAAATCAATGTGACGCACAGGTTAAAGGGGGTTTTTCGTAAGATAAATGGTTTGGTGGGAATTTCCAGAATTGAAAAACCCTGTTTTGGATTTCCCCATTTTTTTTACGTTTTGGACTTATGTCTCGCAAGGATCTTAAAGGGTTATTTTGCGCCAATACGGGTTTCAATATAAAAAACTTTTTAACTCCATTCAAAATTTGGTAATATATTACCAGAAAAACCCTCAACACCTGTTTGGCGCATTGATGGGCCCAAGTCACGTACCTTATTGATTTTTTTTTTTTAGTTTAAGAAAATTTTAAAAACATTTTTTGAATGTTAATGTTTCTTTGTTTTAGGGAGCTGACCCCCGGGCTCTACTGGGCCGCCCTGTCTGTGAGCGCAAGGGGCCATTTTTCGCTCCCACTCCCTCCTGAGGGCTCGCGTCTGGCAGAGTTTCGCGCGCAGCGTCAGGCGAGGGGCAATTTGGGGGTGGGGGGCGAATCGCGTTGCTGCGGCTCTGTCGCTTGGGGACCGGCGATCCCTCTTCTCGAAAAAACAAGAGCAAGAATACCCCGAGGTCAAAGGAAACGCGCTGATTTATAATTCTTCAAACAAAAACCCTTTAACGTATATAGGCGTTTAACGTGTCACTGGGGGGCGCTGTAAACGTATCCAAAATGGACGCTCGAGTGCGTATAATCTACGGTGGTCTGACGTAAACACTGTGGTTTTTAGTGTTGACGAGCTTTTGTGCTCGTATTTAAAAAGGCAATCATTGTTTATTGCGATTTACCATTATAATCGTTTAAATTGAGAAAACAGAAGTGTTAAAAGCGAAAATTTAATGGTATGAGGATTTATTTCACGGGCAGAAACGAAACTGGGGCAGAGGGGGCTAAGGGCTGTGCCCAGGAGGTTAGGTATACACCAGTATTTGGACGGTTTTCCCCATGAAATACTAGGCCTAGGACCATTGAAATCGGAGCTTCATTTAAAAATTATAAATAAAACCTCAACCACTAGTATGTGGCTAGGCCTAACATTTGATTACACTTAGCTTGAGGTAGGCCCAGGGCTAGCCCAGCCTAGTAGGGAACCCCGCTTTTGGACTGCATTTTTTCATTAAAATTGGGGGCCCCTGAAAACCAAAAAGGCGGTACCAAACCTCAAAAGGTTTTCCTTTTGCAACCAAAACTTTTTTACAAAAACCAAAAACAAAAAGTTAAAAGCCCTGACCAAGTGGGTACCTTTTTAAAAAAATTTTTTTAAAAATTCCTAAAATGTGTTAAATATTGTATTATTAGAATTAAAGATACATTTAGTTACCACTCTTTTTTGAACACTGTGATATCATTGGTAAGGAGAAATTTTACTTTAACGTTGATCTTTTAGTTCAAAAACTAAAAAATCAGCAAAATCAACATATTTAACTATAACATATGTATATTTCAATATATTTTTTCAATGTATTTTTTTTCTTTATAAAGGTGAAAAATGCTCTTAATTAATACCAAACATGACTAATTTATTGCCACTTTGAAACTCGTGTCACATAATTAACCAATTAATATTAATCAATTAATTAATAGTTAAATAATATGACCCCATCGTGGAGCCAGTTATTTTCAAATTTATCATTACAAAATCTACAGAATTGCAAATTTTTATGTTGGTATCACATTTTGCACTATAGTTGTGTTTGAGAAGACACCTTGATCGCACTATAATATGCGTTTCAGTGTTGTAGTAGTGTTGCTAGTAGCTTTGAAGTAAATTAGAAAATAAAAATCTTGGGGCAAAAACAATGCATTGTGGTTAATATCATGTAGGAATTTACACAATGTATCGGGTAAAGTTCTTGTCACTTCTTGGGACACATAATTGAGCCACGGGGATAATAATAAAGGTTCTGTACTCAATGATAATAATCACAAGATAATGCAATAGTTAAAGGGGCTATTACCCCCGAAAATTATTGTTATCACATAATCTATCTAATAGCATAATACTACACTAAAACGACATTTGAAATTTTTAAAAACTTTTAACTGTGATTTCACACGATTTTTTAAAAGTTTTTGATCCTGAATTTGACAAAAATCAGCGTTATGGTGAATTTCTTAAATCGGCTTTAACTTGGTTATTTTTTGTTCTACATAGATAGATGGCAGTGCAGCATAGTACATATTTGAAATGTCCCTTTTCAACATGGTGCCTTAAAGTGTGTACAAATATATACTCAAACACGCAAAAATATGCCTTCCAAGATCACACCCTGTCTTGAAAATCAGCATATTTTAACCAAACCACTTGCCCAAATCACAAAACAAAATATAGCGGATTTACAGAAAAGGCTGCCGAGTACGTAAATAATGGCCAATATTTTTTTGGATCAAAATCCTCCAAGGCCACGGGGTATAATGATCGTCCCCATGTTATTTTTTATGGGAGATTTTTGCCGATGGGACCTAGCTCGAAAATTACCAAGTTTGACAAAAACTTTTCGGGTCATGGGGGACCAAATAATTGGTCTGTTACTTTCTAAATTCATAATTAAATAGCCTTAAGAGGGTATGCTGGGCTAGAACGGAGGCGAGTTTAAGCGCTCAGCTTTTTGGATTTTTTGGGTAAACGGTTTAAAACACCATTATCAAATTTTACACTAACGTTTATAAAGAATAAATCTATGTTATCCATTATGCGTATTCCTAAATTAGTTCATTGATTTTGAATTAAAATTTAGTGAAATCACCAAAATTTACTCAATTTTGGTCAACTTTGGGAATTTATTCCAAGTGTACAGATTTTTTTAACTCAAATTTGCATAATGGATATCAACGTTTAAATCAATGTGAACGCGCAGGTTAATGTGGTTTTATCGTAAGATAAACGGTTTGGTGGGAATTTCCAGAATTGTAAACCATGTTTTGGATTTCCCATTTTTTCATGTTTTGGACTTATGTCTCGCAATGGATCTTAAAGGCTTATTTTGCGCAACCAATTACCGATATCAATATAAAAGTACTTTATTAACATCCATTCAAAATTTGGTAATGATATTACCAGAAATCATCAACACCTGTTTGCGCGCATTTGAGTTGGGCTAAGCTCAGCGTACCTTATTGATTTTTTTAATAGTTTAGCGGAACATGTTGAAAGACATGTTTTTGAATGTTGAATGGTTGTATTGTTTCAGGGAGCTGGACCCCCGATCTCTACTGTCCGCCCTGTCTGTGAGCAGCAAGTGGCTGCGCATTGTTCGCTCCGACTCCGTCCTGAGGTCTCGCGTCTGCGCAGAGCTGCGCGCGCAGCGTCAGGCGAGGGTCAAGTTGGTGGTGGGAGGGCGAAGTCGGGTTGCTGCGGCTCTGTCGCTTGGTGACCGGCGATCCATCTTCTCGAAGAACAAGAGCAAGAATGCACCAGAGGTCAAAGGTAAGCGCACTGATTTATTCTCTCAAAGAAAACCATTGAGTACGTAGTATAGGCGTTTAACAGTGTCACTGGGAGCGCTGTAATCGTATCCAATATGGACGCTCGAGTGCGTATAAGTCTGACGGTGGTCTGACGTAAACACTGTGGTTGTATGGTGTTGACGCAGCTTTTGTGCTCGTATTAAAATGGCATATCATTGTATTATTGCGATTTACCATATATAATCGTTTATTGAGAACACAGAAGTGTTAAAAGCGAATAATTTAATGGTATGAGGATTTATTTCACGGTCAGAAACGAAGCTAGGGGCTAGAGGTGGCTAGAGGTCTGTGCCTAGGAGGTTAGGTATACACACAGTATGTTAGGACGGTTTTCCTCATGAAATACGTAGGCCTAGGACCTATTGAAATCGGAGCCTTCATTAATAATTATAATAATAATACCTCAACCACTAGTAGTGTAGGCTAGGCCTAGACATTTGTATTACACTTAGCTTAGAGGCTAGGCCTAGGGCTAGCCTAGGCCTAGCTAGGAACCCAGCTTGTGGACTGCATTTTTCATTAAAATTGGCCTGAACAAGCGTAAAAACTCAGTCTAGCACAACTCACAGCACAAGCACAATGTAAAGCTGACAGTGTACCTTACATCATTCCTAAATCATGAAACTCGTGTTTCAAAACATGTATAGCCAAGGCCTAGGAACCCAGCTTGTTTTCATTCAAATAGGCCTGAACAAGCGTAAAAACTCAGTCTAGCACAAGCACAATGTAAAGCTGACAATGTAGGCCTACCTTACATTATTCCTAAAGCATGAAACTTGTGTTTACAAAACCTGTAGGCCTAAGCGTATTTCACTAGAGCCTAGGCTAGCATAGGCCTAGGAACCCAGGTGGATTGCACTTTTCATTAAAAGTAGGCCTTCATTAACAGGGCCTGAACCAAAGCGTACACAATCATTTAGTCTAACCTAGCACAAGCAGACTGTAAAGCTATCAATGTAGGGCTCTACCTTACATTAATCCTAAAAAAATTACCCATGTTTATGAAACATAGGCCTAGGCCTACCGTGTCCGTATCATTGGTCAATTGATCTTTGCTCCTTGCCATTTGTTTCTTAGTTGCTAGGCCTACTGCTACTAAGCCCTTTCATTAAGGCCAGCTTACCGTAGAATAAATGACTACACTACACCAACCATAAATACATGCATAGGACTAGGGTACCGGTACAGAATAGTGCACAGAAACACTGCCCAGCCGTAAAAGCATATTATGCATTGGTATGGGTGATGATGATGGTGGTGGTAGAGAAAGGTGTGGAATGATTTGTCAAGATGTGCACCTACTTATTAGGTCAAGTCACTTGCAAATTTGCAGTTCAAATGTCCCATCTCTAAGCTGCAGAGGCTGTTGACTTGACGATGATGATGAAATCTTATGAAATGATGTCAACAAAATCTTGTCCAATTTAGACCCTCCCCCTTGTCAAAGTTTGTGCAAAACATTTGCCACAACATGTCACATAAATTCAAAAGTGGTTACTCCACTGTCAACAAGAGAATGTGTTTCGTAAGAATTTAACGGATCCAAAATCAGACGCGTTCTATAAACATCAAATCTGCCGAGTCATAACAGAAAGGGAGTATGCATTAGTAGATAGGTGCCCTACAGTGTGATGAAGGTGATGGTGATAGAGAAAGGTGTGGAATGATTTGTTAATGTAGGTATGCACCTACTTATTAGGTCAAGTCACTTGCAAATTTGCAGTAAAGTCCCATCCGTAAGATGCCGAGGCTGTTGACTTGACAATGATGATGAAAATGATGTCAACAATTTTTTTTGTCCAATTCAGACCCTCCCCCTTGTCAAAGTTTGTGCAAAACGTTTGCCACAACATGTCACATAAATTCAAAAGTGGTTATACTCTACTGTCAACAAAAGAATGTGTTTTGTAAGAATTTAACGGGTCCATCAAAATCAAACGCGTTCTAAACATCAAATCTGCCGAGTCATAACAGCATAGTATTATGCATTGGTAGATAGGTGCCCTACAGTGTGATGAAGGTGATGGTGATAGAGAAAGGTGTGGAATGATTTGTTAATGTATGCACCTACTTATTAGGTCAAGTCACTTGCAAATTTTCAGTTAATATGTCCCATCCGTAAGATGCAGTCGAGGCTGTTGACTTGACAATGATGATGAAAATGATGTCAACAATTTTTTTTGTCCAATTCAGACCCTCCTCCTTGTCAAAGTTTGTGCAAAACATTTGCCACAACATGTCACATAAAGTCAGAAGTGGTTACTCCACTGTCAACAAGAGAATGTGTTTTGTAAGAATTTAACGGGTCCAAAATCAGACGCGTTCTAAACATCAAATCTGCCGAGTCGTAACAGCATAGTATTATGATGCATTATAAATAGGTACCCTACAGTGTGATGAAGGTGATGGTGATAGAGAAAGGTGTGGAATGATTTGTTAAGGTGTGCACCTTAGGTCAAGTCACTTGCAAATATGCAGTTCAAATGTCCCATCCATATCAGAATCAGAGGGTGTTGATGATGAAATTAATGATGTCACCAAATTTTATTCAAATTCAGACCGTGCTCCTTGTCACAGTTTGTCACAAAACATGTGCCACAACATGTCACAAAAATTTAACAGTGGTTACTCTGCAGTCAACAAGAGAATGTGTAAAAATTTAACATGTCAAAAATCAGCCGCGAATCTTTTGAAACTGTCATCGGAATAAAAATACATTTAAAAAAATCAATTGAATGTTTCTATCATGTCATTGGTCCATGGATTGATTAAGCACTCTCATAATATTTCTCTTTTTCATAATTACATTTTTATAGACAGGCCTAGCCCCCTAGGCCCTAGTTCAGATATGATAGCCCTACTGGCAGGTCTAGGCCTAAAAATGCATTGTAGGGTCTAGGTCCTATGTAGGCCTAGTCACAGGTAGCCACCATGCCTACTTATATGCAATGACGAAAACACCCTTGAAAACATCTACTGGCATCTATAATATGGCCTAGTATAGTTTGCAGTTTGGTTCTACATGTAAACATTGGTTGGGCCTTGGGCCTAGCTGATAATAGCCTATACGTCTAATAGTGAACCCCCAGGCCCTAACCTAGATTACAGTCCTCTCCTGGGCCTACAATACGTCAAATTATCCTACCAAAACACCAATCCCTAGGTTATTCAATCCCTAGGCTATCCATCTAGGGCCTAGGCCTAGCCAGAACTGTAGAGCCTAGGCCTCCTGCAAGGTTATGTGTTGTGGATGATGTGTAGGCTAGGATACGTCTAGACTCTTGCCTAGGTTTTTTCAATCACTAACTAGTTTAATTATATTTTACTTTCCGGTACAACAGAAAAAGAAATCTTCTGCCTTGAAATGGTCGCTACACACGAAAATGTAGGCCCCCCTCTAGTTATTGACAGGGCTTGGCAAAAGCCCATTTATGTTTATATTTTAAATTCTAGGGGAATTTGTGAAACAACACACTCGAAGACGACCCGTTATTACAACATTGGGGCACTGAACAATTCCTATTATTGACTTTCTTGCTCGATATCTGGTCATTATTTTACATTCTTATCCACGTCTACCCCTATTCTACGCACGGCCATGACAGACAGCTATACGCACTGAGCAGCTGCCAGATTCTCTCACCAGATGTCAGCCACTTCGAGTTTAAACGCCTATAGAGTTAGAGACCCAATGCCGTTACACGGTAAAGCTCATTGCAATAAAAGAATATGCCACTGGTATAGGGATTTTCCCTTCACGTTGTGACGTCCGCAGATGCCTTGTTTGAGCGAGTTTTCTACGGGAGGGCCTGTCATCCACTCCCCTTCAATTTCAGCCCTCATACATGTTTTCAGAATTGAAGGATTTCGTTCGACTGTGTTGCTGTTAGTTTCTACTTCCGGTGGTAACATGATAAAGGGGGGGGGGAGGGGGAGACTCTTACACCTCTGGACTGTCTTTATTGCAATGCATCTCACAAAAAAAAAGTATCGATCTCTGGTTGGTTATCGCTCACTCGTCGATTGCGTCAGGGCCTGCAGGGTTGGCTTGGTCACTTTGATTTAAAGTCCCCCACTGAAAATCAGTTATATAACTGAGTGGGCAGACTCTAAATAAAATTTATTTATTTATTTATTATTTATTTACAAAATACTTCCTTTTAATGGTATAATTATGTAGTGTTGTCTCTTTTGCTGAAACTAGAACAACCCACATGGTAAGTAAACACACGATATTATGCTGTAATGCATTGTGTTACTTTTTGCAACTTACAATGATTTTTTGTCTTCGTATAGTATTGACACCAAGGAGGTATTATCGTGTTCTTGTGTTTTCAATACATGCATTACTAGTTACGTTTAACATAAGATTTATACATTCCTTGCATATGTCTGATGGCATTTTGTTTCTGCTCCTCAGACGCTAGCCGGAGACCCCCACTGGTGTCCCAGCCGCCCAATACGCTTCGCCATGCTGTGTCGAGCTTCTTCAGCCAGCCGCTGAGCGCTACTGGTAAGTAAACACGATTGAACTTTACTTATCAACCAAGCTGAGGTGTCTTCTCTGATTGTGATTTTATTGCACCAGTAGCATTAGAGATTCACTATCTAATCAAGGAAAATATGGACAAAAATCCCGATGTAGTTTCAGGCCAAGTCACCGCTCGAGCCACCAGCGCGACAATAACCATTGATTAAAGATGGCTGTTTCTTCCTAGATTTGTCGTTAGAGCGCAGCACAGGTCTAGATGTGGATTTTGATTGGCTACTTTTTCCAAAGTCAACAAAGGAGTTCCTGTGGGATACATGTTCATCCACGTTGTCACAATATTTATAGTTTCTGACCAAGCCGCTAGCATCTTTTTTGTTACCGCCTCCTATGTTAATTTCGGGGAGTTGTTCGTATTATTTCACAGCGAAGCTATTAATACTGTAATATTTTCAAATTGCTGTTCTGATACACACGTTGAAATAGGGGTGAGTTGGGGAGTCTAGACTACCAACGCAAATTAATGTCCCAAGTTATTGTTTATAATAGTTGTGTTTAATGCTATAACACCTAACAATTTTGATTTGTTTACAGTGAATGCAAGCACTCGTCGTGAGTTTGTAGTCTGCCGAGTCGGCTCGTCGAAAACTGAAGGTATGCACATTAGTTATATACAATAAAATAATGTATTGTTTATGTCAACTTTTACATAATCAAGTTAACTCAAATTTAATATTTAGATCCATAATATGTCTCTGAATTTCTTATGATTGAGGGTGAGTTGCATGACGTTTAGAGAGCATACTATTCAATATTGATTATTTAGCTAGCTGCTATTCGTGCCGGTTGAATTTAATCTATACATTTAATTCTATAACTAAAAAAACAAAGTATAGTATTCAAGTTTATACTATAACTTATTTGGTTCAACCAGATGTTTTTGTCCAAACCTTCATATTATCTGAATTTTATATGTGCGATAACATGTTACTCAACACTAACGAGCTGTTTGTCTGTTTCAGTGGCGTCGCGACGACCTCAGCCGTACTCAGTCAGACCTTCAGCCAAGGCTCGTACCAAGTCGAAGACTTCAAATCTTCGTTTGTAGCTAAACTGACACACAATAAAGCTGTTGTTTTATTAAATATATCTGTCTTGTTATTATCATTGCAGTTCTAGAGAGAAAGAATGTGATACGCAATAACTTATAATTATTAATTATTGTGTGCTTTATAGCATAAAGTCTTTTTCGTCTATACTCCCTGCTGCCTACAAGTTCTTTCTCTCTCGTCTTGCAAACCTGTTATTCCACCATAATTTCCATTACAATTTATACCATTTGTGTGATGTGTCTAAGGAAAATACAGAACTTGATTAATAAATTAGCTGTAATAGTAATATTAATTACACCACAGTACTATTTAAACTCCATGATTACACGATAATTATCACAGCTGTGCACTAAATTACACCTTCATGTAAATGTGTAACGCGATAGTAGGGATGGGTCTGGGTGCCTACTTTCGCAACCCTAAAGTTTGTAGCCGTTTGGGCTACTAGACCCTTTAGGCTCTCAGCTCTTTCATAATTGTTAAGAGTGCGGTTATTTGTTTTTCATTATGGATCAAGTTTTGATAAGGTTTCGTTCGCCTTCGTATTTTAATATTATTAACTTTAGCCCAAAACATAAATAGGCCTACCTTTAAGAATATGGGTTGATTTAATCAATGATTTGATTCAGAATTTGTTTATATACCAATGAGTGGGCAATGGGCATCAATGGACTAAAATTAACAAACGCAATGGAGATGTAAAGCAACAAAATAATGCACACTACAAATATTAACGCTATTATAAGTGTTGAAGCGTCAATGTAGGAAATGACCTTGTCCTAGTATTGAAGTTGTGCTGAAATACCATATTGTGCATACAATTAATATAATGTCATGCCAAAAGTAGGATCTTGGCGGAAAACGCCGGAATTCGTCATCGAGTATAGTTTTCACAACAGTGTAGTGTAACAATGAACATGTTTTCCTTCCGAAGTGATGATTGCATATTGTGACAAGGTAACCTTGTTGTTTTTCGGTTCAGAAGTTTGTTTAAAGACTTTCATTTTAATTTAGTAGATAAAATGTTGTTTGAAATATAGTTATTGTTTGGGAAATATTTTTAGTAATATTTGTTTTAATGCAAAGTGTCAGTGTCGAATTTGTTAATATAAACTAGAAAGCATTTTGAAGGAATAACGTAAGCGTTCATTCTCCAAATATAAGTTTGACTCACAACGATACAGACAACAACAAAAAATAGGTCACTTTGTAATTTTATTTCCCCCCCCCCCCCTCAAAATCCATTAACAAATACAATAAAATAATATTTCTACAGGTCAAAGTATATACCGTGATTATATAAACACCAGAAAAAAATGTTATGGGAAGCCCGTACGCGTACAAAGATATAATTAATATTATCCTTGTGGACGGGCTGGCAACATTAAATTGACTTTTATTCCGAAGGCGTATAGATAGCCTGTGCGTACTTGGGTATGCAAACGTTACATTACTAAACGAGTTGTCTTTTTGATTTCAATTGGGATACTCTTAAATATTTTGGGACCTACGTAATCTACATGTCGCTGTCCCAATCACTTTTTTAACGGGGAACTATACTAAATTATACGTACTGTCCAATAATGAGCTCTCGTCATCCGGTACTTACATACTAATACATACATGGTCCTCCTGTGAGAAGCGTTTTGGCCGCCTGAAGTGATGTAACTGTAACTAGGAAAACGCTTAAGTCCCGCCGCGTTGTTGGATGAGCGTAATTGGTGCATTGAGCTGCCATGTGTTATGCGGATTTTCTGTTGTTCTGTGAAAAAATCATATCTAAGTTGAATTTTTTTTAAAACAAAATAATAATAAAAAAAAAATTACCTAATTTTTTAAATGTTTAATCAATCGTAATTTTTAAAAAAAGGAAAAAATCGTAAAATTGCAATTTTCATAAGAAATAATTATTTGATAGCGCTCAGATTTCACACGAATATATAAATTCATGAAATTAAGGTTCTGTAAAAAAATCATTACGATCGGATAAAGCATGTAGGGGCTATAGTCTATAAGCCAAAGAAATTGAAAAAATCGAAGTCGTAAAATTGCGATTTTTTAAAAATCTTTCGATAACGCTCAAATATCACACGAATATATCAATTCATAAAATAAAGGTTATGTGAAAAAATTTATTACAATCGGACAAAGCATGTAGGTCTTATAAATCGAAGAATTTTGTTAAAAATCGAAAAAAATCGTAAAATTGCGATTTTCATGAGAAATAATTTTCCGATTGCGCTCAAAAACGTGGCAGTTCTAAGTTCAGAGATTTCTAAGGCCTCCATAAAATTTCATCGCAATCGGAGTATCGGTTTAGCCGGAGTCGTGTGGACAAACAGACAAAAATACAAAAAAAAGAAAGAAAGAAAGAAAAAAAAAACATTCCGGAATTTTTTCTCCAGTGTAGTAGAATGGAATCTTCGCTTCGCTCGCTACGCTCATCCAATTAGTAGAGCTCCAAAATAAAAAAAAGGCAATCTATATTATAATTATTTGTTTGAATATTTGAAATGACCAAGTAATACGTAACACTAGGAACGCCAACCAGTTTTTTTTTTTTATTAAAACCATGACAAATTGTAGTTCAGAAAGGTCTCTTTTTACTAGTGGCATTAGACTGCAATAAAATTCCTGATAATGTGAAGGGTCAATCCATGTATTTGTTTAATGAGTGTGTTTGTGAAAAAGGAGTGTCCATTCGGTAACTAAGTGGTGATAAAGGATGTCGTCTGCGGGCATTGGGTAGGGAGTTTAAGAAAAATTAAAGTTTTCATTTTAAATAATTTTCGTATTAATATTTGTTAAAGTCAAGGTTGCTTTTATTGTCTTTTAGTTTGTAGGCCTACTTGACTGTCCTATATTGGATGTATGAAATGAGTGTAATGTATACTAGTTCTGCTGAACTAAATGAAATAAACAACATACATACATACACGTACTTTGTCTTGTTGCCTCGAGGATAGTTGTAATTGTTTTATAAATGTGTTGCAATGGCTTGATCAGGGATGTATAATGAATTGATGTGATGCCCCTATGCCTGTAGAATGGAATGGCATGTCCAAACTCACTGTAAATTTTGTCATTAGGGTACTTACATTTTTATTGGTCTATTCAATTATTGAAAATTGTTGAAAACATACATTTTTTATTTTGTTGTTAAAAACAATTTTGGATTCTATTCACATTCCAAAATTATTCAATCTTATAAAGGCCTCAAATGAAATAAAGTACTCCAAAAGTAAAACAAAAACATATATTTCACATTTAGTGTTTTTTATTTTCTTTAATTGCCAATTTAATATCAGGACTGAAGGGTAGAATGACTACAACTGGCGGTTGTTGGTGTTGCTAGTATTGTCGTAATAACACCAAGTGTTGCTTCCCTCTAGCGCGTCTTATTCTTTCCCTTGGCCTTGTCTTTCTGCCCCTTCTTGTCTTGGACCTGCTTTGGTTCGCGCACTTCTGGCTCCTTCAACTCAACTTCCGCTTCTGGTTCCGGTTCCTTTTCTTCGACCGTGGCTACGGGTTGGACCACTGCTTGAGGCAGGTTTACAACTGACGCACGGGGAGTTGGGGGAAACGGCACGCTAGACACAGAAATAGATTTGGGTTATGTTAAAATTATAATTTTTAACAATATTAATTACACAGAAACATTAAAAATTTCTATAATTTTTTGTATAAAAAAATCTAGTCTTAATGACGAAATGAATGCCCTTTCGCCTGGTATGAACTATTAGGAAAATTTCGAAAGTATCGACTGAAAAAAACAGAAAACGCATGATGGCCTAGTAAGCCAAAAATGCGAGCTTATGTAGAGAGAAGAGGAATTTACTATCATCATTTACAAATGTCTAAAGTTGTTAGAATAAAACAAGAGAAAGATTATGGAAAAAACAATGGTGTATATATTGTACTTCTAAAAGGCGCACATAATCTGAGATCGTTGAAATGAATGATGGCTATTTCTTATGTTTTCAATTGATTAATTGTGTTGATATTGCATGATTATACCAACTTACAGCGGATTCTGGAATACGATATCATTGAATGGTCCATGCATTCTCTGATGAGGTTCTTTTAGTTCTGCAACCGATGCCGAATCCAGAAATTGACCATTCGAAATCAAAACTGGCTTAGAAATTTTCATCTGGGAAACTTTCCCAAATGTTTCCCTTAATTCTTGTTGGACGAACGATGGCCCGATTTTCATCTTGCGTATATAATTCATCACCAGTTTTTCCCACTCTATTATCTCCATCTCTTCGATGACTTGGTTGGCAAAGCTTCTCACCAATGTGACGTAATAGGTCCGTCTCATCTTGCGTTCTGTCTTCTTTCTCTCGAGCTTCTTCTTGGCCTGAGTTGCCGAATTCTTCAGCTCATCGAGCATGTCCAGTTTCTTCTTCAGCTCTGCCAAGTGTTGCTGCATGTCTACCTGTTGAGCTCGACGTAGAAGTTTCGCGTCTCTCTGGCGGTGTACGTCGTCCAGTTGAAGCAGCTTGGATGGAGGGCGCGGTGTCTCAACGACCTTGAGAACACACGTGATGCTGGGGGGTTGGTCGTCGAGCAGGCCGTAGCTGCGGACACGGCCCAGGAAGTCTCGGAAGTAGGTCAGAGCAATAAACATCGTCTCCATACGATCACAGTGCCACATCTTCAGGTTTAGGAAGCCCAGTAATGCAGGGATGATGAAGAGTTTTAAGTGGGATGTAGGAACTTCGTGCAGGCTCTTGAATGTTGCGAACAATTTAGATTCGGATACATTCCGAGTGACTTCTTCAAGGAGATTGATTCCTTTAAGTAGCAGACTCTGCAAAGTAACATCACATCACTCATGATTTGGAATTATTACCCTTCGACTCCATATAACACGTTATAATTTGGGATCTGAATTTGTGTATCCTTCTTTTAAATGAAGTAATCTATGAATTCATTGTATAATATATTGTTATTCTTACTTTGGTACCCCGGGAGAAAAATATAGGCTTACTAAGGAGTGTGTGGTTAGGTCTCGCTTTATCAATTCGGAACTAAGGTACAGTTGACTGTAACAACTTGTGATTGTTCGTCTACAACTAAATGAATTTTATCCAATACCAACCAGGTCCAAAAAATTGTTTACATTTTTTACGAATTGTTGACCTACAAGAAGGTATTGAATTGACAGACGTAGAATCTTGTTCCGTTGATAAATTGCTGATGGACATGAGAGAATCAACCACTCATTTCTCTATTGCTGTTAAAGTCAAACCAGGTAGCCGCAAGATCTTTTGCCAACATGGGCGACCGAAGGCATATAAATATACGATCTTGAGCTAGGCCTTTTGAGTTTGACTTGTAATAAGTATATTATTTAGTTCTTAGAGTTGTATCCATAAAGCATTTCCAGTAGGCCTAGTCTAATTGAGTACGATTAAGGGAATATTTGGACTTTGGTGACCCTAAGTCGGCAAAGTATTATAGTTGGATGAGCGTAGCGAGCGTAGCGAGCGAAGCGAAGATTCCATTTCACTACACTGGAGAAAAAAATCCGGAATGTTTTTTTTTTATTCTTTTTTTTTTTTTTTTTTTTTTTGTATTTTTGTGTGTTTGTTAACACGATTCCGGCTAAACCGATACTCCGATTGCGATGAAATTTTATGGAGGCCTTCGAAATCTCTGAACTTAGAAACTGCCACGTTTTTGAGCGCAATCGGGAAATTTTTTCTTATAAAAAACGCAATTTTACGATTTTTTTCGATTTTTTTACAAATTTCTTCGACTTATAACACTTACATGCTTTATCCGATTGTAATAATTTTTAAACAGAACCTTGATTTCATGAATTAAGATATTCGTGTGAAATTTGAGCGTCATCAAAAAACTATTTCTCATGAAAATCAAATTTTTACGGTTTTTTTCTTTTTTAAAACAAATCTTTGACTTTTAACACCTACATGCTTTATCCTATTGTAATGATTTTTTCATAGAACCTTAATTTTATGAATTAATATACTCGTGTTAAATTTGAGCGCAATCGAATAATTATTTCTTATGAAAATTGCAATTTTACGATTTTTTTCTTTTTTAAAAATTACGTAAAAATTACGATTTATTAAAAAAATTAAGTTAATTTTTAATTTAATTTAATTTAATTTAAAAAAATCTACGACTAAAATGATTTTTTCACAGAACAGAAAATCCGCGTAACACAATGCAGCTCAATGCACCAATTACGCTCATCCAACAACGCGCGCGGGACTTAAGCGTTTTCCTAGTAGTAGTTTATCTATGAGGTCGGTGCACAATTGACAGGTAACGAGAATGGAAACGACATGATGGAAAACGCTGCCGACGGGAACAAATCAAATAATAAGTGTGTTAATTATATTTTGTTATTCCGCATATTTTTATTTAATTTATTTCGTAGGATTACTCGCGTATAAACCATCAATCAGCTGATACATCTTGATTCCGATTGGTTTCGATTATGTATGAAACGGGAACGCCACGGAAAGTTAAAACTTGCGAAGTTCCCGTTCTCGTTCCCGGGATACGGGAACTGAAACCTTTATTGTGCATCGTATTGTAAGATGAGAGAGAACAAGAGAAAATGAGATTAAACTTTCTTCCCGTTCTCGTTCCCGTTCTTGTTCTCGTTCCTGGACAATTGTGCATCAAGTAATTGTATTTCTATGGATGACCCAATAAGAAGTAGTATACCTAGCAAGGATACCTAGGCCTAGGTCCACAAAGTCATTTACAGATTGAAAGAGCTGAATGAAATGAATGCTTCAGCGTTACCTTCGCTTTACTGCTTTCACTCGCTGATATGATTTCTTTGTACAGTTCCATTCCTTCGTCGAACATAATCGAAATACTTTGAAAATCTATGGTTCCGTTATTTGTTCTGTCAGAAGCTCTGTCGGACGCCATCTTTGTTTCGGTATTTATAATTACCACCGCTTGCAAAAATTAAAATGTTGTTCTTTTACATATTTTAAAACCAAACCGGTTGTAAAGAAGATATCTCTAATAGTCACTGCCCATGATAATTGAGGCGCCAAAGATTCGCCGAAATTCTTTTAGGAGATTTATACCTGTTGATGAGCAATTGGCGCAGTGCTTGCGAATAAATTTAAAATTTTATATGTAGGCTAACGGGATCTAAGTCTTGTATTTTAAAATCCTAGTTTGGATGCCTTCAAGTTAACCTTTTTACCAATTCTTTCAATATGCACTATCTACCTCACAATTATTACCTAAAAGTAAACTAAAAATTTGACAAGTGTATACCTAGGCTTTAGTGAGATTCGCTGAAATAGTCATCCGTCAAAAGGGAAGAAGGTTAAAACTTAATTCTTGTCTAAAAGGATTTATTTGGCCGCTCCGAAAAAAATAGCCATTTTTGACACTGATCAACTGGCATAGTTCTCAGTAGAGATTTATTATATCGTTTCTAAACAAATTGTTACGATAAATATACAAAAAACAATCCCTTTTGCAACATTTGCACCTCTCAAATAATTGATCATTGCTATGGTAAGTCTGGGAAAAAGAATATTGTTGGTTTGGTTTAGAATAATTATAAGAATAATTTGGGAACAGATCATTATAAATTGAAAGATTGGTTTACATATGTGTCAATATTATAATTATACGATTTAGAGTACATAACGTGTAACGATGATAATAAAATAATACTAGTGATAATTATTTATTTATTTTACAGTGTACGTCTGACGATGCCAACAAATACTAGTGATAATAAATATTACAAGTTTGATATACATGTGTGTCAACATATGTTCTACAGTGTACATGGCATCTGACGATGCCTACAAAATAATACTAGCAATAATAAATTACTATTTAAGTATACATTGTGTGTCAACATATACGTTTTACAGTGTACATGGCGAGTGATGATATGACGATGGCGAGGAGAACAGCGGCTAGACCGAGAACAACGATCAGCCACGGCTGTGTCACATCTGTGGACAACAGAGAAGATGATGTTGATGAGACCACGCGTAGTGATGAGGAAGAAAACAAATTGATATTGTATTTAATAGTGTTATAGTACTAAATACAATCCAGAAATAAACAAATCAACTCAATCGGAGATTGAACTCAGGTCTCCCGCATGCCTAGCAGGCGCCTTAATTGTTGGTACTTTACAGACATAAATAATATTTATCATTTTTAAATTAAGTTCAAAAACTGTTTTATTTTTGTGGATGATGTTAAACATGGTAGAATAGTGTACAGCTTTATTGATCGGTGTTTCCTGAGCAAATATGCCGGTCTCTAGTTGGTCATTGTTAGCTCGTCGACTGTGTCAGCGCCTACAGGGTTGGCTTCGTCGGCTTTTAATTAAATGTCCCTCACTGAAAATCTGTTCTGTGACTAAGTGAGTAAAAAAATGATGTTTTTATTTTTATTTATTTATTATCAATGCCACCTATGCGAGTTTCTCCCAACAAATAAAAACGAAAAATTTGATCGTGTATCTTCTGGAGAATACTAGTCGTTGCTTATTAGTAGGTTAACAAATTAATGAAAATAATTAATAAATCTTACTTATTGTTACAATTTTGAATTCAATATGCAAGTTGTTTGTACACCCGGCGTCAGAAGTAAATCAAGGTGTATCGTTGTATCTACACTTCTGACCGATGACTATTGACTATTCCAATTCCTGAAATTAAACTTTCATATCAGTGTTGATGTACAATCAACAAATAAACCACCTTCAGTCTGTACATTTAACATTATCATTCACAAACCAAACATCATTGTGATACGTCATAACCTTCAACATGCCATTTTATGCTTTTTGTTACGGCCACAGTCATTCACAACAAATCACACGCGAAAACAACACACTCCGACAAGATTATTAGTACTTTGGGCTTCAAGAGGATGCATATTATACTGCATGCAAAACCCCCACCAAGATGACTCTGGCCATACCCACCCCTTGATTTACTTCTGACACCGGGTGTACATCAACCTCAATGGCACATATTTTCAGAAATAAATAAATTGGATACATTCACGCTTAGAGAGTCTACCCACAAAGACACATTAATTAGCAACATTAATTTAATGCGGACCGTGCCCACGCTGTCTGCAAACACACCACCGACGAGCGAGTGCAAAATTCTTGTTTATTTACTTACCAACAGCTACTGTTTCGTGTGTTTTGGCAGTACGGTGTTCATCAGAATATGCACTAGATGTAAAAGGTTTAGATAAACCACTTGGCTCCGGTTGACGGGGCACAGGCTTCGTCAGCAACGTCGTGGGCTTGGTAACTAAAACAATACAGAAGTTTACAAGGTTGCATAACAAACTAATTTTAGAATGCTCGCGTTAGGGTACACATCGGTGTATGCCATTATCTATATGACCGACAGTGTGGTGACTCTGATTCGGGAAGTTCCGGGATGATATCCCGTCAAGACCGGCAATCCCGACTGAGGGTTTTTCTGAGGTTTTCCTCAGTCGAATGCAAGGGATTGAGTGGACACATCTTCACAATTGTCCTATCCGCAACATATCTAGTAATAAACACCTAAAGAGGGGCATGAATTGCTCCCTGGACAGGCTATTAAAAAATAAATAATAAAAACAAATTATTAAAAGTGTAAACTTTAAATTACCAGTTACTATTATTATTTAATTAATATATAATATAATATAATTATTCCATTATAATTCCACGCATACAAAATTCTTCTAAAAATACAGCCAAACCTTACACACTCATAAGTAATTAGATCTAAAAGAAGGGCCAAAATCATGTACCCTTCTGCAATGCGCATTTTAAATTCGTAAACGTACACTGCCCCTTAACTACATCCTCGAAAAGCTTGGCAAAATAAAATTTGCAACTATGAAATCGAAAGTAATCATTCATACAAATTGTAGTTTGGCAATTAATTTAAACGTAATAGTTCATGCAAATTCTATTTTGCCAAGCTTTTCAAAGATGGAGCTACGGGGCAGTGTACGTTTATGAATTAAGAATGCGCAAATGTAGGAGGGCTGGGAGACACTTCGAATTCACCCTAACTCTGCTTGCTGTATAAGATACCTGAGAGTGTAGCGCGCCTGAAAGCACCGCGGCTTGGCTGCGGCGCCATACGGGCACCTAGATATTGAAACAAAATGATTTTATTGTTTAAAAAAATTCAATGAATAATACTTACAGTTGCTTATTACAAATTTACTGGACAAATACACCTTCAATTTAGAGTGGAATGCATGGCAAAACACTGTCCTGCCTATGTGACTGGCGTTCAGCTTCAAGTTCAACTGTTGCGTGACCGTTTGTTCATCAGACGGCCACGTCCACTTGTCGAATTGTACTCTGGTCAGGTTGCCATTGGTAATCGGATCTTTGTCTAAATACCATGACACTTCAGGCGCCGGGCGACTCCCGGTCACTGTGCATGTGGCGTGCAGTGTCACCGAGCCTTTGTCGCCTTCTTCGATATGATGTCGCATCCTGGGCTCTTTAGGGGGCTCTGAAATAGAACATTTCATGCAGAGTCAGAATAGGCCTAGCAATTTTTATTAATGTAATTTTTTAATTTTTTGTTAATCATTATTATATATTTTATATAAATTATACGTATTGGAAATAAAATGATGACAACATAATGGATAGTGGATTAAGGACGCGTCAACCGTTAGGTCATAATGCACCACTCTTGCCTGGTGGATATGGGGAGGACGAGCCCATGCTGTCAGAACCAGCCACGGGTGGGGGAGGAAAGGAGGGTTCTCACGTCGCGGTCGTAATCGTCTCCCAGCAAACACGAATTGATGGGCCCTAAGTGGCCCGCAAGCGGCTGGCCAGAACTGAACTGGCCAGCCGCTTGCGGCCCGGCATCGTTGGCCAGTTACGGCTCGCTCTGATTTTGTCCCACCGGCCATCAGCCGGCCATCACTTGTGGCTCGCTTCCGGCCCTTAACCGGCAAATAGCCAAAGATGCCGGCCCGCAAGTGGCTGGCCAGAACTGAACTGGCCAGCCGCTTGCGGGCCACATATGGCCCATCAATTCGTGTTTGCTGGAAATCGTTGGGACCAGCGCGATCTGGTATCTAAATATGTAAACAAAAAATTAAAATAATAAGTATAATTATTAATTATCGGTGTCACATAGGTATTTCGTCTTAATTTCTGACACCAGTCGAATATCTGTAGGTTGATACACAACATGTATTAATTGCAAGTAATTATAAAGTTTCAAGTTAGGTGTCTCGAACTCGGTCCAGCAGGGCGACTCTCCATCTGTAAGCCTAGCCTCTAACCGTTGCGCCACGGAAGAAGCTTGATGTGTTGAGGGAATAATCACCTATAAATACAATAGCAAATCGACTTTCACTGGATGGGTGATTGTTAAAATATGTTTAGCTGGAAGACGGTTTTCTAGTGATGAGCCAACACATTAACACTGCTGGCCAACCGGCAGCCGTCAAAGTGATGGCCAGCCATCTCAACGCCTGTGGCGGCAAAACAACAGCGACACGGCAGCGGCCAACCATCACTGGGCAGGTTACAAGGATGTTGTGGCCAGCCGTGCGTAGGTTACAAGTGATGGTCCAATACTAACCTCTGCTGGCAAACCGACAGTCGGTAAAGTGGTGGCCAGCCATCTACACGCCTGTGGCGGCAAAACGACATAAACACGACAGCGGCCAACCAACACCGGGCTGGGGTTATTTTTGTTCTGGCCAGCCTTCAGACGACATGCCAGTGACAGCCTGACACCTTCTCACTGCTCGCCAGCCAGTGGCCACAGTGGCCAGAAGTGCCAGCACGCAGCCATCACTCATACCATAACTTGTGTGTTTGCTAAGCTTTGTCTTCGGTCGTTGTGTCATTGCCATCGTCGTCGGGCAGGTCGTCAAGGGAAAGAACTGAAAATTTGCACAAGGGTTCCAAATGAGGTCCTTAATTCCACACTAAAAGTCCCCTATTTTCCTATTAACGTTGTTAATACATTAAAATCTTGAATCATTTTCCCAATATATTTGTCGACTATGACTCCTGGCCCATGAACAACCAGTAGGAATAAGAAGGGTCTTAACCAAGAATCATTTTGCTATAGATAAAACTAAATTACTTACTTGCCACTACCACATTGACAAAGCTGATTTCCTTTTGCCACGAGGATTCTAACAAGAACACAATTATCCCATTATGATCCCCCGTTGCTCTGTTAAAAGTAACACCGCAGTTATGTGTGCATTCAGCTTGATCATAGAACTGGTACTTTCCATCGTCTGTGCTTTTGACACACTGTTTGTTGGCGCCAATGAAAAACAAAGGGTAAGTTCTGTTAGATCGTGGATACTTGAAGCTACACTTCTTTAGAGTGGCTCGCTCGCCAGAGTTGCGAAGACCGATGCGCACTGTGGCACCAGGCAATGCCACCGTTTCTGAAGCAGGATTCAGGAGGTTCATTTTCTCAAATTCTGGAAACAAAGAAATGAAAACTGACCTTCTATATTCTATTACAGTACATGATTGATGATTGATTGGATATTGCTTAACGACTCATATTAATGCACTTTGGCTATTCGAGACGATGAGTGGTGATTGATGAGGATGAAGTATGAACAGAAGGGAGTAGGGGAAACCCGGTACCGGCACGTAGCCTACTCCATTCGAAAAGTACCAAGAGGACCAACGGCTTAACGTCCCATTCGTAATGACTGTGTAACTTTGACAGTCATATAGGTTCCTCCACTAACCCGGACATCCGAGCAGACGTCGAGGAGAACGAAGCTATTACATTAGCTCTCGAACCCTCCATCTGCTCTAACCAGCGGTAAAAGTGAGTTACAGGATGTTCAGGATATTCCAAGATTATTGAGGAGTCATTAAAAATTCAAAATTTGGGCAAAACAGATTGTAGAATCTTGTATTGTGTCCTGTGAGGGTATTTTGGAACATATTCGACATCACTTCAAGTACAGAAACGGGAACCCCACGTGATTATTCAGTAGTCAGTACAGTCCAAAACTTTGAATTTTATCAACCCTTCTGTTTAACATTCTCAGCATAATAATATAGTTTTCCGATTTGGTTAGTTGGGAAACAAGTTTTGCAGTTAAAAAATCCATCCCGATCGGGGTTCGAACCCGAGTCTCCAACATTCCAGGTAGGCTCCTTAGCCGATAGATTTTTTAACTTCGGAATTGTATTAAATATTAATAATAATATAGATAAACCTAGTTGTATAAATTTAGAATATGTTAACAGCTACATAATCTTGAAGAGTAAATCCAGCAGTGTACTCACGTGACTTGTACACCGACATGGACGCGTACGCCCAGTCACTGGTGGCGCTTCGCACCCGGCAGGTGGTGACGTAGTAATGCTCCTCTACCAGAAGATGCGTGCTCAAAGTAAACGAGCACTTGCCGCTTATAGATAGCAATGCTGATTCTGTGGAGTTGATGGTCGTCACAGTTTGGTAAGGGAGACCGTTTGTCAAATCGAACACTTTGAATTCACACTGGACAAGTGGTTGATTCGCTTTACAAGTTATGTTTGCGGATGTCTCAGTGTTGAGATGGAAGTGTTTAGGACTGATTGTAACATCAAACTTTGTCTGGCCTGAAACACATGGGGGGATTAGATGTGGCAATACTAACGCACACGCTTTCTAGGCATACACAATCAAATATGTTGGCGTTAGGTGAGAGGGCCTACAAGCGACCAAGCGTTATGGACCAGAGTCCCACAGCTGCACTCGAGAGGTTGAATGCACTTGAACTGCACTGCAGTTTAAGATAGCCTTGGCAGCAATCGCAGTAATAAATAGATGATTACAAAATCTAGGGAAGCGTTGTGAATTAAAAGGAAATTAATCCAGATGAGGAGAATTGAACCAGTCTCGCCTAGCGGCGAGAAAAAATCATTAAAATAAATAAGTGGCGCGAACAAAATGTAAGCAAACACTTAAAAAGAAGATGACCTCTCACTCGATACTAAGCTTATTCCGAACACAAATTAGTTCTATTGGTATGACATGAATTGGGTGGATTTTCGAAGCACGTGAGACTGAGGGCTGTTGGTTCGAATCCCGTACAAGACATGGATCATTTGAACTGCCTTTCAATATTTTCCCGTCTCTTTAGTACTTATTTGTGCAAAATTTTAACTTTTTACCAAAGTTTAGAGAAAGAGTTTAAAAATTAAATAAAATCAACCATCAAACCGTGTTTTTTGTTGAATTTAAGAAATGATAGAGGCATTAAGAACGCGCTGTTTGATATAACAAAAATATTTTCAACGAAATGGATAAATCATTAAGAATTGACACCACTTGAAGAACTTTTAAGATTGGCTATCGCACACATAATCACTACTAAATGGCTTCGTCTGACTGAGGTGGCACAAACTAACGTTACGCTCACCTGGTTCAGTATCCGACAAGTGCTAACCAATACATTTACACCTTTGCCAATTAGTTATATTGTTATAACAATATACGGTACTTAAATCATTGACACGCGTAGACAAATGTTAGCACACATGTTTTTGCATTACGAAATTAATTCAACAGTAACTTTTCACTGATTTTTTTTAAAATTCATTGAACTGTATATTTATTAACCTTATTTTCCATGTTTGATAGGTTTTCTAATGATTGTAATAATGTTTTTATCTTTTATTATATTTATTGTTACAAGGTTGGCAGTTACAATGTATTTGGAGCTCTGCTCTTTTCTTCCATCCTCGTGACACATTTAATAATTATTTATATAAATATTAAATAAATATTAATATTGATTTATTTAAATGTGGTCACAATACAACGGGACACAATGTCACACAAGTGCAAACATTACACAGAAAAACAAAGCAAAGATAAACAATACACAACGCTACAATACAATATAAAATTTGCATCATATAGGTGACCATAAAAATAATGTAAACATGAATGTAATATGGGTGGTGTTGAAAGTATGTTTGAGTGTATATGCTTGTGTGAGTGTGTAAGTGCATGTATGTGCATGCAAGCGTGACTGAAGAGATTCGTGAAGATAATTATCGGTTATTTCCTTTACTTGATTTCGAAAGTAATGCATATTACTTTTGTGCAATAACTGCAATAAAGAAGTATACTTGCCATGTATCGCTGCTACATGGGTGAGAACTATTAAAACCGTGATATGAATAAGAATCATATTTGCAATCAAAGATATAATATGCTTGCAACACTTGGCACTTATAACACTATTTGTGGATTTATTTATAGCACTTTCGTAGATTCTCGTAGTTTCTCGTTGTTTCTCATAGGTTTCTTCGAACAGGAAGCTTCGTTAGTTCGTGTTTGCTACGAAGGCCTCAGAGGAACTTACTTTTAGTTTACATATCAAAGGTTATGTAAGTAAATAAATGTTTCTATGCAATATAAATATTGACATTTGACACAATATGATTTTCCACACACAAGAAATTGATCTATCGCACTTGATCTAACAGTGTACCCAATTGTACCGCACTCAGTGGAAGCGTATGCACAGTTTCGTGTGGAATCTTATGCGTTCTCTTTGCGTTGACAAGTGAATCTAGAGATTCATTTGACCTAGTTTCCTCGTTTGTCTTTACATTCAATATTATCCCGCAATTTCCGCCTGGTTACATATCGCAACGAACAAGGACGTTTGTGGTAAACGGTTCTTGTAGCGCATTGTCTTTATTTCCGCCATTTTGCCTTAGCACTCTAGAGACAATACAGCCCTTCAACAAAACAACAATTATTGTTGTCCCTTTCCGTAACACAGACCATTTTCCCGGAGTTAATGATCATGGAGAGGGATCCCGGAAAATCCTGGCACAAACAATGCCCTGAATTTCACGTGTTTTTTAATTTTTATAAAATATTTCGTAATTTGAATGAAAAGGGGTGGAAAGCATAAACAGCTAATTGATTTTATCTCGATACCGACAGGGGTGACTCAAGCGTGAAGCGCTCGACTCTGATTCGGGAGGTCTGGATTCGAATCCCGTCGAGATCGGCAATCCTGACTGAAGGTTTTACCGAGGTTTTCCTCGGTCGTTAATGCGAAAGTAAGGGTTTGAGTCCTCTTAATCAGCTCTCGGACATCCCTTTTAATATACCTTGTTAGTCACCTCTGAAGAGGGTCCCATCAGTTAGTGCTGATGTGTACACTGCAGCTGGCATCTTTACGAAAATAGTTTTATTCGATGAGCAAGAAATAAATAAAGGCCTAATGATTAATTTTAATTAATTGTAAATGTTATACCAAGCTCTTATAATATTAGAATTTACAATTCTTAATGCAATCCTGATTTAAAAAATAATATCCAACTGCGATAAATAATGATTTCTACTGATGAAGTTGACTTAGACAGAGAGAGAGAGAGAGAGAGAGAGAGAGAGAGAGAGAGAGAGGTGACAATACACAATATCAGTAACGGTATTACTAGTAATTTCAAATTTCGCCACTGGCGAACGAGGTATTTGAGCTAAGTCGCCAAATATGTCATAAGTTAACATACGTTGAGACTTTATATTCTGCATTTATATAGAGGAGATGTCTATAGATAAACGATTTTTTGTTAAATACATTCTTATTTACGTTGCTATAGGCCTATACGTACAAAAGGATGTGCTTTGTCATCCACGTTTTCACAATGTTTTAGATGTAATTTCCAAGTACATGGCGAGGATATTTATAGATTGCCACCAATATATACTTACTCAATCGACAACTTGTCGATCGACAGCGACAACTTTGTAAATACAATAACGCATGTCACAATTTGTCGATTGATGTGAGAAGTTTCAAATAGAATACTTGCTTCGCTAGAACCCAAAAATCTCAATACTACCGAAAACCGCGCTGTCCATGAATTATTATATTTAGTTACTTTAAAATGACAATATTAATTATCGTTTGAGGTATAGTAAATCAGGTCCCAGGTCTATCTAAACATAGACCAAGTGCCTCGTGTTGTCGTGTTGTACGTACTGAACATTATTATTAGAGATACGTGAAAATAGCGTTTTGTGAATAGATGCTACAAAGCGCTATTTTTTTAAATTAAAACTATGTTTTTTCAGTTCTGTTTTATTTTATTTTACATAGTATATATAATTTGTTCATACACATTTTTATTCAGATAATATTAATTCAACCTTGGTGACATAATTTTAAAATGAAAATAAGAAAAAACTTCCTACACAAATTTTTTTAAAGTGGCCAAAAAATTGTGGCTACAAAACGCTATAAAATGACACTTGAAAATGCTATATACACGTATCTCTAATTATTATAAATTTAAATTTGTATTAAAATTAAAATTACGAGAAGTATAATAGCAAATACATAAATATTACTTCCCTGACCCCCTATCAACAGAATAACATTCTAGAATTATTCGGAAATATTTTTGACCATTTTTGAATTATTTTTATTTAATTGTAAAAATAGGCTCTTGAGTCTTGATGAAGGTTTTCAGCAACTTGTACATAAAAGTAAACTCCTGTTTTCCGTGACGGATGTTTAAGCGAGCGAAGCGAGCGTTTTCATTTGACTCTGCGGAAAAAATAGTCACTGTTTTTTTTTTTTTTTATGTCTCGCCATAACGTTCGAACGGAGGTTCGGATCGAGTTGAAATTATACTATCCGCAAGCTTCGTACTGGATGAATGCCATTAGTTATGTGGCAAAATCGTTTAAAAAGTTACATTAAAGTTAATCGAAAGTTTTTTAAAAACTAAACGGCGACACAAAATTTGAAGTGACCAAATCATTTCGAATGTCCGTCCGGTCACGAATATGTTAATTTTATTTTGATCCGATCGAGTTGATCGAGTTGAAAATTATACTATCCGCAAGCTTCGTACTGGATTGAGTGCCATTAGTTATGTGGCAAAATCGTTTAAAAAGTTACATTAAAGTTAATCGAAAGTTTTTTTTAAAACTAAACGGCGACAAAATTTGAAGTGACCAAATCATTTCGAATTGTCCGTCCGGTCACGAATATGTTAATTTTATTTTGATCCGATAAGTATAGTGTAGATGGAAATTACATTTTAACAAAGTAACGTTACCATGGCAACGAAAGTCGCCACGAAGCTGGAGCTTTTTTGGCTCATGATAACGTTCGAACGGAGGTTCGGATCGAGTTGAAATTTGGACCATCTGCAAGCTTTGTTCTGGATTGAATGCCATTATTTTGAGGCAAATCGTTCAAAAAGTTACAAGTTACATTAAAGTTAATCGAAAGTTTTTTTTTTAAAACTACACGGCGACAAAATCTGGGTGGCCAAATCATTTAGAATGTCCGTCCGGTCACGAATATGTTAATTTGTTTTGATCCTATAAGTAGTGGAGATGGAAATTACATTTTTGGATGAGCGTAGCGAGCGAAGAGAAGATTCCATTCAACTACACTGGAGAAAAAAATCCGGAATGTTTTTTTTTTTTTTTTTGCATTTTTGTGTGTTTGTCCACACGATTTCGGCTAAACCGATACTCCAATTGCAATGAAATTTTCTGGAGACCTTTTAAATCTCGAACTTAGAACTGCACGGACGAAAAATTTATAGAAAAATTATTTCTCATAAAAATTGCAATTTTACGATTTTTTCGATTTTTGTTTTTTCTGTTTGTTTTTTGTGTGTTTTTTAAACACGATTCCGGCTAAACCGATACTCTAATTGTGATGAAATTTTCTGGAGGCCTTGAAAATCTTTGGACTTTGAACTGTCACCTTTTTGGGTGCGATCAAAAACTTATTTCTCATGAAAATCGCAATTTTACGATTTTTTTTGTTTTTATTTTTTTGTTTTTGTTTGTATTTTGTGTGTTTGTTAACACGATTCCGGCTAAACCGATACTCCGATTTGCGATGAAATTTTATGGAGACCTTTCTAAATCTCTGAAACTTAGAACTGCACGGGACGAAAAATTGATCGACAAATTATTTCTCATGAAAATTGCAATTTTACGATTTTTTTCGATTTTCTTGTTTTTTACTGTTTGTATTTTTGTTGTGTTTGTTAACACTATTCCGGCTAAACCGATACTCCAATTGTGATGAAATTTTCTGGAAATCTTTTAACTTAAACCTGCCACGTTTTTGGGTGCATCAAAGAAATATTTTTCATGAAATTTTACTTTTACGATTTTTTAAAAATTTTAGTGCGATATTTTCGTGACATTTGGGCCGATTCTGACCAGACGGTGGGGCTACAACGTTAATATTTTACATGAACATTAAGGTTATGGTGATGTATTGCTTTACGAAAAAAAATTTAAAAAGTTAGCTAGAATCCATGGAATAAAGGTTTTAATATGAGTTTTTTTGAAGTGTGTAATAACAATTAACAAGTAATAATAGAAACTTGACAACAATCACCTACAATGCATTTAAAAAGCACTTGCAAAGGGAAAAAGTGGTACAACGCAAACTAAAAACTGACAAAAACGCTCATCCATCAACGCGGCGGGACTTAAGCGTTTCCTAGTAACAAAGTAACATTACCATGGCAACGAAAAGTCCCCCACGAGGTTTCTGGCCACTCTGCACTGCCACCTAGAAGTAATCAAAATACTATCGAGGAAGCAGTGTATTATTTGTTACCAAAGAGTTAAAATAGTTTTCCCAAGGAAATTATGTCAAGGTCCTCTAGATGGTGGTGGATTTTATCCACAAAGTAACGGTTTACCCACGGGTTTACCCAAATACCTTGACAATAATAAATAATATTGGAAACATGGCCCCGAGGACATCGAACGACACAAATTTTAAAATTTACAAAAAATGTGCAATGTGGGTCTAGTTATAGCACGTGCTCGCTTATCAACGCGTCCAACTGAGCGTTTATACTGCGTAGAAACATCGGATGTTTGTTATTCGCAGGCTTGACATTGAAAACTGACTGTGCGCTCGCTATAATCTACTGTACCGCAACACTTCCTTCTTTCTTTATGCGATATCTTGGCGGAAACGAATGACGCGCGTAAATCCCCAAGACAAACACAATCATTCAAATAGACCAACTGTATCCTCGGGTGAAGGACTGATCGTTTGCTCAGCTCAGTCGGTTCCGCGTGTATCATCGAACTCAATACATTTCTAGTACCTGGACACAGTCTGTGACGTCACATTTCATCGCATTACGCGGAGAGAACTGGGATACAAGAAACAAGTGATAGCATCTTCTGTCTGTGTACATAGATGTGATGTTTTAAATAATCTTGGCTCCATAACTTTTAACATACATAGACCTTTTTTCAATACATGTGTTGAAATAGACCTTTTTTCAATACATGTGTTGAAATAAACCGACAACAGTGCTTTGTAACATGTCAAGTGATGGGAGTTTAACCTTTTTTGCAATTACGTTTTGTATTTTCGCATATATTGCATCGTCAAATGGCAAGTATACTTAAAATTATTAAATTGTTTATATGTATCGTACAACATAATATAGTGGGGTCTATAAGCTCAATAAATAAACAATCGTTCAAATCGTGAGAAAGCATGAAAATTTGTGAATTACTAATATGACCACAAGGAATCCAAAAATCGATGGCCCAAGTGAGTTCCTGTAACTTTCTTATTAATTGAATTAATAAAATTAATTGATTAATTAACCAACAAAAAATTTTTAAAGGAGACAACACAGTCGACATTGGTATCAAATGAAAGCTTATTTTACGGAGAATGAATAAATGAAAAAATATTTAAAAATTTATTAATTAATCATCTAATTAATTGAATTTTAGTAATATTTTACCACTTTCGATTTATGTATAATTATGTACACCTAAAATTCTACTGATTGTCATACAATTTCACCCCTTTACTAACATAATGCCAATAAATCCAAATTTTGATGGCCCCAAACAAAATTCCTTCAACTCTCAGATTAATGGATTAATGAAATTAATAATTAGATTAATACCAGTTAAATTTTTGACATTCACAAACCACAGTCAACTGATGTATCAAAATGTAATTAATTAATCATCCAATTAATTACATTTTAGTAAAATTATACCACTTTTGACTTTTTTATAGTTATGTATTCCAAAAGCTTTACCGAATGTCATAAAATTTCACCACTTTAATAACATAATGCCAATTAATCCAAATTTTGATGGCCCCAAACGAAATTCCTGCAACTCCCAGATTAATGGATTAATGAAATTGAGAATGAGATAGATACCCTTAAAATTGTCTTAACATTCAATTATGCGCTACGATTGACAATTGTAGTATTAAAACAATATGATCACAATAAACCTAAATAATGATGGGTCCAAACTGAATTCCACTTAATTATTATTAATCGAATTAATGGAATTAATTATATTTATTTTAATCAAATGTGTAAATGATCACAACATAGTCGACTTGGGTACCAAATAAAGCTTTTTTTATGAATAATTAAAATGTGAAAAAATATATTTAGTTAATTAATTAATCATCTAATTAATTACAATCTAGTAAAATTTTACCACTTTGGTTATGCATAGGTATCAAAAATTCTACCGATTGTCATAAAATCTTACCAATTTACACTTTACTTACACGATGTCAGTAAAATAAATAAAATAACTATAGCACCAAACGAAATTCTTGTAACTAACATTTTATTAAATAAATGAAACTAAGAATTAGCTACTCCACGTGCCACAGTCAACTGGTGTTTTAAATAATAGCCAATTGTAAAGTAATTAAGAACATTGACAGAATTTTACTAAGGCATATGTTTATTAATATGCTAGTCTGTTAATTTCATTAATTAAATTAAAGTGTAATTAACGGATAGCATTCACAACACATTTTCACATTTTTTTCACATTTCATTATTCATAAAAAAAGCTTTCATTGTACCCAAGTCGACTATGTTGTGATCATTTACACATTTGATTAAAATAAATATAATTAATTCCATTAATTCAATTAATAATAATTAAGTGGAATTCAGTATGGACCCATCATTATTTAGGTTTATTGTGATCATATTGTTTTCAATACTACAATTGTCAATCGTAGCGCATAATTGAATGTTAAGACAATTTTAAGGGTATCTAGCTCATTCTCAATTTCATTAATCCATTAATCTGGGTGTTGCAGGAATTCGTTTGGGGGCCATCAAAATTTGGATTAATTGGCATTATGTTATTAAAGTGGTGAAATTTTATGACAATCGGTAAAGTTTTTGGAATACATAACTATAAAAAAGCCAAATGTGGTATAATTAAACTAAAATGTTATTAATTGGATAATTAGGCCTAATTAATAATGAAAAATATTTTTTCACATAGTATTCACTTTCAGCTTTCATTTGATACGCAAGTCGACTATGTTGTGTTTATTTTGTACATATAATTTTGTAATTTTTGTGATTAATTGCCGTTAATTGAATTAATTGAATTAATTGGAAAGTGATAAGAGCCCGACCTTGGGGCCATCACTTTTCTCTTTTATTATGCTTGTATTGTTATTATTTGATACATCAGTTGACTGTGGTCTGTGAATGTCCAAAATTTAACTGGTATTAATCTAATTATTAATTTCATTAATCCATTAATCTGAGAGTTGAAGGAATTTTGTTTGGGGCCATCAAAATTTGGATTGATTGGCATTGTGTTAGTAAAGGGGTGAAATTGTATGACAATCGGTAGAATTTTAGGTGTACATAATTATACATAAATCGAAAGTGGTAAAATATTACTAAAATTCAATTAATTAGATGATTAATTTATAAATTTTTAAATATTTTTTCATTTATTCATTCTCCGTTAAATAAGCTTTCATTTGATACCAATGTCGACTGTGTTGTCTCCTTTAAAAATTTTTTGTTGGTTAATTAATCAATTAATTTTATTAATTCAATTAATAAGAAAGTTACAGGAACTCAACTTGGGGCCATCAATTTTTGGATTCCTTGTGGTCATATTAGTAAATTCGCAAATTGTCATGCTTTCTTTACGATTTGCACGATTGTTAGGCTTATAGACCCCACCATAATAGGCTAGGGCCAAGATAAACAATGCTTAAAGATAGGCTAAGTGTGGTTAGAATGTGTTTAACATTTAGTGGCTTCATAATTTGATTTTTAGCATATATTTAAAAAAAGCATGGTCAAACTTTGGTTTCATAAAACAAAAGTAATACTGAGTTGCGTTTTTAAATATTATCACAATATGACTGAAATAGCATTCATATCCTGTTTAGTCCTGTCAAATAAGACCTTATTGACATTTAGAGGAAAAAATTGTCAATAAGCTGAACTTTTGCAGAGAATAGCTTTGTGGCAACTGTGAGTTCACTGGGTTGTACTAGATTATACATTACTTATAAAACATCATACATGTACCAACAAAATCTTGAATGCGAAAAACATGTAGCAACCATGGACAGGCGCGTGGTATGCGAGGATGCCACAGCTGCACACAACGTGGCTGCGCGTCTCGCTTAAGTTGCCGCTCAGTCGGAGTACATTTTGCGACATCGCGCAAACATGGGTCCATTTAACTCATAATCATTTGAATTTTAGGAAGTGAAGTGTTATCGAGATGAGTAGGATTGCATCATCCTCTTCACAAAATTATGCAGCTTGTGATGAAATAAGTTTAGATTTCTTTTGCGCGAGTCAAAAGATACGGCGAGTTACATTTCGTACCATGCTAACTAACTCTTATGGGCGCTGAGACCAGAGAGAACCAATTTCCTTCCCGCCTTCAAAACTCAGGTTCCCTATAATATTTTGTTTCGACTGTTCGACTGAGTGGAGATACCTTTCCAAAAAAATATAGAAAATATTACTCTTGGCTTGCAATATGAATCAAACTTTGTTTAGTTAAGTCAGAAACATGTAACAAAAAACTTGTAAAAAAATAGCCAAACCTTACACAATCAAACGAAATGAGATCTAAAGGAAATGCCAAGCTTATGTACCCTCCTACATTTTCGCAATCTTAATATATAAATTCACTTTACCCTGTGAATGGATCCTTGCAAAGCGTGGCAAAATTTTATTTGCAACAATTGTTTTAAATGTTAAAGTTTGTGAACATTTATTTTGCCAAGCTTTGCAAGGATACAGTCACAGGGCAAAGTGAATAAATTTATGTATTAAGCTTGCCAAAATGTAGGAGGGTACATGAGCTTGGCATTTCTTTGCTTTTGATTGTGTAAGGTTCGGCTGTTTTTTTTACAAGTTTTTTGTTATATGTGGGATCCATTGTACTACTCCATGTTCCATTACAAAATTATTTGTTAAAATACAATAATTTAATCAAAGTCGATTAAATTGATATGGCATTACCAATTAACAATAGAATTGAGAATATCTAGTGGTCCAAAAACTTTTTTTTGTAAACAATGTAGGTGATCATTGTCAAGTAACTATAGTTACTTGTTTATTATATTCTTGTAAAAGGCTTATAATAAAACCTTTATTTGGAAACCTTCCAGCAAACTTTTTCAACTTTTTCTTTCAAAAGACACTAAATCAATATAACCTTAATGTACATGTACAATATGAACGTTCTAGCCCCACCCGTTTGGGCAGAATCGCTGGCCGATTGAAACTGACGAATTAGACAGTAGTAGGAGTTGTTGTTGTTGTTTCAAGTCATTTTTTCACCAAGAAGGATTGCTCGTACCCCAACCTAATTTGGCACGTGTTGTCAGGTACCTAAATCCCCCCGATTTTGATAGTTTTCAAGTTCACATCACGTTTCATGACGGCTGGGTAACATCTCGAAATCACCCCAACTCTGCTTGCTGTATATAAGGTGCCAGAGTGTGTAGCGCACCGCGGCTTGGTTGATTGATTGGATATTGCTTAACGTCTCATATTTTTATGCAACTTGGCTAATCGAGACGAAGGGAGGGACGTAAGGGGCGACGCGGGGGGACTAGGGGTGGACAGGCCTGTGCTGGTTAGAACCAGCCACAAGCGAATGGGGAGGGCAGGGGTTCCCCACGTCGTGGTCGTCTCGGTCTGTGTCATCATCCGTCCGTGTTGTCACTGTCGTCGCCGTCGGGGATATCTTTCAATGGGTACGTTAAACCGAAAATACTTCACATGGCTTATCTGAGTCTAGCAACCTACGTCCTTACGTTTGGTCGTTTAAAAGTAGAATTTATTTTTGCGGAAGATAGCTTTAATTAAAAAAAAAGTCTTTCCCTACTGCTTTTCTACTCGGAAAGTGCTGTGCACTTGCGTGTGCGTGTGCGTGTGCTTCATCAGACCCATATGTGTTTCAGGCGAACCGAAGATATACGTTTACATCGGTACCGAACATGATCCCTACGATTCAGAGAAGTACAAGATCACCTGCCAGTCTTATGAGGCACTCAACGAATGTGAATTCAAAATATTCGACTTAATGAACGGCTACTACAATGTACCTACTTCGTTAAGAACAATAGTATCAGGCAACAGTTACAGTTACTACTGCGATGCTACATTGGATTTTAGAGGATTAGTAGATCGGCAATATTACATAACAACCTGTCGTGTTCGCAGCGTCACCAGTGACTGGGTTTACAAGTCCTGGTCGCTCTACAAGAGAGGTTGGTATTCTGATAGATTGACTTTAACTTTAATATCCCTGTTTTTTAAATGATTTTTATTGCTTATCGTCTCACATTATGCCCTTAGGCTATGAGACGATGATGGATAGATAGATGAAGAAAGTAGTACTGTTTTCTTTTTCTTTAAAACCCATTTTGGTTTTGAATTTTTTTTGGAAAAGGGAACAAGGCCCGGCTGTTTCACATAACCTTGGGTAAACCCAAATTGGGTTTAGGAAGGGCCCTGTTTTTTTGGGTTTCGAAAAAAATTTAAAAAAACGGGGAAAATTTAAATTTTTGCTAAAGATGACCGAAGCTAAAAAGCTGGATAGTTTTGAAAAAGTTGTGTACAAAAAAAAAAGTGTTAGAGTGCAGTTCCATAGATTTTTATTCAGATTGGGGGTTTTTTAAAATTTTTTTGTAGTTTACGGGTCGCCATCGTCGGGGTTTCGATTTTTTTAAACAATTTTACAAAAAATTTTTAAAAATCATAACATTAAAAAAATGTAAATCAATAATTTTGGGGGAGATTTTAATGTGAATTTTGTTTGAAAATAATCCTCATAGTAATTCTTTAACAGATCTGTTTTTTTTTTGAAAACTTTAAAGCCTTTTTCCCCCGTCCCCAACGAGGATCCCCAAAACTTGCAGCACGTCCCTAGACAATTTTTTTTTCAAATATTGAAAGTGACATATCTGAAACCGATGTTTGTGACTATTCTTTTCAGACCACGTATAATTACCCAAGTACCCACGAAAAGGGAGGCGCAAAAATGGGGCCCCCCCCGGGCCCCAAAGTGATGGAAAGTTTTGCTTTAAAGGGCCCCCTTTTGGGCCCCCCTAAGCCCCAAAAACCAACCGACGGGGCGGCCCGCCGGCCCCCCCAGGTAACCCCACTTCCCAGTCGGCGCTGCAAAATTTTTTTGGTTTTTTTTTTTTTTTTTTTTTTTTTTGTTTTTTTGGGGGGGGGGCCCCTAGGGCCCCAAAAGAACAAAAACCGAAAGGCGGCAAAACAGTAGGGGGCCCCTCCTATCCCCAAACCCTTTCAACCGCGGGTGGCAAAACCGTGGGGCGGCCCCCCTATGGCCCATAAGCACCCCAACCGACGGCGGCGAACAGTGGGCGGCCCCCCTAGGGCCCCCTAAGCACAAAAACCAAACCAGGCGGCAAAACAGTAGGGGCCCCCCTATGGCCATAAGCACCCCAACCAAAAAGCGGGAACGGGAGGGGGGCCCTCCTAGGGCCCCATAAGCGCAAAACCCGCCAGGCGGCGAACAGAAAGGCGGCCCTCCTATCCCCAAAAAGCCCCACAACCGACAGGCGGCAACAGTAGGGGGCCCGCCTTGGCCCTTTAAGCACAAAAACCCGACGGGTACTAATAGAGTTTTAAACACATTAGATGAGGGGTTTTAAAGGAAAAAATTTTTTAATTGTCAATTTCATCTGTTTTGCAAAATTCATTTTTCCGTCTTCCGTCATGTGGGAATATTGACGCCCCTTCAATTCCCAAAGGTATACATTTTAGTATCTTTTAAACTTATTATTTGATAATTTTAAATATTAGATAATTTTTTTTTATTTTTTTCAACAAATAAAAGCCCCAAAATTTACATTTAAAAGGTTGAAGGGGAATTTCAGAAAAGAGCATAGCCCCAACAAAATGCGGGCCCCCTTCATTAAAACAAATCAAAATAATTTTAAAGTTATTTGAAAACAAAGAAAAATAGCCCAAAAAATTTAAAACCATAATTTTTATAATTTTATTATGATACTTTCCAAATACCGAATCCCCACGGGGGGTTTTCCAAAAAATAATACTTTGATTATCGCTTTCCCAATCGACAAAATTTTTTAAAATTAATTTCAAAAAGTTTATAAATACGGTTTTAATTTCATTGCAATATGCAAAATTTAAACCCGCTGTCGTTTAATGCTGCCCAAGGATCATAAAAATGCCTTTCCCTTTGGGCCGTTTCGTAGTGCGAATTTCCTACTTGACGCAGATGGAAGAAAACAAAAATTTCTTTTTTAATAAAAAATTTTTCCCATTATAAATAAAAATATGTCATATTTTATTTTTGTAGAATTTACAGCAAAAAAATGGGATAATTTATAAAAAAAATTTTTCCTAAATTTTATTTTATAAATGATATGTCATACCCATATTGTTTCCTATTGATTTGACATATTGATCACTTTTCCCAAAACCCATTTTTATTTTTTTTGGGGGTTGAGCATAGGGCCCTATGGGGACGTTATAGTAAAATTATAAACCCCGTTTACCCAACATAATTTTTTCCAGCTAGAAATTTTTTTTGTTGAAAGGAAGATTTTTTTTCTTTTTGTAACACTTACTCTTGTCTAAAACTGACATATTTTAAAAATTGCATTCAAATTTTTTTTTTCCGCCGAAACGAAAGGTGGAAGAAAAATTTAAATATAGGGGCAAGAAAATTAACGAAAAAATTTTTTCCAAGTGGGCCTAATAGAAATAAAAATCACCCTTAAAACCCAAAATTTATGGGCAGGGATTTTGTCCGGGAATCCGAAATTTTAATTTCTCTGAAATTTTACTTTTAAAACCCCAAAAAAAATAAAATAAAAGTTTTGAAAATGTCAGATGACATAATTGTTTAAAACTAAAATTCCTTTTTTTTGTTTTGGGTTTATACAAAAAAAAAAATTGCAGTGGGGAAAATATTTGGTGGGGGGCCCCTATATCAAAGTAGGGAGAGATTTTAAATTTTAGCGATTACTTTACTGTCTGTCCGTCGCCGTGTGTGACGGGAAAAAAATAATAATAAATCCCAAATCCAACCTGAGCTCCTAGTTTTTTTCCCTAAATTTTAATTCATACCATTTTGGATATTTTTGGCATGATACTCTTGGTAAATTTAAAATAGAACAAGGTGGCCAAACCCCTTTAAAAAAACCTAAATTTAAATACATATTTTATTGAACCCTTTAGTTTGATAAAAACCCTGAGAGGGCCCAATTTTTTTATTTTTCCATGTAAACAAGGTACAAAATGTTGAACAAGACTTTCCCCAATGCATACACGCGGGTACATTTTCATAGGGTAGCTGGCGGGGTTTTAAAAAGTGACACGGGGGAAATAGCGGCCCGGGTTTCCCCGGTCCGGCGGGGCGGGTTTTGGGGTTTCGAGTAGGGCGAGGGGCGATAAAAATTTGTGTTGTCAATCTTCTCTCTGTATTAATTTAAAATTTTTCTTTTGCCCCACATTTGGGGAAAAAATAAAAGGGCTCCCCAAAATTTGAAAAGATAATTTTTTAAAAAATTTTTTGGTCAGTTAATATTTTCGTTTGTTGCGTGATTTCCCCGGCCCTCTACAGATGGTGCTAGTGTTCCCGAAACATTCTCCCCGGGGGGGGCCGAAAGCCCCCGGGTTGACAAAAGTAAAAGAAAACTGTCGGATTTTCAAGGGGCCCCCCCTGTGAACCATAGCGGCGAACTGAGGCCCCAAACTTTTTAAAATCGCCGGCTAGGGCCCCCCAAAAGGGGGGGCCCCGTTGTCACAAAAAATGCAGCACAGTTTTTTTCAAATTTGCTGGTTTTACTACAGGGGGCCGCTTAGGGCCCCAAAAAGCGGCGGGGTTTGTTTAGGGAAAAAGTTATGGGCGCCGGGCCCAAACCCCATAAGGGGCCCAAAACGAATCGCCGTTTTTGGGCACAGTTTAAACCCTGAGGGCGAGGGGTACAGCTCGCCATAAGATCGCCATCATTTTGGCTATTTGGGGTAGGCACCCTGTGAAGTTAACGAAAATGCCAAATTAGAAAAGGTACTGATAAAGAAACGAGAAAATTTTTAGTAATCATAATATTTAAAAATTTTCCATCGCTTACAGAGGGGGGGTTAAATTTGGGAACCTTTTTTTTGTTTTAAAACATGTGTAAAATTATTTTTCGATTCATTCATGAGTATATTTATCCCAAGTTTTTTAATGGGAGCTTTCCCCTTAAAAAAAATTTAAAGAAACCTTTAAAAAAAAGGGAACTTGGTATAAAAAAGACTTGTTTCACTGTCCTGCAGGAAAAAAATCCTTTTTAAAACCAAAGGGGGCCAAAAAAGTTTTAGTTTATTTCGTATTACCTAAAAATTTAAAAAAAATTTGTACAAAAATAGTATTATGGAGGCCAAGCGAATTTTTTTTTGAAAACTATCTGCAAATTTTTAAAAAACAAATCAAAAGGGCCGCTGGGATGTTTTAAACTTTTTCTGGCGGTAACAGGAGGTCCCCCCTTGGCAAAAACATAACAAACGATTAAACCCTTATTACTTCGCGGGAAAAGGGGTAGCAAAAGGGTTCAACAAGCATTTTGGCACTAGTGTGGCTAAATTGGGAAAAAGGTCACTGCCGTCGAATAACAGCACCGCAAATGGTAAAATCAACCTGGCCCCTTTACAAAAACCCCAACCTAAATCTACAAGAGTCCATCCCTCCGATAAAATGCCATTTTTTTCGGGCCTATGCGAAAAAAAAGAGTTTTATGATTTTTTGGAAAAAGTTAGTAAGAAAAAGCCTCTGGCTTAGAAAACCCTTGTAATATCTTAAAACTGTGAGCGTTTACATTGGGGTTTCCCACCATACCATTGTTAATGAGTCTTTTATTCGGGGAAAATTTTCCCTTTCCCCCTTTAAAAAAAGCTAAAGTGGCCCCTATTTTTTAAAAAATTTGACAGAACAAATTTAAAGAAATTATCTTTCCTAAAATCATTATTTTTCGTGTTTTCAAAGATTTTTAAAAATGCTATGCGAATAGTTTAAATCTCTTTTCTTGACAGCCCATTCGCTATTAAACGAGAGCCGCAGGGTTTTTGTAAAGGGGGAAGGGTCCCTCGATGCACTGTGTGAATTACCCTTTTATGTAATTGAGGCCATTGAAAAACCAAACACGTAAATTAGGTTTTTTTTTTGACTTTTCTAAAGCTTTTTAAACCAGTGCCCAATCATGAAATGCTTCTTAAAAACTTGAACACCGGGGAAATTTTGCGGGGAAACCTCTTCCGGGAAAAAATCGTCCCTAGAAGATCGTGGGAAAATTTGTTTGTATTTTCTGGTAAATTAGAAACAATTTTTTTAAAAAGAAGTAAGTTAAGTTTAGGCGAAACCGAAAGGCTGGGGTGCTATCACCTTTGTTTTTTATCGTTTTCATAAACGACTTGACAAATTCGGAAAAATTTTGGGTAAAGTTACTTATATCCCAGATGTTTCGAATGACTTAATTAGAAACCTTTGATCTTTGAGCTTTTGAAATTCAAAACCCGGCTGGCTCCCAAATTAAAAGGGGGGTTTGTATGGGGGTGAGGAAATAACTTTTTTTTAAAATGCTGATAAAACAGGGGTTGATGCAGTTTAAAAACAAAACAAAAAAATTTTTGACAAAATTTCCTCTTTTTTATTTTAAAATCTCATTCTATTTTTAAAAGTTGATGGGGACAAATTGTCTTGGTGTTTTTGTTCCAATGTCGGGGATTTGGGGCATACACTTATTTGGAGTAAAAAACTTGCGGAGGATGTTCCCTTTATTAAAGACTGTGGATGTTTTGCAGTCTACGTTTTGAAAAATTTTAGTTTACTTTGCTTTATCCAGCCCCAGACACAGTTGGGATTGCCCTCGGGGGGTTGTCACCCCACACCTTTAGCTTTTTAGACTAAAAAAAAGGGGTGTACGGTATATGTCCCATGCTACAGTTAGGGGCCCACTGCAGGGGGGTTATTTAAAGCCCTAGAGTTTTAATTTGGGCCCTCCCTGTCATTTACAATGCAATTTTATTTTTTTTAAAAAATAATGAAAGCTAACAACGACAACGGTGATTCCCATGACCATTTTATTTAAAAACAGGAAAATTTTAAAAGGGAGAGCTCAAAAAAACCCTATTTTTGTATGGACCTGTTTCTAAAGGCGCAAATTATATAAAAAAAGCTGCCCAAATACTTAAAAAAAGAAACAATGTGATAATTTTAAGACAAAATTGAAGAGTTTTTTAAACTGACAACCCGTTTTATTCTGTCAATGAATACCGACATCTTAAACTTTTTTAAACTTTTTTTTTATTGTTTTGGAAATTTAGGTTTTACTTTTTGTGTGTTTTTATTTTTCCCCCTTTGTCCAATTCATTGTAATGACCCAATTAAGGACCAATAAATATTTTTTATTATTATTATTATTTTTATTTTTAAATTATTACACGAAAAAAATGCACACATCAAAAGATTTTGTTATATTTATAACACGTATACAAAAAACCCTTTAAAAAAAATACCCCAAAAAATTTACGCACTAAAAAGGAAAAGAAAAAAGAAAAAGCGAAAAATAATTTGCCGAATTTTTACTTTTAAAAACAATAGTTGCAAAAAAAAATTTTCCACGTTTTCCCGGATAAGCCCACGGGGAAAAGTGAATTTATGTATTAAGATTGCAAAAATGAAGGAAAGGAAACATAAGTTTGGCTTTCTTTTAGATCTCTTTTGTTTTTGGAGGTTTTTTGGCTGTATTTTTCCCAAATTTGTTGTTATGTTGGGAAAAATCAATAGACCCCAAATTTTAATAAAAACAAAGATATGAGATATATTCTAAAATGTAAAAAACCTTTTCCAAATTAGAGTTATTTTAAAATTTAACATTTAAAAAATTGGGTTTTGCCCCGTCAAAGAAAATTTACTGAAAATTATTATCCATGGTTTTTGTATACAAAACATCTAAAACCATTTTTCCCAAAGTTTTTTATTAGGGAAAATTGATTATGTGGAAAGGGTTCAAAAAATTGGAAAAAGGGATTGCAAGATTCAATAATATGTTCATAAAAAATTTGAAAATTCAAAACGATGGCAAAACCTATTTTTTATTTAGGATTTGGGAAAGAAAAATTTGTTAACAAGAGATGTGAGACAGAGCAAAAGTTTTTGGTTTTACAAAAAAAAAAAAAAAAAAAAAGAAAAAAAGTACAGTATGAGTGGATATAAAATAAAGGAAAAATAAATGCAAGTAGGGATGTAGAAAAATCTTTTTAAAAGCTAATGATAAAGTGTAAAAAAAAATTTTATCTTCAAATAGGAAAAATTGAAAGACGAGCTTTCCCCATTTAAAAGGGCAGACAACGGCAGCAAGGAATGTTTTTTAAATGAAAAGGGTGTTGAGCACAAAAAAAAACCACGAATAATTTGGGAAAAAATTCTTATATATTAATTTTTTAATTCCCCGCATTTGTATTTTTTATGGGGAATGCTTATCGCATTTATTGGATGAGGTAGCGAGCGTAGCGAGGGAAGCAAAAAACTTAAATTTTTAACGGGACCCCCCAAAAAAATTTTAGCTCCAAAAGTTTTTTTTTTTTTTTTTTTTGTCTTTTGTTAGCAGGATTCCGGGAAAAACCCCAAAAGCGACTTGATGAAAATTTGAGGGACCTTCGTTTTCTCCTAAACTTAGGGGTGAAATTTTTTTTGGGAAACAATCGAAGAAAATTTCTATGAATATCGAAATTTTTAAAAACGTTTTTTTTTTTCCGTTTTTTTAGTGCGATTTTTTTGTCACTTTTGGGCCGATTCTAAACCTAACGGGGGGGGTTTAAAAACTTTCATATTTCACATGGCTTTTAAAGATTAGGGGAGATGTAGTCCCTTAAAGAAAAATTTGAAAAAGTTAGCTAGAACCCATGGGAAATAAAGGTTTTAATTTTTTTTTTTTCAATTTTAGTACGATTTTTTCGACACTTTTGGCCCCGTTTCCGCCCAAAGGGGTTGGGGCTACAACGTGCAGATTTCACATGGACATTAAGGTTATGGTGATGTAGACCTTTTAAAAAAAAAGTTGAAAAATTTTCAAAAATCCAAAAAATTTAAAGGGTTTTTACTATGAGTTTTTTTGGGTTTTATGAAAACCAAATTTAAACCCAAGTTAAAAATAAAAAAGTTAAACCCAATTCACCTAAAAGCATTCAAAAAGCACTTGCAAAGGAAAAGTGCAAAAAAAAACTCAAAAAACGCAAAAAAAAAACGCTCATCCATAAACGCGGCGGGATTTTTAGCGTTTTCCTAGTTTTTAAAACATATGTAACTTTTCAAGAGTCCAACCCAAAATATTATATAAAAATCTGGGGAAAATCATGCAGACTTTGTTGCATTGTCTTTTAAATTTTAAATTCAAAATTTTGAAAAATTTAAATTTTTAAATTTATCTTTGGGAAAACCCCAAAACAAAAATGCATTTAGGGGGTTTGAGAATTGGGGACTTGATAACTAAATTGCATTTGGATTAAATTTTACCACTCAAAGTACGATGACCCCGGGTTACCTCGGTTCAAACCCCAACCACTTCAAGATCATCACTGACGTTCCCATCTGGAACCCTCTCTAAAATAGTGGGTTATACTTACATAACCCAAATTCTACTTCATTCCCCCAATACTCAAAACATTTCCCTTTCCAAAACCCGTATTTTACATTACTACGAAAACCTTTTTCTAAAATTCTAATATCTTTTAATTTTAAATTTTGTATTTTATTCAAAAAAACAATACTTTTTGGGAAAATTGCACTTGGGGCCCAAAACTCACTACTCAATAATTAATAAAGTTACGCCCAGTTTACATTATACGGGGTTGGTACATAGTTAATTTAAAAAAAAAACGCCAAAGTCGTTCTTGGGCGGTAAGTGAGCCATGTTGTTGAGTCCCCCGGAAACTTTCCTTTCCTCCTATAACCTATAAAAGGTAGAGTGGGCAAATTTTGGCCTTACAGTTGACGCGGGCCTTATACCAACAAACTCAAAACTCTATCCCTTAATACCTTTAAAATTATAATTTAAATCAATTTTTAATTTTGGGGCAAATGTTTCCCGGGGAATCAACACATGACTCGCTCACTCGTCTTAAACCCAAAGACTTTCCCAGTCCCCTTGGCTAAGGGATTATTGGGGGAGCGAAACGAAGACTTCAATTTCACTGACCCCCCCCCCCCCCCCCAAAAATTTTTGCCCAGGTTTTTTTTGTTGGGTTTTTTTTTTTTTCTTTTTTTTCTTTTTTATCTGCTGTTCGCGCTTACCGGGGAAAAAGGGAAAAATGCGTTTGATGAAAAATTTGGGGGGGACCTTTGAAATCTCTGAAAATTTCCACTTTTTTTGTAGATTTGCAGAAAATTTTTCATGAATATCGTACGGTTTTCGATTTTTCTTTATTTTTTAAAGCGATATTTTTTGGATTTTTTGGGTCGCGACCCGGGGAAACGGGTGGGGGTACAACGTTCATATTTTACAGGACTTACCCCTTAGGGGGGTGTAGTGGGCCCTTTTTAAAGAAAAAATTAGCCAGAATTCCCTAGAAATAAATTTTTTTAATATGAGTTTTCGAGGGATAATAATTAACAAGTAAAAATATAGAAACCTTTGACACCAATCACTTTTTCATTTCATTCAAAAAGCAAATCTTTGGCTTCCCCCAATTTTTCATTCTGTTAATTGGGAAAACCCTAGGGAATTAAAATTAATTTAAAAATTTTAAATTTTTTAAAAAATTTAAAACGGGACTTGAAAAAACAAAGAGATCCCACCCATACTAAAAAAATTTTCAAAAAAGCTATCCCTCAAAGCGAATAGAAAAAGCGTTCGCAAAAATGACTAGTACCCCGGGAAATTGAAGACGCGGGGGTTTAAACAACGCGGGGTAGATTATGTTATTTTTATAGATTATTTTATTATTTTTGGAAAATTTTTGAAGACGTTTTGAAAAAAATACAATACTATGGACAACAACCAGTACGAAAAAACGAGTAAGGGTTAAAGGTTTTCTCAAACTTCCCAGCAGAATTTTAGGGGAAACCCCGGGGGCCAACATTCGATTTCCCCCTTTTTCACTGATGCAAAAACGATTGTTTAAAAACGATTTCCAAAAGTTTTATGTAGGTGAGTTTAAAACGTAACGATTTTGCTCAAAAAGTTACTGCACGCTAAAAAACTTTTACCAAAGTCTGGGAAAATTTCGCTCAAAACTGTTTAGGGCCCTTCGCCCGTTCTGCATCAAAAATCACTCAAAAAAAAAAACAACCCCCCCAAAAGATATAGTGCTTTTAGGTCGCTCGCCCCCCTCGTTAATTATTAATTATATATATTTAATTAATTTATTATTAAAGATGGGTGTAAAGAGCTATCTTTTTGGTACTTTGATTCTAGAATTCAGCATTTTGGAGCGTTTCGAAATTTCAAAATTGTTTGCTTTGCAGTAAATTGATAAATTTTTGTTTTCCTCTTCATAAACTGTATGGTGGGTCTTCTAACATCAATATAATTAGATTTAATCCGTAATAAGTATATAAAAAAAATGGGACATAAATTTGCAAAAAAATTTCGGGGTAATGGTTTTTTAGTCATGGTATTTAGGGAAAATCCCCATTCCCGATAGCAAAGTCATCAAAAAATATCGGGTGTTTGGAAAATGGCCTTTTTATGAAATAGCTCTAATTGTGGGGGTTTAATTGAAGGGTTATGAATTTGAAGATAGATATTTTTTTTCACTTAGACTAGTACAGTGTTTCAAGTTAATCTTTGCAGGAAAGTGAAAAGTCTATAATTTAAAAATTAATAAAAAAATGATAATTAAAATTTTAAGATTAAACCAAATGTTGAAGAAAGAATAGTTGGATATCAAGCATAATTTATAATTGATATGGTATTTATATTGATATGTATTTATGATTGAAAAATTGAATTTTATATTTTTATATATATATATATATATATATGGGTGATTCATTTTAATTTATTAATAATGATAAACACAGTGGGTTTTGTTAAAGTGAGTAGATGCAAAAAAAATAGGGATGCGCTACTATAGATTAAAACCCCATAGACAAAAAAGAAAAGTTGGATATAAAGCAATTTTTTATGTGGTATTGTGATAAGAATTTCTGATGGCACAGAAAACGCAATGGACGGGCAGTAGAATGTGTCTGTATATATTTTATATTTAAAAAATATAATGATGATTGGGGTTGATGATTTGTGTTTATGGTAAAATAAGGAGATGCAAAATATGCCCTATAGATTAAAAATTTATAAGAAAAAAAAAAATTGAATTAAAACAATAATTTATATGATATTTTAATAAGAATTGGGTAATGGCAAGAAAAAACAGCAAAAAATGTTAAAATGGGACAGTAGAATGTGGGCTATATATTTTAATTTTTTATATATATATATATAATATAAAATATATATTTATTGATTTATTAGTGTTTATGTTAAAGTAAAGTAGATGGGAAAAAAATGAATGCCCTACCCAATTAAGAATTCATATAGGAAAAAAGAAAAGTTGGATATTTAAACAAATTTTATGTTATTTGTTTATTAAATTGCTGATGGCACAGAAAAAAGCAATTGGAGGGAAAGTACAGCAGAAAAAAATGTCCTTTTATACCTGCACAATCCAAAAGGGGAAGGGGTGTAAAACCCCATATATTTATATAGAAGTTTGTTACTCATTTCGGCAAAGGGGAAAATTTTAAATTTAAATTTCAGTGCTTTTTTGGCTTATCTTTAGATAATTTGGTTTTAAAAATTATAAGAAAAAATTAATTAAATGCAAAAATTTACAGGAGAGGTAATTTCCCCTTGATGGATAAAAGCTGTTTTTCTGTAAGATATGATTTTAACTTATGTTTAAAGGAAGGAAAAGGGTGGGGGAGGTTTTGGGTGTGGGCAGGGGGCTTATTGTGAGGGGAAGATAGTATTCAGGGCCCTTTTGCAAAGAGGCGCAGATTGTGGGAGGGCCTGGTATGTGAAAATTTGGGTTAGTGGTTTTGGGAGTGCACCAAAACATTTTTGATGGAAGAGGTTTCGGTGGGGCGAACGAAAATGCGGCTGATTTGGGTAAAGGGTACATGCTAAGTAGAATATCAAGTTCCCTTTAAAAGTTCTCTACATGGTGTCTTCTGGGGACCCCGCTATGATTTCCCAAACCCCTCTCTTTTTGGGGAATGAATATTCTGTTCGCCAAAAAGGGGGGAAGCTCCCCCAAAAAAGCAGGCCCCTATCGGGGCTGACAGCGAAAACTCATTAATCCATTTTTCAAATCTGAGATAAATGGGGTTTGAAGTTTTTAGGTTCCCGTATAAAATCTATAAAATCAGTTTTTTAAAACCCCTTGTAGCTCGTAATAATAGTCCTTTAGGGGTAAATGATTTTTTGCGCGAAAAAGCGATTTTTTTTGGGAAGGGGAAAAGGAAAATACTTTTTATTTTTGTCCCCAAATTTTTGGGGTTGTGAGTTTTCCCCTGTCACCCACCTTTTGATAATTTAAGTAATGTGTGCAAAGTAAATAGCAATAGGGTGTGGGGGGAACATTTGTTTGAACTTTCTGTTGGTAGCACCAGATAATATTTTGCTGGCAAGTGGTTTACATGGATGGACCGTCTAGATTATCATTTGTGCAAGGCCCAGGACTTTGGGCTGTGTGAGCGCGGGGGTATATCAGAGTCAACAACAAAGGGGGTGGGGGTAGGGATCTTAAAAAGGGGGGTGAAAGTATAGATAAACAGTTTCAAAAAGCGTGAGGGTGGTGATTTTTTTGCCGAGGCCGTATGATGAATTAACGTAACTTTATTGTTTATTAAAGGGGGGGGGTCCTGAATGGGGGGGAGTTTTGGGGAGTGTCGCAAATTGGCTGGATCCCTCACTTTTTTGGGTGAGAGTGCCCCTTTTTTTAAAAAAGGGGGGACTGGGCCCTTTACGTTAAAAAGGGTATAGGGAATGGTCCCAAAATTGATCCCCGGGGAACCCCCCCGACTATTGGCAGGGGGTTTAAGCGGGTTGTGGGGACGGATTGACTATTAGATATTTGGGGTTTTCCCCTACTGGGGACGGCCAGACAAAAAAAAGGGAAAACCAAACAAGAGCTACCCCAAGGTTTCCCTAAGTAAAGAAATTTTTCGAAAGAATTTTGTGAAACAATGGTGGGCGAAAACCTTGGGGCATGTCGTAGAACAAACCACACTGGGTTTGCCCCTTTTTCGAGAGCAGAATAGAGGGGGGACAGAAAAATGTAGATTGCCCCTGGGGTGGATTTGTTTTTTTAAAAAAACCGTGTTTACTAGGGGAGATAATTTTGTGGTGGGTTTAGAAATGATATTTGACGGGTCGTGCATGATTTTATTTAAATATTTTGGAGAAAAATGAAAGGGGGGAGATGGGACGATAGTTTTTTCATTTTAGAAATTTTTTTTCTTTGTGGGTTTAAAAAATAGGTATAATTTTTTCTCCTTTTGCTTGGAGGGGGGAAAAAGCCTTTAGAGGGAAAGGTCGGTTAATAAAGTAGGCTAGTGGGCCAGAGAGAAAGTTTCCCTACTTTGGGTAGAAAGAGCCCCCCACTTTATTTTATCCCTAGAGTGTTTTGGGAACCAAATTTTTCCCAATTACCTAGCTAAATTCCCAAAATTGGGGTGGTAGGATAGGGAAAAAAGAAAGGTATGGCCTAACGGAGGTGGCAAGGGTTTACGAGGGAGGGGAGTATTGATTGGCACATTGGGTTTACCAATATTACAATAACGCGAGATACATAGGAAGGACGGTGTTATGCCATTCCTACAACTCTAAATTTGATAAGAGGATGAACAATGAGTTTGAAATAGGCAACTGTAAATATCACTCAATGTATTTTTTTTTTTTTTTTTTTTTACCAAGAAATAATTTCGTACTTATAATTTATACCATTTCTCGATTCATAATAGTTCGCCCTTTATCACGAAAACAAAAACCCCCAATTTAGAAGGCGTTAAAATTTTTCCCGCATACAAAAAAACTTGTAATAATACAGACAAACTTGCGGCCATCATGCAGACTTAATTGTAATATCATTGATGTTTTTCTGTTTTTCTTTATTATTTGAACACATACAAAAATGAGGTTACTAAGGATGAACTAAAAATTTTTCCCGATTTAAGTTAAAAACGAAAAATACGGGTGACGCCCATGCCCACGTTTCCCCGTCCCAAAAACTTCCAAGACCGCGATAATGCACAAAATGGTTTAAATATCTCTGCAATAACTAAAATCCATGTACATAACCCAGCATTCGTACTTCGTTCGATGCAACATACCTCAAAATATTTCCCTCTCCACCACTTTTCTTAAGTTACCACGATAACCCTTTCTAAAAAATTTTTTTTTCTTTAATTTTTGTATTTTTCATAAAAAATACGTTTAAAGAGCGCCTCAGACCCTCCCACTACTCAAAATTTTAGTAAAAAGTTACCACATTCAATTTTTATAAGTAAGTACATTGTTTTGTTTAAAATAGCTATGGGGGTTATTAGTTATTTAACAAATTTTTGAGATGGCTGTAGGAATAATTTTGAAACTAACTTTTTAGCACTTTGATCCACGAATTTTGCTATTTGGAGAGTTTGGAAATCTCGAAATGTAGCGCTTTGTAATGAATTGATTAAAAAATTCATAAAGTGTTTAAAAATGAGTTTCGTTTCAACAATAAAGAATTAAATTTATCTATAATTGAAAACACATGGTAACAGTAATTCGCAATAGTTATGCTGTAATGTACATCCTTTTTACGCCCATGATTTCATCCTCATTCATTCCCCTCCCATTCATCATTTCGTAGCATTTTGCAATATTTGCAAAATCACCAACTTGATAAATCTATTTTGCCCCGACTGGGATTCGAAACCAGATCCTCCGGCTTGAACCATTACTAAATTGATATTTGTTGTGATCGTTGACTTCCATGATAGTCTGGGCAAAATTTTACGACAATTGGGATGAATCCAAAATTAAAAGTTTCTTAAAAAACGGGCTTGTGCTTAAAAACCCCCGTGGATTTTAATTGTTTGTATATTGATATACAAAACGTCCCGTGTTTATTTCTTTCTTTGTATCCCCACAAATAATACTTGGCTTGTAAAAAAATTCCTGAGAAACAAAGATATAATTACTTAATCAATCTTATATTCTTATCTTATTCAAAAGTAAAATAATAATAATTTCCAACAATGCCGGGTTGAGTGTTCTTCACACCGATATCTATGAAACTAAACAGTTTTGTGCCAAAAATTTCCCGGGCCCCAGCGTTTTTTTTCATCTTTTTCCTGCAAACTGCTTTCCCCAAAAAGTTTACCCACTCATTCTTGGCTTCCCACATCTTTACTTCCATCACGTGGTCTCCACGACTTAAGCGGGCTCCCTCGATCAAACTTTTCCCACTTTTTCACCAAAATACATCCCAAATTTTTTTATAGGGGGTCATTTAGATCATGATGATTTAACCTTAAAAATATAATATTTTTTCTGATCTTCCACCCCCCACGATTCTTCCTGATTTACCCAGTCTACAACAAGTGTTGGACCAAACCCCGGCCACTCCTGAACAACCAAGCTGTGAGACTGGAGGTAAAACAACCACCCCAAACACGTAGTCCCAAAAAATTCAAAAGCCTGCCCACAGGGTGCAAAGCATACCCCTCAACGTGTCTTTAAATAAGGGATACTTTAGTTTTTGCATTAACGACTGAGGAATAAATCAGGAAAAGATTTTCCCTAGTTTTTTCCGGATTTAACTCTTAAAAAAAATAACAATTTAATAAAAAAAAAAATTTGTTGCACCTTTCACAACCCTTTTAAAAAATTTTAAGTAACACCATCAATCAACTAAAATTTCCTTTTAAAATAAACCCCTATACGCTACAGCAATCTTCAAACCTTTTTTCCCCCCAAAGTCCTAATATTAATCAAGTAATTCCGCTCCCCCCAAAAATCCTTTGGCATAAACCCCCCCCCCCCCCCCACCAAAGACAAGGGCCGTTTTTTTACTGTCACTTTTACATTTAAGCTCAATTTTTTTTCAGGGGTTAGGGCCATATGGGCACAGACACAAGCCACTGCTTAATCAAAGTTTCTATGCTTTCTAAAAAGTGTCAACCAACCCAAAAAAATTTAGCCCGGGGACTTACAAAATTGGACTACTACTAAAGACAAAACTTTTTTTGTGGTTGGGTGGGCCCCCCCTACGGGGGGTAAAAGACAACTGGGAAAACCTTGGGCCTGACGAAACCCCCCTTGTAGATTTGGGGCCCAAAAGGGGGCATTATTATTTTTTAAAAGTCCCCCCCAAAGAAATTTCCCGTAAAGGGGAGGGTTTCAGATCTGAGATTTTTTTTCTACTGGCCAATGTCAATTAGTGAGCAAGACAAATTATTTGCCCCTTTCTCAAAATCGGCCGGGCTCCAAGGGATTGTGGGCACAGAAAGATTGAAAGGTTTGGTTGATTTATATTTCCGGGGTTTTAAACATTAAAATTTGGGTACAATGGTCGCTTGGGGTCCCAAAAAGATTTTAATACTTGGGGGAGGGTCATTTTCTACCTGTTTCTCCTTCACAATATCTTCAAAAAATGATCCCTTTTTGAATTCAAAAGAAACAAAAAAAAGGAGAGTCTGGCCCCGAGCTTACCCAAAAGGACAATACAGCAAAATTTCAATTTTTTTTTCAAATTTTTTTAATTTTGAAAAAAAAAAAATTTTTTTTTAATTTTTTTTTGACTGGTACCTACTACTTTTTTCCCTTACCCAATTTCTAGGTGTCCCAAAAAAAAAAATTTTAAAATGTCCCCAAATTTTTGGGGCGCCCACCCCGATTTTTGAAAACCGCTGGCCCAAGTGATTTTTCACAATTCGTATTTTTAAAAACACAGTTTTGGGTTTAAATATGGTCTTTACAACCTCCCCACCCCCCCCCCCGGTTTTCAACACCTTTTGATCTTTACTCATAATGATGAAATGCCAAAATTTTTAATTTAAATTTTACCTAAATTTAAGTTTTAAAAAAAGGGACTCGTTTTGGGCATGCTGCATTAAAGGGGGATATAACCCCTAAACTAATAAAATAAAATTTCATTTAGGCTAACTAGTAAAGAATTTAGGGAATTAACAGAAAAATTTTTGGGGGCCCCCTATGACCTCCCAAAAAAATTTTCAAAATGACTTTTTCGAGCTAGGTCCCTCCGCAAAAAACTCCCATAAAGAAATAACCTGGAGACGATCCCTTTTTGGCCCCCTGTCCCTTTGGAGAATTTTTTAAACCAAAAAAAAAAGGCCCTTATTGAGTACTTACAGTTTTTTTTAAATTCTCTTTTAATTTTTTTTTGGGAATTTGGGCAAGTAGTTCAGTCAAAAGTGCTGATTACCAAAAGGGAGAGGGTTTTGGAATGCACATTTTTGCGTGTTTGAGGGTATATTTGGGCACAGTTTCAAGACACGATGTAAAAAATGGGCATTTTAGATTAGTACTATGCTCTAGTATCTATGTGGACCAAAAAATAAGCAGGTTAAAGCCGATTTAAGAAATTTCCAAAAAACACAAATTTTCCGAATTTCTGGATCAAAACATTGAAAAATTTGTGTTACATCACAGTTACAAGATATAATTTTTAAACTGTCATATTAGTGTAGTTTTGTGCTATAGATCATGTGATTTTTTTTTTAGTTAATAGCCCCTTTAACTAGATCTACTGTATTGGTTATATTTTATAAATATGTATTTCTTGGTAACAAATACATGTGGTATTATTTTAACTATTGGCTTTGTCTGCAGGAGGAAGTAGGCCTAACGCCGCCTGGCTGTACGCTGTCATCGTCCTCCTCGCCTCCCTGCTTATCATTCTCATCAGCTTGGTGGTCTTCTATGCGTGGCGTAGCAAAATATTCTGCTTCAGTCGTTCCAACGACAAATTAAACAGTAAAAATTTTGAATTTAATTGTTATTTTTATACCAAACTTACAAACCACGTGTATAAAGACACTGACAGCCCAACCCTACACACTAAACACCATTGCAATGAGCTTTGGTGTGTCTCGTTGGTACAGCGACGTTAGTGTCACTGCCTACAATGTATAAGGTCTCTGGTTCGAGACCCGCTGTAACTTCTCATATGGACTTATGTGAAAGTCCATTAATTCTTAGCTGGAGAATTTGTATACTGGAGCCGTCCTAGTTATGTATTATATTTTATATGGTTGGATGGAATCGTGTCCAACTTGTTTGGTCGGTGTTTCCTATTTAAATTACCGGACTCTAGAAAGCCATTGTTCGCTCGTTGATGGCGTCGGCCCAACAGTGTTGGCTTGGTCTACTTCAAACTAAACTCCCCCTCTGAAAATCAGTAATCCGTTTCTCCATCTACAATACGTGCCAAGCCATGTATAGGCTTACCCTTCTACAGTTAGTCACTATACATACATACACTCACTTCGCTCCTTTCCTGCAATCTTGCCCAGCTTGGCAAAGAAATTTGTAAAGATAATATTTAGATTTCCAATTTGATCAATATAAAATTTGCCAAGATTTATAAGAAATTTATAGTGCGCAAATATAGAGGGGTAAATAAGGGATTCCCTTCCTTTAGTTTTCAATAGCTAAGTGTTTCAGGTTTGTTTGTCAGTTTACAACTTTTTTTACGAGTGTAATGTTATTAGTTTAAAGATCCTTTGATTAATTAATTGTTTGCGTAAAATAACTAATAACTTCTAAAAGTAGTAGAAAGTAGACCTAATATTAATTGATGGTATAACTAACCCACAATACAAGAATACGAAATATGAATGTTTTATAGAAAACATGTTACTAGGATTGCGGGGAGGTTTTGACAGTCGACGCTAAATTGTTTCGGTTTTTCGTGTCGGATAGGGTAGAGAGAAACAGTAGTTATAATACTGCATTTAAAAACGGATATTGAATTTTACTTTTGAAGAATGATACTTTATGATTTCCACACATTCATGTTCAAATTTCTATGAAATGTTATTTTTATTGGATGGCATTTTGTATATTAGTTTCAAATAAAAAATTGTCTGTACCGGCACCTCCACCATGCTCATAAAAATGTATTAATTTGTTAATACTCGAGAATCGGGTACCTATTTTTGACAATCGTGTCGACCACCAAATAACCGACCCATATTAGGTATACCCGAACTCCACTAGTTACAACCCAAGTTTACACCCAGAAGGATTGTTCGCAACCCACCAAAATCCACATAATATGTTGTCAGGGTCAGGAGCCTAAATCCCCCCGATTATGACAGTTTTTGAATTAATTTTACATTTCATCAAGCATGGATGACAAATCGAAGACACCCCAACTCGGCATGCTGTATAAGGAGCACGAGTAACTTAGCTTAGCTGAGCCCTAAATGGCACCCACATTGTTGTTTAATAATTCAAAATTCAGATCTAACATTTTCAAGTATTGGGCTGCAGATTAATGGTTGCTTTTATTTAGTCAACAACCACAATGACAGCCATATCTGTTTAGGTTTTTCACGGCACAATTTTTCTCGTAGACATCCTAGTATTCGCTCTTCGAATTGAACGAGAACACTAACATCACGTGATAATTGACGGCGATTTGAAATCTCATAGTCGACGGTAGTCCTACATGTGTGGCCTGTTGTTGTTTTGCGCTCCATATACGATATGAAGTATTGAATTTCACTATTACTAAGGAAGCATTTTAAAATATCATGTTATTATGACATATATTGTTGGAATCAATAAGGCATCTTCCTCTTTAGTTTCTTGGCAGTATCAACATTTCTATTAGGGCATTCTGCATTTTTTTCCTATTATTAACACACAAATATAACTTACAAAATGTACACTTTATTCAATGTTTGTTTACTTTCCCAGCGCCAGTTGTGAAGTACCGTCACTCCATCAATGCTTCGGTGGAGTACGAACAGACCCGACGTCAAACGAGTGAGTACCTATACGTGTACGATGTTCATGTAGGTGCTAGATAATCTTACAGCAAACTTGATAACATGCAGAGGGGGCACGTGAAAACTAGTGGTTATTATATGATAGTTAAAAACGAAAATCACACCTATGATAATTTATTTAGTTTTTCGTATGTGAATATGTGTGTGTGTGAAAACCTTACATAAACAACTAGTGGCATACAGTAAATATGAATAAATTTAGACAAACGCATGGCATTCAACTTATTAGCCAAAAAACACATTGAAACACTTCATTGATTGAGATGTTTTTCTATACGGCATCCACCATATTTAAATCCATATCAAAATAAGCAAATTAAAAAAAAAAATTATCGTGGGAAACCTGTTATAGGGTGCAATTAGCCCCTCTTTAGGTGAACTATAGGTATGTGCGGATGAGAAGTGTGTAGGGATGTCCGAGGGCTATTTAAGAGGACTCAATCCCTTGCATTCGCCTTAACGACTTAGGAAAACCTCGGAAAAAACCTTCAGTCAGGATTGCCGGTCTCTACGGGATTCGAACCCGGGACCTTCCGAATCAGAGTCGAGTGCTTAGCGCCCGAGCCAACACTGTCGGTTAAAAAATAAGCAATATGATACTCAATATATGCGTGTGTAGCTCACAAACCATGCTAACTACACTTCAACATCAGCTGTGGCTGTGGGTGGGGCTGGGGACTATGAGTGAGTAATACACATAATCGTAAGGAGGGAGCGTTTTATGATTAGTGATGAGGTGTGACGTAAAACCCTATTAACATTATTTTTCGTAAATATAACGGTTAGAAATAGAGTAGTGGAGAGTGGATCTTTTTGCTGTTTGATGTACATACTTAAGAAACATGTAAAAGAACAAAAAGCCAAGGTTCAATCCAGCAGCAGGACACATTAATAATTTTGGGACATAAAACTATAAACAGTATAAACTCAAAAAATAATACACTTTAATGAAGTAGACATATCATCAATGTTCAGCAATACTACACTAGCTTAGTACATATTCTGTTCTGACACCTGATAATGGCAGTCTTCAATGAGGTATGAATTGAAAGATCCCGCTTAAAGGTGTGAATGGACTCTATATTTTTTATTTCATTCGGTAGAGCATATTAATTATGCTATTATTATGTGGCCTTCTCTGTGCCATACTAGTATTGCAGCTTTTTATGTGTAGGTAAGAAGCGCTCCTAGTTTGATGAGAGTGCACTTAACTATTTAGGGTGAAATTTTTTGCATTTCCTTATGATATGATTTTAATAAGATACTATTTGCTTAAACTGTAATTCGATAAACTTATGAGCTACCAAGAACTTTTTTAATGTTACGGGTGGGACGTAATACAAAGAATTTGTTGTCTGTGGTACAGCGTCGAGTGTGGACCGATCTTCAGCGGTCACTGGGCTGGAGTACGCTGAGATCAGGGTGTCCATGGTGCAGCGCTGTGTGGACAAGATGGCGGCCAACACCTCAGCAGAAACCGGTGAGTTAAGGTGGCTGGGAGACCTGGGGGGTGACAATTTATTAAATAGTACATTACTTCATTGGAACGTGGCACAGTAACCCGTCAAATTAATTATTTTTTCCAATTATTATTATAATAATCAAATAGTATATATATATATAACCTCGCCGTTCCGCACCTTCAGCCGAGGCAATATAAGGCTGGCGCTGCGTGCTTGCCCACCACTGTGACTCCAACCTCCGTAGAGTCACAGTCAACCTTGAAAATGTCTGACGTAGTACAGACGAAACGTAATATATATATATATATATAATTATAATTAATGATAATTATAATTATAATTTATCACAAAAATATCACGGTGTATAATGAATTTCACAATTATCACTACCAAACCGCTGGTCAAGTAGCTGGTTTCTAAAAATCAAGGTATCCACCATATTCTACTATCTTCTTCTTCTTTTTTCAGGTGAAATGCAAGAAGAAAGAATTCGACCCAATTCTCTTTACCAGAGCTTCGACGAGAAACTCTAAAGTGCTGACTCTCGATTCTCGAACATTTATGCGTACATAAATAATAAGCTTGGGGCTGTGCGTTGTGGTTGTGTGAAACAATATTAGTCTTTAGAGTGTTGTTTTGTGTATATTATTATTATTTTTTGTTTATATACATATATAGTTTTGTATTGGTAAAAGAGACCAAGTAGATAATATATTGCGCGAGGAGGGTCAATTACTTACAGATTGCTCAACCAGAAGTTTGGCTGGTGAAATGTCTGTTAGCTGTGCGCAACTTTCTGAAATGAAATGTGATAGTTCGTGAACAAATGAGATGCGCTTGTTTCGTGACAAACGAAAATTGACGATGACTATCAGCTTAGAGTTAGCATGCAGGTTCGTGAAATGAAAGGCCGTGCCGTAATTTTTAAGTTAATAAGAATTATTCTGTCATTTAATTATAAGAAGTAAACTGTGAAACTTTTACATCGACTAATTTGATCACTGACAGAGCACCGGTATTTATTTTGTATTGCAATTGTACCTCATTATGTCTAAATTATGTGTATACAATTATGTTGTGTACGAGTAGAGATTCCCGGAACAAGGACCATCCATCTATGCACCACTTTACATAGTAATGCAACCTTCGTGCAAAAATAGTGAACTTTGTACTTGCTACAAGGGAATAACTATATATATATATATATATATATTTGTGTGTGTGTTTGTAATTTGGTTCATTACGCGAAAACTAAAAAGTCAATAGCCAAGCATTTTTTTAATGATATTGAGTTTAAATAATTAACTTTTTTTATCACGAAAATGGTTGGCTTGGCGCTCGTCAAAAGGCGAAATGATCCTTCTTCTTTTCAATGCGAAACTTGAAGAAAGAATGAAATGCTGGGCTCGACTTATATTTCTCATAGCATTCACAGCCGAAGACGTTTGAAGGAGAGCTTGTCTGCTTTTTTTTCTTACAAATTTTTGTATTTGTGGGGGATATTACACATTTTTGCCGTTTGTTTTCTATCAAGGCGGGACATTTTTTTCAAGGAGTCGATTCCTTCAAAAATGGATTGCTGTGTCAGATATTGGCGGTTTGTTTGAAGTTTGACTGGGACGCCTCTCCTAGTATTGGATTTCTGACTTCTGTTGAGCTGTGCCCATCTCACCTTTCCTTCTGTATCTCTCCCTCTTTCACGCAGCTTTGTTGTATACCGACACGAAGTGTATTCTACGTTTGAAACTTCTCAGTTGCAGCGTTTTCTTTGTATGATACATTTTTTTAAGTTCCGAGTTGTTTTTTTTTGTCATTTTTGGGCTCACGGTCCTCCAAATTTAGCCCTTTGTATTTTGAACGCTAGATATTTATAATGGTTAAGAGCATGTTTAATTTGAAGTTTGTACAAATTACCACGCATGAGTAATTACGTGTTTTGATTATTACCCAAGATTTTGATTTTCTCCGGTCCCGTTACCAGATTTTAATTTTGAAAGCAAAAGGCACTGCGTCTGAGGCACATGTAAGTGTGGTACAAGTTTTATAGTTGTAAGATGTACCGTTTTCTCTGTAGGCTCTTATAACTTTCCGCGGAGAATTACCCTATAGCTAGTAGGAGCTAGCTAGGAACGGGCGCCTTAGCGCCAACGCACAACGCAACCTATGTCGATCAGGCGGTGTGATCCCCGGTCTTTGACTTCCGCCTTCACCATCATGTAGATGGAAGTGAACCTAAACTTTGTAATTGTGTAGCTTTATAGATTAACATCTGCATAATTGCATATGTAATAAACCTTAGATAAATGGATAAAGTTGTACTTTAATTTTTCCTACAAGTATTTAACAATGGCTGTTGGAAATGGCTGGTTGTGCTAGTAGTAGCAGCAAGCCAGCCAGCCGAAAGGACGTAAACGATGGTGAGGCACTTTTTTTAAAAACACAGAACGGGTTATCGGATCGGGGTGATATTTGTTGGTAGGTCTAGGACCACATGTCAGGTCATATACCGAGTTTCAAGATTGTAAATCGTTCGGGGCGGCGTGTTCAGATGGCTGAAAACCCCAAAACTCGGGTAGCTATATATACAGGGCGGAGTTCGTCGTCGCCTAAGCACAGTCGCGTGGCGCTTGGCTGCGGGCGAACGACCGTTGCCCTAGATTATTTTCTATGTACAAAACAGTGTGCATTGTCATCCACGTTTTGAAAATTTCCAGATGTTACAAGGACATGGCGAGGGATATTTTAGATCGCCACCTATACTTACTCAATCGACAACTTTGTAAATACAATAACGCATGTTACTCAAAAATCTCAATACTACCGCGCTGTCCATTAATTATTCTATATAGAAAAGGTTGTTACTTTAAATCGACATATTAATTATTATAGTTTGAGTTATAGTAAATAGAGCCCCAGGTCTATCTAAACCTATACCAAGTACCTCGGTTGTTTTGTAAGTAATGAACATTTTCTAAATTTCAATTTTATTTAAAATTAAAATTTCGGGTAACAATGCCATAAATATTAATTAACAGACTTCCTATCAACAGAATAACATATTCTGGAATTATTCGAAAATATTTTTGACCATTTTTGAATTATTTTTATTTTTAGACGAGTGAGTGCAGCAAAACGAAGTCTACAACGCTACTCGATCGGGCCTTGTCGTGATTAATTCTGTATGTCTGTTTGTTTGTCCGGTCCCATACGGCCGAACGACCTAATAGATTGAGCTGAAATTTTAAACAGACATCCGTGACCAGGTAACTTACAACTGCTAACAAAATGAGCAAAATCCATTTCGATTCAAACCTACAAGAAATAATAAACTGAAAAATAGGCCTAACATGGGTGTAGGAATTCTTTTAACGACAATGGTTTTGAATTTGAAAAAAATCACTACCTCTCAGATGTTACTCGGTTGCGATGGAGGCAGTGAAAAAATATTTGTAATGCAGTGTTATGTATGCAGGCAGTGACCAAAGAGTATCGAAATTTGCACGCTCAAGGTATCCCCAAATTCCGCTTGGAGATTGAGTAAACCTTGCAATCTTTACTCATATTTCTTACTGGCTATGTTTTCCATAGAATTGTCACAGTTGATGTAGACTACACTCCGTAATATGCATTTAAAAAAATGTTGTTTTTTTTTAAATACAATCCATAAACTACAAAATCTTATCCGACCAGGGGATTGAACACAGGTCTCCCACATTCCGGGTATAAGGGCGCCTTAGCCAACTAGACTAGGGAAACGCCAAAGTCGTTGATAGACGAGTGAGTGATGAGCCATGTGTTGAATACCCGGTATCATTTCCCATAATGGGCTAGATCCAGCCTTAGGTATAGGGGAGGAAAAGGGATGTCCCCGGGGACTCAACTCATGGTCACTCACTCGTCTATCAACGACTTTGGCGTTTCCCTAGTTGTAAAAATATGCTCTTAATGTGAAGTTTTACAGCAACATTGACAAAAAAGTAAACTCCCGGACGATCCCTGTTTTCCGTGACGAATATATTACACGACTGCGTAGAAACATTGGATTTTGTTGTTGTCGGGCAGTCGGGCTAGACAACTGACCGTGCGCCAGTAATAATCTACTGGACCGCAACACTTCCTGGTATATTCGGTATCTTGGCGGAAACGACGTGACCGCGTAAATTCCCGAGACTAACACATGCAACTAGACAGTATCCTCGGATGAAGTACTGATCGTTTGCTCAGCTTAGTCGGTTCCGCGTGTATCATCGAACTCAATACATTCCTAGTACCTGGACACAGTCTGTGACGTCACAATTCATTGCATTACGTGGAGAGAACTTGGATACAAGTGCATGATTACCATCTTGTGTCGAATACATAGATTTGACGTAAATCTTGGGACTATCACTTTATAAATTACGTTCATCTTATTTTCGATATATAACTCGTGCCGTCGTGATCTTAAGAAATAAACCGACGAGGTTACTTTGCATTATAAATTAGCAAATTGTGTTTTTAAAATGTCAAGTGAAGGGAGTTTAAACTTAATCGCAATTACATTTTGTATTTTCGCATATATTGCATCGTCAAATGGCAAGTATACTTAATACTGTTAAATTGTGTATATGTATCGTACAATAAAATTATCGCCACTATTTTGTGCTATGGCCAGGACTAACAATGCTTAAAAGGCTTCGTTTGGTTAGAATTGTGATTTTTAATAATTTTGGCAGCTTCATCATTTTATTTTTAAGCACATATTTGTTAATCATTTTCAGTAAATTTTGTATGAGGATAGTTTAAAATTATATTTGAAAATTGTGATATATCATATAAATATACCGAATTCAAAATTTTGATACAACATTAATACTTCAATGTTAAACTAGTAAAAAAAAGCATGGGCAAACTTTGGTTTCATCAAAAAAAATAAACACTAAGTAGATTTTTAAAATATTATCACAATATGAACGAAATAGCATCCATATCTGTTTAGTCCTGTCTAATAAGACCTTATTGACGTTTAGAGGGAAGAATACCAATAAGCTGAATTTTTGCAGAGACCTTCCTTACACCTTACTAAATATGATACTATAAAACTCTCCCCTATAATCGGACTGGTGCTTCGGCCGCCATAATGGAAAATGGCGGACAGAAAGTGTTTAAAAAAATCAGCTTATTGGTAATTTTCTTTCTAAAAGTTCTTATTTGACAGTATAGTTACTATCGTTGCTATTTTCAGTTGACTTCTTGCAAGAAAGCATATGCAATATGGGGCCCATCCTATTCTATAAAATTAGGGCCTGCTTGATAAAAATAACGTACGAGTATTGGTTGTGAAAGTCAGTGAAGTGTAATGGTTTATTTAATAACTTTGCGTTTACACATTTCACGTACTCAGTTAATCAGAATAGGTTCCTCTTGGGAGCACACTTTTGCTAATAAGTGCTTCAGTGGTCGAATGACTGGTCAACAATCAAAACTTGTCAGTGGGAAAGAGGGCTAGGAGGCAGTGATACTACATAAGCCGTGACGTCCCGGCAACATGCCGCATAGCAACGCCTAGTTTTGTTCTCGATATACACGTTGGTTCCTTCTGTCCCACTGTAGCAATAAATAAGCAATAAATTACCTCAAGAAAGGTGAATCTAATATGCTGTTAACGCAGTTTGAAAAATGTTATTCTACGAACTAGTCTTATAATAATTTTAAGGGAAATAATGAACATTCAATCATCATACATTGTTTGAAAGAATTCTTATTTCACCCCAGTTTAATAGTGTTCGTTTCGACTGTTCGTCTGAGTGGAGATACTTTTCAAAAACAATATAGAAAATATTACACTTGTCTTGAAATATGAACCTAACTGTGTTAAGTTAATTCAGAATCACCGTTGCCAGGACGTTGCTGAGGCAGCCATGTTGCACACAACGGCAATGTATTGTGACCAACAGAGTAGACGAATCAGTTTAAATGGATGACTATTATCTTTCAATGTGTACGTTAAACAGAAAATACTAAACATGGCTTATCTGAGGCTCGCAACCTACGTCCTTCTGTTTGGTCGTTTCAAACTTGAATTAAGTTTTACGAAAGATAGCTTTAAGTCCAGAAAAAATGTATTTCCCTCCTATTTTTCTACTGGGAAAATGCTGTGCAATTGCGTGTGCGTGTGCCTCATCAGACTCTTATTTATTTTAGGCAAACCGAAGGTAAATGTTTACATCAGTGCCGTAAATGATCACATCCATGCAGAGAAGTACAAGTTCACCTGCCGTTCTAATCAGCCACTCACCAAATGTGAATTCAAAATATTCGACTTAAAAAACGGCTACTACAATGTACCAACTTTCTCAAAAAAAGAACAAATATACAACTCTTTCTGCGATATAACATTGGATATAAGAAACATTTCAGATGGTCAATATTACGTAACAGCCTGTCGTGTTCACAGCGCCACCAGTGACTGGGCTTACGCGTCCATGGCGCTTTACAAGTCAGGTTAGTATTCTGATAGATTGAAGTTTCACATTAATATTCCTGTTTGGAATTAGACTGTTTCTTCTCTTTGCACTTATACTTCTTCCAAAGTCTTGTATAGGTTAGGTGGATATCTCCTAGGTAGGTTATATTCTAGCAAAACCCAAATTGATCGCATCAATGTTCTTAGTTCGTAGTCATCGATCTCTATTAATAGAGATCAGTTTTCGACAAGTATAATTTAGATTTGTTAGTCCTTGTGTACATCACCCTTAATCACCCCTCTTTTCCCCTAGTTCACATGACTTATTCAGTTTTCAGTGTTGTTATCTCTTCTCTTGTTCTGACAAGAACTCATGGACAGTGGTCTCTCGCATGCTCAGGGAGCAGTTCAAATCTGTCAGTCATTTATTATCATATTGTTATTCTCAGTTCAGTCACAACTCACAGGTGCAAACAATGAAACAGTTTATAAATAAACACAAATAACCACGGTCAGGAATAAAACACTTTACCAAAAAGTGTGTAAACTTTCGGAAGCTCTGCTTCCTTCCTCAGACGCGAGGGAACTGCACTTTTGGTAAGTGTCTTATTTCTGACCGCGGTTATTGTTCGTGTGTTTGTGTTTATTTATATCCTCCCAGTCTTGGTTTTCAATTATCGAAAAAGTTTATCTTCAGTGTCACTCAAACACTTCGCCAGACATCGTCACGCCATCCAGCTCACCACCTTCTGTTGTCTTTGAGTTCGACTGCCTTGCAGGAATTTTCTTTATTTCCTATACTGTCTCTTCGAAGCTCGAACTACTTTACTTCTTCTACTTTTTCCCGCGGTGGGCACCCCACAACGCCCATCTTTCCGACAAATCACTGCATTGCATTAATTGTCATCACACCCACACTACAACAGGGGTAAGTGCAATGTTAATTTATATATTCTTTATTAAAATACAGTCGACTTATTTACCTCTGGGCAAAACAAACCGCCACCCCCCATTTTTAGCCTTTTTTTGCAGATGTGTATTTTCAAATTTCTCTAAAAAAAAAAAATCACTTTTGGTGATAAGAATGTGGGAAAAAATTATTAATTTATTATTTACCAAAATAAAATAAAATAATTGGGGTCAAATTGAAAAAAACTATTATTTACCCAGATTAAAATTTTAAAACGTTATGGGTCCATATGGTACCGTTGGGCCGGAAAGGTAAGATCTTGTTTTAATTGTGTGATACTCTCGCTGGAAAGACTTTAAGACGTTATTAAACCTAAATCTTAATCATTTTATGTGAAAGAGCCTTCGTACCCAAACAATAAAATGTTTGCAGGTTTGAATGATCGGTCATAACTGCAGCTGCCAAAATCCTCTTCGCCAATGTACCGGAACTACATTGTACGTCCTACTTTGAATGAAGGATCACTAATTCCGGTTATTTATAGTCACATTTTTAAGGATCATGATAATTGTAGGCCAATAACTATAGTGCATCTATTTTCACTCTTGCTGCTCCTCTTTCAAGTTGTTTATAGATTGTAGGTGAGCTCTTGACGCTCATACTGAGTGACCTTGTCTTTTTCAATGACCTGATTGCAGAAGCACCGTACATGCCGAGGGTGCAACATCTGTATCAGAAGAGGGCGACAACGGCTCGGCGACACTCCACGCCACGTGCACAGTGACCGGGAGTCACCAGACGCCAGAAGTGTATTGGTATTTGGACAACGATCTGATTTCCGAAAGCAACATTATTAGCGAATCTGATGATTGGAAGTGGCCGTCTGATGGACAAACAGTCACGTCGCAGTTGAATTTGAAGCTGTTCAAAGGTCACCTTGGCAAGACAGTGTATTGCTCTTCCTACAACTCGGAAACGAAAGAGTTTACGAACCATTCATATTTTAAAATTAGCAATTATTGTGAGTATTAATCATTGTTTTTTATTATAAAAATCAATCCAGAAATTTAAAAAATCCACCTTAGCGGGTTTCTAATTTCTTGAATGATTCCATATAATCAATTACACCCACGGGTGTGTTTTTTCGAATAATGAAATTGAAGATAATACTTTCCTAACAATACTTCTAACAGAATGATTCATATAAATTTCCACTTTTATGCAGAAATCGTTTTAAACACATATCATACAAAAAATGCTAGGGAGAACATGTACTACATCAAGAAATTAATACACACATCTTCAGATAATAAATGGAGTAGCCATCCTTCTTTTGGAATAAGAGTTAACCCTTTATAGGGCAGTGGTTTCCATATTTACCACCACCTTTCAAAATCAACACAATTAAATCTACCTGTTTTTCATACTTTACACTCGGTCAAAAAGCTGCTTTGTTTTGATCTGAATTGGTTGCATTTTTCCTTACAAAGTTCTAATGATTAGAACTATTTTTGTAATTGATCAAAAATCGAATTGTGTATAAAAAGAAAAACACAAAAATACAAAAAATTTCCTGGATGTCCCGGATATTTTGTTTGCCTGTAGTAGATTCAATTTGAACAAACAAAAAATTGCAAAAATGACAAATTGTAAAAAAAAATACTAAAATTTTGGATTTTTTGTCAATTTTGATACCAATTTGGAATTCCAAATCAGCATTTTTTCCTAAAAAATCAAGAAAAAAACTAAAAAAAACCCTCAAGTCTTCTAAAAAGTCACAAATTTTAATTGTTAAGGTAAAAAGAAAAATTTTGAGTCCCAACATTATGTTCTATGAAGGGTTAATAAAGAATATCTTAGGTGTGTTTGTAGGACAGAACCTCCTTTGTCCGAATTTGTAAATCAGTTTTTATAACTGAATAGGGTAGAGGCTAAATAAATAAATTAATACAACCATAGCCTGAGAAGTAAGGAGGGAATGAAGATAAACTCTCCATATGGATTGCCAAGGCAGTTGGTCTAGTTGCGGCTACTTTTGAGTAGGGCCGTATCCGAATATTGCCTAACTTTTCGACTTGGTCATGATTTACGACGTAAATTTCACAATACGTCATCAATTGTCGGCGATGTCACAGTAGTGTCTCAAATAGTCAAGCGCACTCATCATGATCAAGTATTAATAACCACAAGAATCGAAAATGTACACTTTCTAGGTCTAGCTAGAAGATGGCGACTGTTATTGACGCTTGAGACAACTTGACAAATGACATTTGACTTTATGTTTGTTTGTCATAAAATGCAGTAAATTTCAATAAAAAAATGTGAATGGCTAGCATATATTTTTATTTTAAACGTATTTATAATAGTCTACAAGACAAGGAGCAAACCAGCCTTGGAATCTGACGTAGAGTTTGTTTCACTTCGAGACTGAAAAGTTGACAGACAAGCATTTCCATTAACAATGCTAACAACGGAGCAAGAAACGGTAATATGTTCGGTGTTGAGCACATAACAAAACAATGAATAATATTCGGAAAACTTCTTATATATTTGGATGAGCGTAGCGAGCGTAGCGAGCGAAGCGAAGATTCCATTTCACTACACTGGAAAAAAAAAATCCGGAATGTTTTTTTTTTCCTTTCTTTCTTTCTTTCTTTCTTTCTTTTTTTGTATTTTTGTGTGTCTGTTAACAAGATTCCGGCTAAACCGATACTTCGATTGTGATGAAATTTTATGGAGGCCTTTGAAATCTCTGAACTTAGAACTGCCACGTTTTTGAGCGCAATCGGCAAAAATGTTTCTCATAAAAAACGCAATTTTTCGATTGTTTCCGAATTTTAAAGACATTTCTTCGACTTATAACTCCGACATGCTTTATCCGATTGTAATGATTTTTTCACAGAACCTTAATTTTATGAATTCATATATTTGTGTAAAATTTGAGCGCAATCGAATAACTACTTCTTATGAAAATTTCATTTTTACGATTTTTTTTAATTTTAAAATTACGATTAATTAAAAAAAATAAAGTTAATTTTTTATTTAATTTCATTTATTTAAAAAAAATCTTCGACTAATTAATGATTTTTTCACAGAACAGTAAAAATCCGCGTAACACATGGCAACTTAGTGCACCAATTACGCTCATCCAACAACGCGGCGGGACTTAAGCGTTTTCCTAGTATATATTTAATTGTGCGCATATTGTATTTGTATGGGGAATGCTTATCGCGCTTTTTGTTATACATGGTATATTTCAATTGGTAAAAAATTAAATTAAAAGTAAATTGGTAAGTCTAAATCTGCGGCCGTCATGTAAACTTTGTTGCATTATCATTGAATGTGATTCATAGTGTGATCAATATTGATATTATTTATCATTAAAACACATACAAAAATATATTACGTTGATAGAGAAGTGAGACATAACTAAATTGCTCTGATTAAAGTTACAACTCAAAGTACGATGACGCCGGTTACCTCGGATTCTACGCCAACCACTTCAAAGTTCATCCCTGACGTCACAACTGGTAATCATCTCTGCAATAACTGTTTTCCATGCACATAACCTCGCAATTTGTACCATATTTGATGCACCATACCTCAACTGCCAACCCCCCCCCCCACACACAACTTGAATACCACGCTAACCTTTTAATATATTTAGTAACTTCTGTTTGTATTATTCATAAAACAATATTTTTATGGAATGCGCCACTATACTCAATTGAAGTCATATCACATACATTATGAAATTGCGATGGGTACATAGTTAATAATAGTGGCTATGCGGTTATTATTAAATGTTGACAATATATTATTAATGATGGGTTTAAAGGGCTAACTTGTAGTATTTTGATTCTTGATTTTGGAGTTTTAAAGCATTTTGAAATCACAAAATTGTTTGCTTTGTAGTAAATTGATAAATTCTTTTTTTCCTCTTCATATAGAATAATGGGTATACTTTCATGAAAAAGAATTGAATTAATTCCATAATTAGTAAAAAGACATGGTGACAGTGATTCGCAAAAGTTAGTCATGGTATTTGTACAAAGATCAGATTCTCGATAGCAATGTCATCAGAGTATTTGATGACTGGAAGTGGTCTTCTGATGAACCACCTGTCATTGTGCCATTGAATTTGTAGTTTAACGCGAGTCACATTATGATTGATAGTGTTAGTATTGCTTTCCTACAACTCTAAATTTGATATGTGGATGAACAATAAGTTAAAAATAGTCAACTGGAAGTTCACTCATATTTTTTTTACCAAGAAACCATTTTGTACTTCTAATTCAATACCATTTATCGATTCACAACAGTTTCAACTTTATCACGAAATTAATATACACATTCAGAAGAGCTGTTATAGTATTTATCCCACGCATACAAAAAACTTCTTAAAATACAGCTTAAGTTGCGGCCATTATGTAGACTTTATTGCAATATCATAGGTTTTATATTTCTTTATTTTCTTAATTTGTATGTCATAAATTATTTGAACACGTACAAAAATGCGTTATAGATTGTTAGAGAAGTGAGACTGATAACTTAATTGCTCTGATTAAAGTTACAACTCAAAGTACGATGACGCCGGTGACCTCGGATTCTACGCCAACCACTTCAAAGATCATCACTGACGTCGCAACTGGTAATCATCTCTGCAATAACTGTTATCCATGCACATAACCTCGCAATTTGTACCATATTTGATGCACCATACCTCAACCAACTTCCCCCTCCACCACTGAACTTGAAAAACCACGCTAATCTTTTCTAACATTTAATGTCTTTCTTTAGTAACTAAGTTTCATATTATTAATAAAACAATACGTTTGTGGAATGCGCTTTACTCCACAACCCTGTTAATGGCGAGTAACATCACATACATAACATTATAATAGTGGGTAAATAGTTTATAAAGGTAGTTATATGGTTATTAATTATTTATGTAAGTATTATATTATTCAATATAAAAGATAAGGAGCAAACTTTTAACACTTTGATTCTAGAATTTAGCTATTGGGCGCCTTTGGAAATCTTAAAATTTTGTGTTTTGTAGTATATTGGTAAATTATTGGTCCCCTTTTCAAAAACTGCATGACGGGTCTCCTTACATCAATATACAATTTAAATTAATTCATAATAAGTGAAACAACATGGTGACAGTAATTCGTAAAAGTTATCGTGTCTATTCATACCCATATTATTCCTATAATCCTTACATTTCAGTATTATTGTGCAGTCCTCCCGTAACAATAGCATTTTGTTCTATTTGCAAAACTCACCAACTTGCTATATCTAAATTGTATAAAGTAAAACGCTATTTTAACCAATCTATATTAAAAACATAAGGAAAATTCTTATAAACTTTCCTAACTCAACATAATAACCCTGGTAGAAATATTTGTATGCCAAACGGTCGCCAAGCGGTCACCAACAGATCACCAAGGCTTATTTTTGATCGCCAACAGGTTACCAAGTGATAACCAAGGGTCGCCACCGAAATTTCAAAAGAAATATATGACAGCCAAACGTTCACCAAAAGGCAGCCAACGGGTCACCAACTCTGCAATGCAGTATTTTGACACAAAAACGACCTGTTGGCGACCATTTGGCTGCTGTTGGTGATCATTTGGCGATCACTTGGCATCAGTTGGTGAACTAGTTGGTGACCTGTTGGTGACCACTTGGCAACCATTTGGCAACCAAATATTTTTACTAGGGAATGCTCGTATTGATATCTACAAAACGTCTTATGTTCACTCCCTTCTATATCCCCACAAACCACACTTTGCTTGTAATCTGACACGGGACATTTAACCCGGTTGCTCCTGGTAAGTTTTCCTGTGAAGCAATATTATTATTTTCTTTTTTTTCTTTTCTTTTTTTTTCTTTAAACAATATAATATTTGCCCTAGATTCTCCATCGACTACGATTCATCCTGACTCTACCAGTCTACATCAAGTGTTAAGACTACTAATTCCCCAGACACTACAGAACAGCTGGTCTGCGAGATGATTTGCAGTCAACACAAGGATGGAGGTAAAACAAACTTGTTGTCCCACACTTTCTATGAGGTCACCTTATATTATACACGTGGGCGTTGGAGAAACGGGCGCGTGGGAAACCTGCCAGCAGGGTGGAATGAATGCTCCTCTAAGGCTTCTAAACTATAGGTATACCGGAGTTAGGGCAATTGTGAAGGGATGTCCGAGGGATGTTTAAGTGGACTCAATGTTTTGCATTCGCATTATTACGACCGAGGAATATCTCGGAAAAATACTTCCGTCAGTATTGGCGGCACTTCACACTTTTAAAGTAACAAAGACTAAGCAAATTTATGTTTATTATTTACTTTTCAAAAATAATTTTAGTCCGCTAAGTGATTCTTCAGTTCTTCACAATCTTAAAAAATCTCAGTTGGTAATGCAAATATGGTCTTTACACTCCCCATTATTGCAAGCACCTTTTCGACCTTTACTTATAATGTATGTATGCCATATTGTCATAAGTTTTACCTTAATTTAAGTTCTCGAAATGGTGCTCGTTGGACATACACCGCATTAGCTAGATCTACTATAATGGTTATATTTTATAACCAATGTATTTCTTGGGAACAAAATGTGTTAAAGCTTGCCAAACTTATTGTAACAATTTGCTTTGTTTACAGATGGAAGTAACGCCGCCTGGCTGTACGCTGTCATCGTCCTCGCCTCCCTGCTTATCATTCTCATCAGCTTGGTGGTCTTCTATGCGTGGCGTAGCAAAATATTCTGCTTCAGTCGTTCCAACGACAAATTAAAAAGTGAGGCTTTTCAATTTATTTCTTATTTTTATACCACACTTACAAAACTCTTGTATAAAGACACTGACAGCCAAACCTTACACATTAACATCATTGCGATGAGCTTGGGTGTGGCTCGTTGACACAGCGACGTTATAGTGTCACACAACAGGGTTGGCTTGGTCTACTTTAAATTAAAATCCCCTTCTTAAAATGTGTAATCCGACATTTTTTTTTATATCTACAAGACGGGTCAAGCCATGTAATGGGCACACCCTCCTATTGGTCACTACACATACATATACTCACTTCACTCTTTGACAGGAATCTTGGCTAACTTGTCAAAGGAATTTGTCTCTACAATATTTAGATTCTCAATTTGTTTAAATTTAATTTAGCAACATTTATAAGGATGCAGCCACCGGGCAAAATGATGTTATTTTTTCCTTTCTAAATGAATTGTTTGCGTATAATTACTTATAACTTGTAAAATTAATAGAAAGAAGGCCTAATTTCATATGATATTACCAATCCACAATTCAAGAATACAAAATATATAATATGTTCTCACCCCTTGCTTATAGTTTCCTTTGAAAGGAACGCAGTACGCTCATCAGTGTTATACGTAAGCATGGTCAAGCAAAATTTGAAAGTAAAGATAGACACACCTGTTTAGTCAGAATCCCAGGGCAATTGAAATTTGTCGTAGTAGTATATAGGAACAAGTAGCAAGAGAAGAAACTATCATTCGTATAGTGAATTATATCGTGGTACAACTAGTTATGTGAGGGTATAGAGGTTTGACATTCGGGTCGGGTACGGGTTATATTACTGCATTTATAAATGGATATTAAATAATCCTTGTAAATAATTTTACATTATTATTTTCTCCCACTTCATTTTCGAATTTATATTATTTTATATTTTTCTTTAACTGAATATTGTATATTAGGTATAAATAAATAAAATTGTCTGGACCGGCACCTCCACCAATTGATACGTAATCCTGGACCGGCACCTCCACCATACCCCTAAAATATTATTAATATGTTAATACCATAGAATCTGGCACCTATTTTTGACAATCGTGTCGACCACCAAATAACCGATCCAAAATTTTACGTATACCCGAACACAACCTTTTACAACTCAAGTTTTCATCCAGAAAGATTGTTTGTAACCCAATAAAATCCATATAATCCTATGTTGTCATGGGTATGAGCCCAAACCATCCAGATTATGACAATATTTGAATTAATTTCACATTTCATAAAGGCTGGATGACAAATCGAAGACACCCCAACTCGACATGCTGTATAAGGAGCACGAGTACACCACGACTTAGCTGAATCCTAAATGGCACCTAGATTGTTGTTTAATTCAAAATTTAAATCTTACATTATCAAGTATTGGGCTAGATAAATGGTTGCTTTTATTTTGTCAACAACCACAATGACAGCCATATCTGTTTAGGTTTTACACGGCACAATTTTTCTCGTAGACATCCTAGTATTCGCTCTTCGAATTGTACGAGAACAAAATTCCAACTCGCAACCTTCTCGTGGTATGGCCCGTGATGTGGGGAGTTTTTATTCCCTGAAACTAATTGCGAGCTCTGGGTCGTCGTCGAAGAACTTTCCCCTTCCCTTTGACTACCTCCCCGACGGCGACGACAATGACAACACGGACGGATGATGACACAGACGGAGAAGACCACGACGTGGAGGAACCCCTGCCCTCCACATACGCTTGTGGCTGGTTCTGACCAGCATGTTTCTGTTCACCCCTTGTCCCCCGCGTCAACCCTAACGTCCCTCCCTTCGTCTCGATTAGCCAAGTTGCATAAATATGAGACGTTAAGCAATATCCATCCAAAAACACAAACACCACGTGAGGATGGAAGGTGATTTGAAATCTCGTAGTCCTACCTGTGTGGCCTGTTATTATTTTGCGCTCGATGTACGTGTTTACAGATAATCCCACAGCTCTATAAAGTTTTGAATTTCACTATTTCTAAGGAAGTATTTTAAAATATCAAGTTATTGTGACATATATTGTTGGAATTAATAAGGCATCGTCTTCTTTATTCCATTGGCAGTATCGACATTTCTATTAGGGCATTCTGTATTTATTTTCTGTTATTGACATACAAATATAACTGGTACCCTTTATTCAGCAATAGATGACAACTTAAGCCAAATGTTTGTTTACTTTCCCAGCGCCAGTGGTGAAGTACCGTCACTCCATCAACGCTTCGGTGGAGTACGAAGAGACCCGACCTCAGACGAGTGAGTATAAGTGGACGATGTTCGTGTAGGTGCTAGATCATCTTACAGCAAACTTGGTAACATACAGAGGGAGAACGTGAAAACTATAACAGGTGATGAAATGAATGTTAAAACGTAAATCACACCTTTGATAATGTATAGAGATTTTCGTTAGTGAATATGTGTTAGGAGGAGGGGCTGAGCGAATAAGTGTGTAAGGTTTACAATGTCTTCTAGGAAGTAAAAATTTAAGAAAAGTTTACATAATCGGCTAGTGCAGTACAGAAAATTTAAAACAAATTTACACAAACGCATAAAATTCAACTTATAAAAAAACCTAAAAACACTTTGAAACACTTCTTTGATTGAGATGTTTTGATTCATGCATGTGTGGCTCATTAACCATGCAAGTTACAATACAACAGCAGCTGTGGGAAGGAGAGAGCGTTTTATAGATTAGTGATTAGGTGTGACGTAATACACTAATAACATTATTTTTCGCGAACATTAGGGTTAGAAATGAGATACTATCTGCTCAAACTGTGATTCGATAACTGTATTAGCTACCAAGAAGTGTTTTAATGTGTTACGGGCGGGACGTAACACAAATAATGTGTTGTCTGTTGCCCAGCGTCGAGTGTGGACCGATCTTCAGCGGTCACTGGGCTGGAGTACGCCGAGATCAGGGTGTCCATGGTGCAGCGCTGTGTGGACAAGATGGCGGCCAACACCTCAGCAGAAACCGGTGAGTCAAGGTGGCTGGGAGACCTGGGGGTCTACTTACTAACTCATACGACAGTAGTCGATTGACAGTGACAACTTTTTAAATAGTACATTACCTCACTGGCGATGTGGCACAGAAACCCGTAGCCATTATTTTTTCCATTTATTTTTATAATTTAAAAAAAAATTAACTAATAAAAATATCACGGTTAAAAATAAATTTCACAACTATCACTCCCAAACCGCTGGTCAAGCAGCTGGTTTCAAGATCAAGGTATCTAGGTGCCCGTTAGGGCGCCGCAGCCAAGCCGCGGTGCGCTACACACTCAAGCACCTTATACAGCAAGTAGAGTTGGGGTAATTTCGAGATGTTACCCAGCCGACTTCAAACGTGATGTGAATTTGAAAAATATCAAAATCGAGGGGATTTAGGTACCTGACAACACATGCCAAATTTGGATGTGGTACAAGCATTCCTTCTTGGTGAAAAAATGGCTTGAAACATGCTCAAAATCACTTTAAGGATGTTAGCTACTACTGCTAGCTACTGCTACTACGGTCTAATTCGTCAGTTTCAATCGGCCCGCGATTCTGACCAAACGGGTGGGGCTACAACGTTCATATTTTACATGGACATTAAAGTAATAGTGATATAGGGTCTTTGAAAGAAAAAGTTGAAAAAGTTTGCTGGAAGGCTTCCAAATAAAGGTTTCAATATAAGCCTATCCTTGCAAAGCTTGGCAAAATAAATTTGCACAAACTATTACATTTGAAACAATAGTTGAAAATAAAATTTTGCCATGCTTTGCAAGGATCCAGTTACAGGGCAAAGTGAATTTATGTATTAAGATTGCGAAAATATAGAAGGGTACATAATCTTGGCATTTCTTTTAGATCTCATTGATTTTGATTGTGTAAGGTTAAACTGTTTTTTACAAGTTTTTTGTTGTATGTGTCCACCATATTCTTCTAACTTCTTCTTTTTTCAGGTGAAATGCAAGAAGAAAGAATTCGACCCAATTCTCTTTACCAAAGCTTCGACGAGAAACTAAAGTGCTGACTCTCGAACATTTACTCGTGAATAAACAATAAGCTTGAGGTTGTGTGGTGTGTGGTTGTGTGAAACAATATTGTGTTATATTGTGTATATTATTATTTTTATTGGTTTATATACATATATGGTTTTGTATTGGTAAAAGGGACTAAGTAGATAATATAATGCGCGAGGAAGGTCAATATCGTACAGATTGCTCAACCTGGAGTTTGGCTCTTGAAATGTATGTTGGCTGTGCTCAACTTTCTGAAATGAAATGTGATAGTTCATGAATAAATGAGATGCTCTTGTTTCGATTGAATTAAAATTGTCTATTAATTAAATATTAAATTGCAAATTAATACTTTTTTGCTCCTTTAATTACCTTTCCAACGGTACCATTTGAAATGAATCTGTCAATTATCTTAGAAAATATGTAAGCTACAAAGTTTTTTTCGGCGGCCATCTTGTTTTTTTTGCGACGGGTACCTCATCAAAATTGTTAAAGTACGTTTCATAACGAATCGATTGATACCAGATACATAATCCTTTCATCAATTATTGTGCCTCTACGAAATGTGTTTAAAACATCAAGATCAAAATACTCTATGCATATATTATTCATTTACACATGCCGTCGCTTCAAATACATTATCTCGGGATATATTTGTCGGAACATAAAAAGTAAGGACTCATTGAATACATAAAGAGATATTCTACGGATAAACAAGCCAAACATATTCAAAAACCGTTTTGTTCATGTAAATATATGCGCCATAAGTTCCATACCGATGACGAGTGTGGTAAATAATTTAAGTTTTTGTAACATAACCTCAGTAAATATTAATGTTTCAACAAAATGTTAATATATAGTTTATTTCTCTTTTAATTACCTTTTCAACGGCATACGTGCATTAAAAATCGGATATATACTTTTAATGATATGCGAGTCAAAAGGTTCATTGGCGCGGCCATCTTGTTTTTGCCATGGGAAGGGCTCAGTAAAAAATCGAAATTTTTCCCATCAAATTTGTTTAAATCACGTTTCAAAACGAATCGATTGATACCCCATACATAGTTGTTTCACCTATTGTGCTCTGAAAAAATCGTTAAAAATACAAAAATCTCAAATCAACATAACCTTAAAAAAATTAAACTTTCTGGAAAATTGTTGATATATCATTTGTAGCTCTTTTTATTACCTTTTCAATGGTACCTTTAAAATTGAAATCGGCGAAATACTTTTAAAGATTTTGAGTTAAAATGTTCAATGATGGCGGCCATCTTGTTTTTGCCCAGGGAAGGTCTCAGTAAAATAATCGAAATTTATCCATTTTAAAATTGTTTAAGTTCGGTTCATAACGAATCGATTTATACCAAATATCTAATTGTTTCACCAATTGTGCCTCGACAAAATGTATTTGAAACATAAAGATCACACAATAGTAGCATATATTCATCTACACATGCCATCGCTTCAATTACATAAACTCAGGCTATAATTGTCAGAAAATTAAATGCATGGATTCATTAAAAACACATACAAATAATCTACCAAAAATGCAACTTAAGAAAATGTAAAACCTTTTTACCTAGTAAATATCGTTCCATAACGAGAAAGTGTAAAGTAAACAGTTAGAGTTTTTGTAACATAACCTCAAACATATGGGATTTTTGTGAAAATTTGTTACATTTATTTAAATTTCTATCATTTACCTTTCGAATGGTACCTTTGAAATTGAAATCGGTCAAATACTTACGAAGATACGCTAGATTAAAATTCGAAAGCGGCGGCCATCTTGTTTTAGATATGGCCGGTCTCAGCCAAAAAATCAAGACTCTCACCATCGAAATTGTTTATCTATGGATCAATACGAATCGATTGATACCAGATACATAGCTCTTTCACCTTTTCGGCCACGGAATTACCTATGCTCCCCTACTATATATTTTTCGGGACATAATGCTGAGAGAGTATCTGAAATGTACTTTGGCCTGCTGTGTTTGTGTGTGTTTAATATTAATCACTAACAACTATTTGTCATTAATATTTGTGTCGTGATTATTTTCCTTGGCACGGCATATTTTGATGATTTAAAAATCTCAAAATAAACCTTTAGATTATCATTTCCTCTATAAATGAGATGTGACGACCAAACCACTAGCTACTTAATACGCGAATATAGAAGTTGCGTAGTTTTCTAAGCTGGATGTGAGATTGCCACTGTATTCTGGTTATTATTGCTAAAAATATTCTCCGCAAACTTCCTGGCTAGTTCTCTTATCTCAAATCAGACGGAAATGACGCCACAATGGTAAATATATCAGATGACGGACAATGCATTGAATAGTTGTCAGCTTGATCCAGATATTATTCATAAATTACAAATTCTTAGATAAATCCTAGTTATTTGTTCAGTGTTAACCTATTATATTGTATCTTTACTGAAATGTGTATATTTCTCGATGAATGGTTGGGAAACACTCCTTTAGGTGGAATTGTTAATATTTAATTTATACAATTCAGAAATTGAAAAATCCATCTCGATCTGGGTTTGGACCCGAGTCTGCCACATTACGGGCAGGAGTCTTAGCCAACTAGACCACCAAGACGGTAACTTTTTGACTTCTGAATTGGAGTTACATTATAGAACTGAATGGATGTTGTACTATTTTTATATTTTAATAGTTTTATATGTCTTTAAATTTATTTTAGAGAACCAATAGATAAGTGAATAAATAAATAAATTATAACTTCCAGGGCAGTATGATTATTGAATAATATGTATTGGTTATTTATTATAGCATGACTCCTCTAGAATGGATTGTCATTTGTAGTGATTGAGCCGGCGAGCTGTGATTGGCTGGCTGTAAGTTGGAATCCTGGGTGCTAGTCTAGCTAAGAAGTATTGGATTCATCTTCATAGTCTATCCCAATACTTCCTTATGCCGTAGTTGACTAGCTCAGTTGAACTAATATAACAATGGTCTACAAGAAAGAAAGAAAGAAAGAAAGAAAGAAAGAAAGAAAGAAAGAAGAAAGAAAGAAAGAAAGAAAGAAAGGAAGAAAGAAAGAAATTCGTAGAGTCTACCCACTCGGGAACATAACTAATTTTGAATCAGGACTTTTATTTAAAGCAGACCGAGCCAACGCTGTAGGCGCCGACGTCGTCAACGAGCGAATAATAAAAATTAGATACCAGTATTTTAATTGGAAACACGAACCGACTGGCTGGACACGACTCTTCCCGCGGAGGCAAATTCGGAACAACCTTAGAATGTATTAAGTGCCACGTTGCATGGACGGCTCCAAAGTCACCGTTCATTCCATGGTTCATAGGTTTACATTCCTAAGCCGAGAACTGTATGAATTGTGAATTGAAATGTATTCAAATTCTAGTTAAACGCACTATAGTTGACTGTAGCTACAGTACTTAGCGTAAATCGTGGTCACCAAATTTCAAAAGTGATCACTATTTGGTCAATGCTAAGTAACGTATGACTGCAACATAAGAAATGTGAACTGCTTTAAATTAAGATTCCAAAATCTGGATCGCCTTTCCTCTCAGATTCATAATGTGTCTAGGGGAGCTGCTATCATAGAAACATAAATAAATACATTCACATTTCGAGTCTACCCACTCAGTCACATAAATGATGATATACAATTTGAAACTGATCAAGCCAACCCTGTTAGCGCCTGGGATCTATTTCTCTATAGTTGGCTTTGACTCTACCATCATTACCTAGTAAAGTTATACATTTTTAGAGTAGATACATAAGGCGAGTCATAACCACAGCGATAACCACTAATGTGGTTGCGATCCCTTGGCAGATTGTTAGAGCTAAAAAGAACCGGAACCACTTCCCTTGATGCCATTTCCTTCGTGTTTCATTTAGCTGTTGGAAGAAAGCTTTTGTATGTCAGTGAAAAGACAATCAATATCATAGTTTGCATGGTTCTCCTTGGTAGAAAATTAATCAGATTGAGTCGATGAAATTGTACAATGTACAGTTCTCGTGTTTAGTTTGGCAGTTGTGTTGTAATTAAATATTAAAAAGTCATCTCATTAAACTTCTATTACAATCTTTGTAAAAATTGATCGTAGTTTGAATATATTAACACGTGTGTTGTAAATAAAGACAAGTTACGAAGACATGTTTTTAATGATAATAATACACATAATTCTCGTCTACTTTTCGTGGGCAGAAGGCAAGTATAGTGATCTCATATCATTCACATTATTATATATTTATTTAATGAATTTTACCTGTCCATAGAGCAACAAGGCTAATGCAGGGCCCGTGTGGCCCTGTGTAGCCTGACACAGTGATTACAGAATTACAAGTTCAGATAAACATACAATAAAATACATTATTTACATTACGTTTAGACTGTAAGATGGGTGCTATTGTGCTAGACATAAAACATGTTTGAAAATGGCTAATTATTAGTCATGAATGTGCTGATAAATAAATGGAATTGGTTTCACCATCACCCCGGGAGCTATTACTCAAACTTGGTAATTTTCGAGCTAGGACCCATAAGCATATATCTGATAAGAAACAACATTGCGACGCACTGCATACCCCGTAACTTTAGGAGATTATCGTCTAAACGATAATGAACCATGGATGACGTATTCGTCTATCCTTTGCACATACACAGTCATTTTATTATGTTTTTATAATTTGATGGGGTGAGTCAAAATACGGTTAATTATGAAAATCGGGGTGATATTTTTGGATGAGCGAAGCAAAGACTTCAATTTCATTGAGCCCCCGAAAATTTTGGCTCGGAGTTTTTTTTTTTTTTTTTTTTTCTGTCTGTTTGTTCGCTCTCTACCGGGCAAACGGCATATGCGATCTTGATGAAAATTTGACAGGACCTTCTAAATCTCTGAACTTAGACTTGCTACGTTTTTGGGTACAATCGAAGAAATATTTCTCATTAATATCGTACTTTTACGATTTTTTTCGATTTTTAGTGCGATATTTTCGTGACATTTGGGCCGATTCTGACCAAACGGGTGGGGCTACAACGTTCATATTTCACATGGACATTAAGGTAATGGTGATGTAGTACATTTTCAAAGGAAAAAATAAAAAAAAGTTAGCCAGAATCCATGGAAATAAAGATTTTAATATAAGTTTTTTTATTTTTTGTGCGATATTTTCGTGCCATTTGGGCCAATTCTGACCAAACGGGTGGGGCTACAACGTTATATTATACCTGGACATTAAGGTTATGGTGATGTAGTTCCTTTTGAAAGAAAAAGTTGAAAAAGTTAGCCAGAATCCATAGAAATAAAACTTTTAATATAGGTTTTTTTTACGGTTAATAATACCAATTGACAAGAAACAAAAGAAACTTGACAACAATCACCTACAATGCGTAGGCAACAAAACAAAGCACTTGCAAAAGTAAAGATATCCCACGCAAACTAAAATCTTTAAAAAGCTCATCCATCACCGCGGCGGGACTTTAGCGTTTTCCTAGTTAGACGCATAATTTTGCATGTTTTAGACTATTTTTTTAGTGGTGAATTAAGAAAATTTAATAGTCTAAAAATTAACTTAATATTACCTTTTTTTGGTAGAGTTAAATTTAAAATTTTCCGACATTTCCGTTAGGGACATGGGCTAAAGTTTATTGGATGAGCGAAGCGAAGACTTCAATTTGACTTTGTGTTTTTTGTTTGTTTTTTACTTACGTTACCCCAAGAAAAATAGCTCGGGTGTTTTGTTTTTGTTATTTTTTTTGTCTGTTTGTTCGCTCTCTACCGGGCAAACGGCATATGCGATCTTGATGAAAATTGGAGGGGACCTTCGAAATCTCTGAACTTAGAGCTGTATTGTTTTTGGGTACAATCGAAGAAATATTTCTCATAAATATCGTACTTTTACGATTTTTTTTCGATTTTTAGTGCGATATTTTCGTGATATTTGGCAAACGGCTAAACTTTATAGGAACGTTTAAAATCACTGAAACCATACATGCTATGATTTTAGAGACATTTGAAAAACTAGGAAAACGCTAAAGTCCCGCCGCGTTGATGGATGAGCTTTTTTAAAGTTTTTAGTTTGCGTGGAATATCTTTACTTTTGCAAGTGCTTTGTTTTTCTGCCGACGCATTGTAGGTGATTGTTGTCAAGTTTCTATTGTTTCTTGTTAATTTGTTATTATTTTACGTAAAAATCTTACATTAAAAGCTATATTTATATGAATTCTGGCTAACTTTTTCAACATTTTCTTTCAAAAGGTACTACATCACCAAAACCTTAATGTCCATGTATAATATGAACGTTGTAGCCCCACCCGTTTGGTCAGAATTGGCCCAAATGGCACGAAAATATCGCACTAAAAATCGAAAAAAATCGTAAAAGTACGATATTCATGAGAAATATTTCTTCGATTGTACCCAAAAACGTGGCAAGTCTAAGTTCAGAGAAAACGAAGGTCGTGTCAAATTTTCATCAAGATCGCATATGCCGTTTGCCCGGTAGAGAGCGAACAAACAGACGGAAAAACAAACCAAAAAAAAACAAAAAAACAACCGAGCTAAATTTTTTGGGGGGTCGGTGAAATTGAAGTCTTCGCTTCGCTCATCCAAATATTTCTTAAGAAATCGACTTTTACGATTTTTTCTCAGATTTTTAATACGATATTTTCGTGATATTTGTTCCGATTCTGACCAAACGGGTGGGGCTACATCGTTCATATTTTACATTGAGATAAAGATTATGGTGATGTAGTGCCTCATGAAAGAATAATTTGAAAAATTTGGTAAAAATTCATAGAAATAAAGGTTTTAATAAAAGCCTTTTACAGGTGTATAATGAACAAGTAATATCAGTAACTATAGAAAAAGTAAGGAGATTCCACATGAAATCGTATTCATTGGACAGAAATATTCCAAAAAAGCTCATCCATCAACGCGACTGGAAAAAGCGTTCGTGAAGCGGCCTAGTCATAAAAAATATTTGATCGATTGTAAACGTGGCAAGTCTAAGTTCAGAGATTTCGAAGGTCCCATCTAATTTTCATCAAGATTGCTTATGCTGTTTGCCCGGTAGAGAGCGAACAAACAGACAAAAAACTAACAAAAAAACATAACACCCGAGCTATTTATCTTGGGGTAACGTAAGTAAAAAAATAATAATAAAAAAAAATGAAGTGAAATTGAAGTCTTCGCTTGGCTCATCCAAAAATACCACAACAATAAATACCTCTGTTCTCTCCCCGTAATTGGATGAGCGAAGCGAAGACTTCAATTTCACCGACCTCCCAAAAAATTTAGCTCGGTTGTTATTTTTTTTTTTTGGTTGTTGATTGTTTTTCCGTCTGTTTGTTCGCTCTCTACCGGGCAAACGGCATATGCGATCTTGATGAAAATTTGACACGACCTTCGTTTTCTCTGAACTTAGACTTGCCACGTTTTTGGGTACAATCGAAGAAATATTTCTCATAAATATCGTACTTTTACGATTTTTTTCGATTTTTAGTGCGATATTTTCGTGCCATTTGGGCCAATTCTGATCAAACGGGTGGGGCTACAACGTTCATATTTCACGTGGACATTAAGGTTATGGTGATGTATTGCTTTCTGAAAGAAAAAGTTGAAAAAGTTAGCCAGAATCGAGAGAAATAAAGCTTTTAATATACGTTTTTTGACTTTTTGTGCGATATTTTCGTGCCATTTGGGCCAATTCTGACCAAACGGGTGGGGCTACAACGTTCATATTATACATGGACATTAAGGTTATGGTGATGTAGTACCTTTTGAAAGAAAATGTTGAAAAAGTTAGCCAGAATTTATAGAAATATAGCTTTTAATGTAAGATTTTTACGTTAAATAATAACAAATTAACAAGAAACAATAGAAACTTGACAACAATCACCTACAATGCGTCGGCATAAAAACAAAGCACTTGCAAAAGTAAAGATATCCCACGCAAACTAAAAACTTTAAAAAAGCTCATCCATCAACGCGGCGGGACTTTAGCGTTTTCCTAGTATAAATAATAAAATCAAGGACCCGGCACCTCCACCAACAATGCTATTCTTACGGAGCTAAAACTTTTCTCGCTCTACCCGGCACCTCCACCAACAATGTTTTTCTAATGGAGTTAAAAATGTTTAGGTCTACCCGGCACCTTTACCAATCTCATATACTAGGAAAACACATAAGTCCAGCCGCTTTGATGGATGAGCTTTTTTAAGTTTTGGTATGCGTGGGATCTCTTTACTTCTTCAAGTTCCATTGTAAAATCATTTTTGTTAAATTATGCTAATTTTTATAAAGAAGTACTAATTGCTATGAGTAACAATATAAAATTGACAACTATCACCAACAATGAGTTCAGAAGGCACTTGATAAGTAAATAGATCCCACGCAAACTAAAAACTTACAAAATTGCTCATCCATCAACGCGACGGGACTTTAGCGTTTTCCTAGTTGGATAAGCGAATCGAAGACTTCAATTTCACCGACCCCCCCCCCAAAAAAAATTAGCTCGGGTGTTTTTTTTTTTTTTTTTTTTGTCTGTTTGTTCGCTCTCTACCGGGCAAACGGCATATGCGATCTTGATGAAAATTTGACAGGACCTTCGAAATCTCTGAACTTAGACTTGCCACGTTTTTGGGTACAATCGAAAAAATATTTCTCATGAATATCGTACTTTTACGATTTTTTTCGATTTTTTGTGCGATATTTTCATGCCATTTGGGCCAATTCTGACCAAACGGGTGGAGCTAAAACGTTCATATTATACATGGACATTAAGGTTTCGGTGATTTAGTACATTTTGAAAAAAAAAGTTGAAAAAGTTAGCCAGAATCTATAGAAATAAAGCTTTTAATATAAGATTTTTGGTTTTTTGTACGATATTTTCGTGCCATTTGGGCCAATTATGACCAAACGGGTGGGGCTACAACGTTCATATTACACATGGACTTTAAGGTTATGGTATTATAGTACCTTTTGAAAGAAAACGTTGAAAAAGTTGGCCAGAATCCATAGAAATAAAGCTTTTAATATAAGTTTTTTACGGTAAATAATAAAAACTGACAAGAAACAAAAGAAACTTGACAACATTCACCTACAATGCGTAGGCAGCAAAACAAAGCACTTGCAATAGTAAAGATATCCCACGCAACTAAAATTTTTAAAAAGCTCATCCATCAACGCGACGGGACTTTAGCGTTTTCCTAGTATTACATGCATATATGAATTGGAATGTAAAGGGGTATTATCAGGGTAGAAATAATCTGATTGTTTCGCTTCAATAAATATTGTTTCAAATGAACGATTTCGGTAACAACATCTTATCCTTTTTTGGATAAGCGAAGCGAAGACTTCAATTTCACTGACCCCACTAAAAAATTTGTCACGGGTGTTTTTTTTTCTTTTTTTTTTTTTTTTTTTGTTTTTTTGTCTGTTTGTTCGCTCTCTACCGGGCAAACGGCATAAGAGATCTTGCTGAAAATTTGAGGGGACCTTTGAAATCTCTGATCTTAGAGGTGTATTGTTTTTGAGTACAATCGAAGAAATATTTCACATGAATATCGTACTTTTACAATTTTTTTCGATTTTTAGTGCGATATTTTCGTGCCATTTGGGTCAATTCTGACCAAACGGGTGGAGTTACAACGTTCATATTTTACATTACCATTACATTACGGTGATAGTGCCTTTTTAAAGAAAAAATTGAAAAATTTAGCCATAATCCGTAGAAATAAAGCTTTTAATATAAGTTTTTCACGGATTAGTGCGATATTTTCGTGCCATTTGGGCCGATTATGACCAAACGGGTGGGGCTACAACGTTCATATTAAACTTGGACATGAAGGTTATAGAGATCTAGTACCATATGAAATAAAAAGTTGAAAAAGTTCGACAGAATCCATAGAAATAAAGCTTTTAATATAAGTTTTTTACGGTAAATAATAACAATTGACAAGTAACAATAGAAACTTGACAACAATCACCTACAATGCATAGGCAGAAAACCAAAGCACTTGCAAAAGTAAAGATATCACACGCAAACTAAAAAATTAAAAAAAGCTCATCCATCAACGCGGCGGGACTTTAGCGTTTTCTTAGTTAATCTTCATAGAAGACAAACCCAATGTGAAAGGAACCGCTCTCAACGGTCACGGAACTCAAAACTACTCGCCATTGATATTTATAACGTTTAAAATACATGGAACTTGGAAGCATGGCTGAACTACAGCAGTTGTGACTAACAACAATTTCTCTACGTACTTCATAATTGGTTGTTGTAGTTTGGTATTTTGACCATCAAAAGTGAAACAACAATTTTGCAGGTTAAAGTCCCTTTAGAAGCCATAAATAAAAAAATATAAAATCAGAGTTTTGAGATTTTATTTAAGACTATTTTTTATACGAAAATAGTGCAATAGAAAATTTACACTCTACATAATAAAAAATAAATGTTTGTAGTAATAGTCCCTTTAGGTAAAATATAGGCTTATAACTTACATATTAATTTCCATATAACAATACTCTTGGCATTTCATTTTAATTTCAATGAGACATAGTAATAAAGTAATAGGCCTACAACAGTTAATACTTTTTCAAACAATTTGTTTCTACCTATCTATCCTACTAATTAAAATATAAACGCCATTGCCATGGTAGTTTCAAAGTAACGTATGCGTACACATTACACATCTAATGAGATTAAATCCTCGCGAAAAACCTGGCCAGAGTGCAATGTTTGCCTCTTCCCTAGGTGTCTCATATATTAGGCATGTTCTAATGTGGACATCACAAATCGCGATGAGAATGTACAAAATGTGTTTTAAAAGGTCTAAAAAAACTTGGATAAAACTTTCCTTTAAAATTACCGGTGGAGAGATTTACATATTTACTAAGAAATAATTGACATTCAGATTTGAACCCATGTTTCTGACAGTCAGATGGGTATTGTAGTTGTCAATACTAAAATTATAAATATAAGCAAAAAGTAAAATCACATTTACAATTTCAGTAACTAGTTACAGTACACCTTTTAGCTTTTTGTAATGTTGTCTAGCAATTGTTTACAATCATTTTTATAATAGGCCATTATGAGGCTTGTTTGTTATTATTTGTGTTTGTTATTATGCCTATGCAAACCCGTGTACTCTCGAATCAGAGTCCCACACATATAACACAGGTTTGTTCCCAAGGTGCCTCAACCGTCAGCGTATCCATCAGTCCCCAACATGTCCACGTCAACACTGAGACGACAACAAAGATTTCCTGCAAATCAGCACCAAACCTGTCACATTGTGAATTCAAAGTGTTGGACTTGACCAACGTGACGACATCTTTGAAAAATAGTTCCGACCTGTATCTGGTTTGGGATGAACATTATCTAGGGGCACAAGGTTTGCTTCAAGGTGAATGCGCTTTTGTGCTGAACACGCATCTTCTGGCAGAGGAGCATTACTACGTCACCACCTGCCGGGTGCGAAGCGCCACCAGCGACTGGGCGTACGCGTCCATGTCGGTGTACAAGTCACGTGAGTATAAACATAGGTTGTTGGCGTTCAGAGACTGCCCTTCATATGTTGCACTAATTTCAAATATATTCAAGTTCATAATATGATATTACTTTTAATTATTTTATGTTTGACATTTCAGTTTGGAATATTAAACGTTAAAATTCTTATATCCAACTTGGAAATATATTTTTCTTAATCCCAAGTGACAGTGTTTCTTGGTCTTCACATGGGAAATGATGTAAGGTACATTTTAAAGGCAATACATTCTATTTATTTATTTATTTATTTATTTTACGATTATCCTTTTCAGTTATAAAACCGATTTGAAGGACAACTAAAATGAAACTTATTACGTAAATGCAGACAAAATACAGAACAGTGGTTTATTGATTGTGACAATGAGTTTTTGCTGCAAACAAAATGGTTTACATACAATAATAAACTAATACTCAACAGGCATGGATAAACTAAAAACAAGTCACATGATCTTTATCCTAACGTTCTAAATATGTTAACCAATAAGCAGCTATAACTTAAAAAGCATAATTTAAGTATCTCTGAAGATTGTATCACACACAAAGAGTCTGCAGGTTTAACATTCTTTCATATTTTGGGGAGAGTTATTCTTCTTATGTATCTGTATACCTAAAAAAAAAACATTAGCAATTACGTACTTATGGGTTGAGTTCCTCTTCATGCAAAATAACGATATATCTGTGTGTAAAAATTAACGTTCAAATAAAACTAAAATAAAGCCACGAAACTAAATAGTTTCTCAAAACACTTCCGAGTTCTTATGAGCAAATTAACATGGGGCCTAGTCGACTTTCACTTATGCACAACAATACACATTTCCCCATTTGTATTTGGTTCATTTATTTATCATTTTTTTAATATCCAATTTAAATATGTTATAAATTTGTTGTCTTGTTATACATGTTGTTGCGATATAACGATTTCAAAATATATTCAACTATGTCTGCATTTGTGTATTTAGTTTTATTTAGTTTTTGTCCTCCTTCGTCAATTAGTTTTATAACTGAATAAGATGGACGTTAAATAAATAAATTAATTAATAAATACATAACATACAGTCCGAAAATTAAAAAATCCTAGCTGGAAAATAGCAGGCTGGATGCTTAGGCGCACGCAAAGAAGTCACATAATATGCTGGCACGATGTCAGTTTCTCAACACCGCAAGGTGACATCGTGTTATATTCCGGCGAGAAGTCAGGTTCAAATCTTTCGCGTGCAATATATTGACGGTGGCTGACACTCAATAAACCTTACCTTTATTTGAAGCTAATAAGCTATTAAGCTATGCAGTAACATATTTGAGTTCTGGAATCAAAGCCAGTTTCTTATTCTCTTTGTTTTGTTTTCTTCACAGAAGCGGATAAGTTTGATCTCACCATAGCAAAACCCACAGTGGTGGTATTACCTGGTTCTAAACTACAATATTTCATCCATGGTGTTTTGGGTGACAACGTGTTATCTGGGTGCAGCTACAAGGATTTTGAATCGCATACTTATATTGACATATTTCCTTTACGTAACTGCGCATCAACCTTCTACTGTTTCTTCGGCGATGGCGGTCATCCGTACCAGAAGACGTGCGGAATAACCATCAACAGCGCAAAAGAGACAGATAATCGATTTAATGTTCTAAAATTAGAAGCAAACAACAAAACAGAAATAAGCTTCATCAGTGTAATAGTTGCCAGTAAGTATTCAAACGTGTCACTTTCACTGTAAAACATCTGCTACATTTAAATGTTGGAATAAAAGTAAGTAAAACATCGGACAAAGTATAAACTTCTTATTCTTTCAGAACCTCCTAATCAGCCGAGTTTGAAACAAGAAATAGAACTCCACAATAACGGCTCGATGACATTGCATGCCACGTGTACTGTGATTGGAAGTCGCCCAGCTCCAATTGTTACCTGGTACTTTGATGGGAAGATTGTCCCTGATAGCTACTTGAAGAGCTTGCTAGTCGACAAGTGGATGTGGCCATCCGATATACAGACAGTGAGGCAGAGGCTAAATATGAATCTAAATTCAAGTGATGTTGGCAAGGAAATCAAATGCTCTGCCACACATCTAGAATTGAAAATCACCAAGAACGACACATTTCTTATAAGTAAAAGTAATATCTACGCTACAGGTATAAACACACTTTCTTTTATTTTCAATATACTATTTTAATCATTGTTTATTAATAATGATATTTAAATTCATGTCTTATAACGTGTGAGCACCTCTAAGTATAAAATTCAATACACCCCAAATCTTCAATTCATTGTTTACTCCGGTGCATGATCACTAAACGGTTCGCCTTCTATTATTAATTTGTGTATTATTTACTAATTAATAATCATGGTGTAAACATGAAGGTATATTCTTATCTTTTCAGTCAATACACCGACGACGTCTACAGCGAGTGGTGATGGATATGCTTCCACACCCTCAGTTATCCCTGGCAAAGATAGGGAGGGTCGACATTACGAACCCGTTGGTAAGACCTTCTCCGTCTAATACGATGCCTTGGTATTTTTAACACAATTTCCGCAACGTCGGTGGCTTGTTACCATCTGACCGACAGTGTTGGCTCGAGCGTTAAGCGCGCGACTCTGATTAGGATGGTCCCGGGTTCAAATCCCGTCGTGACTGGCAATCCTAGCTAAATTTTTTTCCGAGGTTTCCTCAATCGTTAATTAGAATGCAAGAGATTGATTGCTCTATAACAGCCCTCGGACATCCTTTTACATCTGCAACATAACTTGTTCTGACCTGTTTTACAAATGTTTCTAGAATACCTTGTTGTTTATTTATTTAACGTCTATCCTATTCAGTTATAAAACTGATTTACAAAGGAGGACAACTTAATAAATCTAATAACATAGATGCAGACACAACAATGAACTATAGTTTAGTAAATATTTGAAATAGTAACATTACAACAAAAATGCATTAAAACACAACAATTTTGATATCAAATAAATGGATATTAAATGCAATTAATTAATGAATCAAATATAAAAAAGGTGTAGGAAAAAAAATGTGTGATTGTGTGAGATAAGTAGTGAAACCTAATAGACAACCTGTTTTATCGACAGAGCCAAGGATGGACACGTGGCTGTACGTTGCTCTGTGGTTTCTCACGGTACTACTACTGCTCTCCATCACGGTAATGATCGTCTATGCCTGGCGCAAGGCGCTTTGTTGCTTCGGCCATCCAAAGGACAAGGCAGATGGTAAACCGTTCTATTTATTTTTGGAAAAAATTCAAGAACTTGTTTTGAAATGTATACAATACTATAAAAAGCATAGCCAGTACGAAATACATGTAAAGATTGCAAGGTGTACTCAATCTCCTAGCGGAATTTGGAATTTACCTTGAACGTGCAAGGTTTGATACATCTTGGTCACTGTATGCAATTTTCACAGCCTGACATATTATAACAAATAAAAAAATAATATTTAAAAACAAAACCATTGCCGTTAAATTGAATCCTGCACATTTGCAGACCATGTCTCAATTTATTATTTCTTGTGGGTTTAAATCGCAACGGATGTTTCTGATTTTGTTAGCAGTTGTCAGTTAACTCGTACCGGATGTCTGTTTAAAATTACTGATTTTAGACGCACAATCACACTCACACACACATGTATATCATCACAGAATAAGTGCCGTTTGTGTTGAATTATTGTAGACTACGTTCGCTGCACTCGCTCGTTTAATTAACTATAAAACTTGACAATAATCACCTACAATAAGTACAAAAAGCAAGTCTTTGGGCCTCGAGATATTTAACATTCTATTGTTAATTGATTTTACCATAGCAATTAATACTACTTTATAAAAATTTTCCCAATTTACAAAATTAATTTGCAAAGGAGCTTGAAAAAGTAACGAAATCTCACGCATACAAAAGACTGATATATTTACTATAATGCGACTTATTCGAAAAATCTACAGTAATGTAGGTCCAGGCTCCATTTTATTGGCAAACTCAAGGCGTATTTGGTTGTTGCAGTAACTGGGTCTCGGTTATAGTTTAGTTCCTTAGCATTGTATTAATTTTAAATTCAAGTAACGAGCTAAATACTTTATTTTCTGCCACACCTGTCATACAAAAAGTACAATTTTACAGTGACGGTAAAATATCGCCGATCGCTGGACGCGACATTCAAGATGAAGGACAACGACAGCCCAGTGGTGACATCTGGTGGCGTCAGCAACGAGTTAATTCGTGGTGAGTTATCTTCAATTTTATCATCAATATTTGTGTTGTTGTGGGAGCGTTAGTTGTTGACCAAACTGGATCTTTAGAGCTATAGTAAGATGTGAATTTTATTGGTCGAATATCAGTTACACGCATGCGAGGTTCAAACATTGATTGCTTTTCCAGACAAATTTAATACGTATATATTTTGATATAAACAATACTCACAAAAATACTTTATACTGATATATACACATATATATATATATATTAATGAACTAGGTTTTTCGGTTATAATGCCACGTTTATTCACATTAGGCCAACGTTTCGATGAAATTTCACTCATCTTCTTCAGGGCCAATACAAATTAATATATAAAAAACGAAAACTACATTACATTGATAAATTCAGAACAAAACTGGGAAAACAAAATACAACAAAATATAAACAATAGAAATCACTGCACATATGGCAAATTAAAACAACTCAAAGAATCACTGCAAAGCTTGACGTTGCAAAGAAAGAAGAAAGTCACTACATGTCCATCATATTGCTTTTCGTCATGGATCTTGTCACTCTGACTGTCGATGTATTTACTTGCAACAGATCATCTGCAGGAACTAACTGGGGCGTTGGTTGTTGGTCCATTGGTTTCACAGCCAGCCTATGTGGCTGTACATGTATCCCTGAAATTGCAGGTTTCCACGTTACAGATAAACGTTGGCTATCTTGCTGTTTATTTAGACTGTGAGATCGTTTATAATCTCAATGGCTTCCCGTAACATTCTAGGAAGAAACTCCTCAACGGTGGCAATGGGTTTCATGCCAGCAAAGTCGATAACATGACCACTTTCCTTAGTATGTTGAGCAAGGACTTATGTTCTGTCCATGTGCTCAACAGCAAGCCTGTGTTCCTGTTTTCGTTGAAACATGTTTCTTCCTGTTTGACCCACATAGCATTTGTCACAATTCCCACACGGAATTTCATACACGCCACTACCTTCTAGGTGAATGTGGTCCTTACTGCTTCTTAACAACTCTCCTATCTTTCTGTCAGTGTTAAAGACTGTTTTGATGTTTTGTTTAGCAAGAATTTTTCCTATGCGGTCTGTTACTCCTTTGACATATGGCAAATATGCAGTTGCAAATGGTTCTTCTTTTTCTGTATCTACATCTTTTTCAGAGTTAGTTTGTCGTCTTAGGGCCTTTTGAATGATTCTGTTTGAAAAACCATTCTGCTTGAGTCCATCTCAAAGGAAGCCCTAAGACGACAAACTAACTCTGAAAAAGATGTAGATACAGAAAAAGAAGAACCATTTGCAACTGCATATTTGCCATATGTCAAAGGAGTAACAGACCGCATAGGAAAAATTCTTGCTAAACAAAACATCAAAACAGTCTTTAACACTGACAGAAAGATAGGAGAGTTGTTAAGAAGCAGTAAGGACCACATTCACCTAGAAGGTAGTGGCGTGTATGAAATTCCGTGTGGGAATTGTGACAAATGCTATGTGGGTCAAACAGGAAGAAACATGTTTCAACGAAAACAGGAACACAGGCTAGCTGTTGAGCACATGGATAAAACATCAGTCCTTGCTCAACATTCTAAAGAAAGTGGTCATGTTATCGACTTTGCTGGCATGAAACCCAATGCCACCGTTGAGGAGTTTCTTCCTAGAATGTTACGGGAAGCCATTGAGATTAATAAACGATCTCACAGTCTAAATAAACAGCAAGATAGCCAACGTTTATCTGTAACGTGGAAACCTGCAATTTCAGGGATACATGTACAGCCACATAGGCTGGCTGTGAAACCAATGGACCAACAACCAACGCCCCAGTTAGTTCCTGCAGATGATCTGTTGCAAGTAAATACATCGACAGTCAGAGTGACAAGATCCATGACGAAAAGCAATATGAAGGACATGTAGTGACTTTCTTCTTTCTTTGCAACGTCAAGCTTTGCAGTGATTCTTTGAGTGTTTTAATTTGCCATATGTGCAGTGATTTCTATTGTTTATATTTTGTTGTATTTTGTTTTCCCAGTTTGTTCTGAATTTATCAATGTAATGTAGTTTTCGTTTTTTATATATTAATTTGTATTGGCCCTGAAGAAGATGAGTGAAATTTCATCGAAACGTTGGCCTTATGTGAATAAACGTGGCATTATAACCGAAAAACCTAGTTCATTAATTCATATCGGCCACGAAAATATCCAAAAAATATATATATATATATATATGATAAAAACAAGGATCTTGGGTAAAACCGCGTCGAAAATAAGATGAACCAGGGCAGAACCTGGGCGTCCACCGACGTTTCGTCTGTACTACGTCAGACATTTTCAAGGTTGACTGTGACTCTACGGAGGTTGGAGTCACAGTGGTTGGCAAGCACGCAGCGCCCGCCTTATATAGCCTCGGCTGAAGGTGCGGGGCGGCGAGGTTATATAGAAAATAGGTATATATATATATATATAACCTCGCCGCCCCGCACCTTCAGCCGAGGCTATATAAGGCGGGGCGCTGCGTGCTTGCCAACCACTGTGACTCCAACCTCCGTAGAGTCACAGTCAACCTTGAAAATGTCTGACGTAGTACAGACGAAACGTCGGTGGACGCCCAGGTTCTGCCCTGGTTCATCTTATTTTCGACGCGGTTTTACCCAAGATCCTTGTTTTATCCTATGACGGGCCGCGAAAACCTACAACAATCCATATATACATATATTTATACAGATACACTATATTTACCATTAATTTCAACTTCAACAAAACTCTTCCAGTAACCTGATGTATATGTACACAGTCATATCACAAGGAATAGCATAACAATAAACCACGTGTTTATCAGTAGGAATAAAGTAAATTCTACATTCTTATTAATGTCTTCCCTTGTGCTACTATACGTCTGTCAGTCAGGTCTTCAAGAATAGGCCTGCGGTTAACGCTGTTACCTGACATTTAGGATCCCTGATAGTGGCACACGTAGAAATAACTTTCGGGGGGTGCTGCAATGAGTAGGATATAACTGCAAAACATGCTCCAGAAACGGGCCAATGGAGGGGGGAGGAACCCCCCCCCCCCACAATAGCGCGAAAGGCAATTCTGAGAAATAAGTATTTTAGAAGTGGGTTTATGTGTTTATACGAAGTTAAGGGGCTTTGCTGAACGAGAAAAGAACGGATATGAATAAATGTATTTACATTTTTACCGACAGTGTTTTATCGAGTGTTAAGAGCGCGACTCTGATTCGAAAGGTCCCGGATTCAAATCCCGTCGAGACCGGCAATCCTGACTGAAGTTTTTTTCCGAGGTTTTCCTCAGTCGTTAATGCGAATGCAAAGGATTGAGTCCTTTTAAACAGCCGTCGGACATCCCCTCACAATAACCTATCCGCAACATACCTAGTTAGATACCTGAAGAGTGGCATGAATTGCACCCTGGGCAGGCTTACTACAAAAAGTTTATTTTATTTACATTTTTGCGTTAATAAAGATGATTTGCAGATATTATTAATGTAACGACAATACAGAAGTTAAATAGTTACCGTCTCGGTGGTCTAGTTGGCTAAGGCGTCCACCCGGAAAGTGGGAGACTCGGGTTCGAACCCCGATCGGGATGGATTTTTTAATTTCTGGATTGTATTAAATAATAACAATTCCACCTACGGGAGTGTTTCCCGACCATCCAAATCGAGAAAAATATATTATAAATGCTGGAATTTTTGTTTGGGGGGGAAGCATCCAGAGCCCCCGCCACTGCCTGATACCATAGGTTTGAATGGTCCTGGAATTGGGATCTATAGAGTAATGAGAATCAATGACGCGAGTTACGATATTAAGCAGCCTAGGGCGTGGTCAAGGGGAGACAGGGGGTGACCGCTCAGCCATCAAACACACGTATTTCGCTAGAGCAGATGGAGGGTTAGAGAGTTGGTGTAACGGCTTCGTTATCCTCGACGTCTGCTCGGCAGTCCGGGTTAGTGGAGGAACTTATATGACTGTCAAGGTTACACCGTCCTTTCGGATGGGGCGTTAAGCCGTTGGTCCCCTTAGTGCTTTTCGAAAGGCGTAGGCTACGTACCAGTACCGAGTTTCCCCTCCTACCTTCTCTTTTAAATTTGCACAAGTGGATTGCATTATCCTTTACAAATAGAGACTTAATAATAATAATAATAATAATAATAAAATAATAATAATAATAATAATAATAATAATAATAATAATAATAATAATAATAAAAATAATAAAAATAATAATAATAATAATAATAATAATAATAATAATAATAATAATAATCATAATAATAATAATAATAAATAATAATAATTTTTTTTTTTTTTTTTTTTATTGTACGTAGCAAAAACATAAGAGTACAAACATAGCATACATTATCCCACTAAACCCGAAGGCTTATCAGTGGGTCACATTAATGTATCAAAATAACTTAGGTTTAAGCTCATAGCTGAAGGCCGTTGAAACATTCTACAATATGACTAAAATTAACAATTTTACACAATAATATAAGTGACAAGGTACACACAGAGACGTAAGGAAATACAATAAACATCGAATTGATCTGAAAATATCACAGAAACATAATATAAAATCGATAATATACAATTACTTATTACATCAGGTAAATCAATTGTACACACACAAGGTGAGAGTTTACAAAAAAAGAAAAAGAAAATGAGTTCTTAAAAGGAGTAAGTTCACAAAAATCATTGCAGTTCTTTAGAAAGGTTCTCGAGGTAAAATGATTTTAGGTATAACTTAATCAAGGATATTTTATCTAACGTTAAAATTTCAGGTGGCAATGAATTAAAAACTCTTGGTATCATGAAACGCAAGCAGCGATCACCATGTTTATTCGTTGTTAATGGTACTACAAACTTGTTTTGGCTAGCAAGTCTAGTTCCTTTATCATGCCCACGGGTATTTTATATTTCGTATCGTAAAAGTACTTCAAAATCAGCCTGTAGAAATATAATTCTCTTACCGGTAATATAAAGCAAGTCCTATAGACGTCCTCAATTTCGTTGTGGACATTATGCAAGCGTTTGGGGTGTATTATCTTTACTATCGAGTTTTGTAGTCTAATAAGCATGGTCATATTCGAAACCGAATAATAATAATATTAATAATAATAATAATTATGATTATCGTTTAATCCGATAAAATTAGCTCGCCCTTAGCAAACTGTGTTTTTGAAAGAGTAGTCATATTACTTTTTAAGTAATTGATGCACTTCCGTTTTGTAAGAAGGATATTTTATTTCAGATTCATAATTATAAATTTTAGGTGTAAGATTGAGTTTTGTTGTCTGTTGCCCAGCGTCGAGTGTGGACCGATGTTCGGCGGTCACTGGGCTGGAGTACGCCGAGATCAGGGTGTCCATGGTGCAGCGCTGTGTGGACAAGATGGCCGACAACACGGAGACTCCCCCTACAGAAACCAGTGAGTTGTAGCACGTGCGGCTTCCTTTACTGAAATACAGTGGCGTAGGAACCGGGGGGCATGGGGGGGGGGGGGCAAAACTAACGTGAGTTCAATATTAATCCCAGAATTTCCGTAGTAAATATTTACATACACATACATTTTGACAGTCCCCTTGGTAAAACGAATGTTTGCCAGTATGCTAAGTCAAAACATAAAAAAGGTTAAAATTTACTAAAATAGGCCACTTCACATTAATTTAATTTGTTTTTAGATCGCAGATAGTGCTTTAAAAAAATCGTTTACGAGTCCGAGTGCAGTTAAAACCTGACGAAATAACACTGTAGTATGGTGTGTTTTTTTGTTGACTTCGGCGAATATTTTTCCGGCAGCTGGGGCTTCGCCCCAGACCCCAGCTGCCGCCAACAAACTCTGCAAATAATTTTGCCCCCCCCCCCCCAACTTTCAAACCGTCCTACGCGTCTGCTGAAATAGATGCGTTCCAGAGAACTCTGCCAGAGTCCATCCAATTCGTGTTCCAAGTGCTCCAATATAAACTATACCTGACATACCCAGTGTTCCAGAATCAATCTCAAGCTAATCGGATTGTCATCCAACTGATCCAGCAGTTGAAGGGATGACTTTGATTAAGACGTGAAGAGTGGCTTCTTTGCTATATGACATGAATATAAATAATACTTTAAAAATTTCGTACGGTGGATTAGATCTTAGACAAGATATCCAATCCATGTCTTGATGTAGAGTGCGGCAGAATATAACATTGTTTATTTTGAAGTGTCAACCATGTTTTCAACTAATGCAATTCATGTGTTTCATAAAACGAAAATCAATTCATTTTAATTCAATTTTATTTAGACACAACAAGTGAACACACAAGTAAAAGTAAAACAGTGAGAACTAAATAAAGTGTCGCCTGATCATAGGTACTGATTAATACAATAGTACCAATATCATACAAATTAAAATATCAATAACACGATAAAATATAGATAAAGTTCAATGCATCCTGACAATCACAACCGGCTATCTGAGATTACACAAGAGATGAATAATTCTGGGTTGCAGCTAATGGAATGAATGGATTCTTTTCTCTTTTTCTCGTAGGAAACCTGTCCATTCAATTAGAAAGCCACTCTTAACTAGGTATTTTAGTGTTAGTGAAGTTACGTTGGGAATGACATAGTGCTATTTAAAACGACTCAATCGCTTGCATTCGCATTATCAAGTGACAAAGAGCTTGGAAAAACTTTCAGTCAGAATTACCAGTGTCTGGTATAGAACACGGGTATCACACGTTCATTTGGGCTTAATGTGTCGGTAAAAAATGAGTTCAGATTGCTTGCAAAAAAATTCACGCTTAGTACACAGTTTTAGAAACATAAATAAAACATCTAATGGCAAGACCAAGCGTTAATAATTTAGTCAATTGTATAATCATTTCTAACCTTATTTTCCCCTATGATTGTTATAATGGTACTTGTAGATATTTCTTGTTGTTATCTTTTTTAATATTTTTTGTTACAAGGCTGGCAGTGTGTTTGTAGCTTTGCTCTTTTCTGCCATCCTCGGGACACATTTAATCAATGAATGTGTTGCCAAAACAAATAATAAAATAAATAACATTTCTTTTTTTCAGGTGAAGTACCCGAAGGAAATTTGAGGCCCAATTCTCTCTACCAAAGCTACGACCAGAAAGTTTAAGTTTAATCATAGTAGTACAACTTTATTTTCCAAACAAAGCTCTGCCTTTACATTAAGGTTGCCTTAAAGACACGGAATAACAAAAAAAATAATTAATTTACATTAAAACAAATTACGTTTAACAATAAGTAAAATTAGTTACAGATTTTGAAAAAATGAAATGAAGTGAAAAATGAAGTGAGAAGTATGATTTGTGAAGTATAAAATAACAAATACTGATTTATACTTGTTACTTAAACTGCTTAAGCTGCTTAAGATAATGATCTGAAATGGAGGTTTGAAAATAAAATAATTGTATATTTTAACAATCTTGAATTTTTGTAAGCTTTTTGTGTTTGAAATTGTTTGTAAATACGGAATGAAACTGTACCCTAGTTTCAGTTCATTTTCATAATTCTATAATCGTCATCCACATATTTGTATTTCGTTTTGTAAGAAAAGGGTGGGAAGAAGTTGACATTTACGTGTTAAATAACCTACTTGTGCTCAATCTGTTCATTATGTTATAATATGAAACTGTTTATTGTAAATAAATATTACAATAACAAATACAGGTAATATATTACACAATTTAATATTGTCTATGCCTACTTGTCTTTCAAGATTTTTGCAAGATTTGTGTGTATGTGATAAGTTATTCAGCATTAAAAGTAGATAGTATTATATTTGTATAGCAGTGTGATTTTTGAGCGAGCGTAGCGAGCGTCTCCACTTTGACTCTTATGGCTCGAATGTCTGTTTTTTCCTGTTACTGCTTCGGTACAGGTCGCACCGTTTGTCTGATCGACCTGAAATTTGGCACACATGTTCATACCACCTATACGGGTTGCTGTATAGTTTTTGAACAAAATCCGATCGTTGGAAAAAAAATGTTCCGATCGTTATGAAATTTTGCAGGGTCAATAAGTACAACATTCTCTCCTATTTTACAAATTTTCAGCTAAATCAGTCAAGACCTTAAAGACTTATTGGTATGTAACATTATGGGAATGTCGTTCTCGGTCGTGTTGCACGTACCGGTGCTCGCCCAACAACGCGACGGGACTTTAGCGTTTTCCTAGTCTATGTATTATTTGTGGAAAACCAGCCTGGTGAACTCCAATTAATAGTTACAAACATTTAATTAAATTTTTAACGAAGGAAACATTGACCTGTAACATGGTGCAATGTATGCCCTTCTCCATGGTTAATTATATAGGTATGATGCGGATAGGACAATTTGGAAGGGATGTCCGAGGGCTGTTTAAGAGAATTTAATTCCTCGCATTCACGACCGAGGAAAATAAAAATAAAACTTCAGTCAGGATTTCCGGTCACGACGGTATTTGAACTCGGGACCTCTCTAATCAGTGTCGCGCGCTTAACGCTTGAGCCAACACTGTCCAAGGCAACGCATAGACCTGTGTCCACCCCTCTAACCCCCTCACTTCACCATCACCCAATCCTCATCTGATATCAAATACTTTCTATGTTAGGTATTTGCTGTCATCTGCTGAGCTGACCTTTGATCACGTTCTAATTTAGTTAACCATCATTAATGCCATGTGATATGTTTTCGTGTACCTCATGCATGTGGATTGTCTGGCATTGTGAGTCAGGCTGCCATCCTGGAAAGACCTACTATTGGACGAATTTGTATGTAATTTACTTCAACAGTGCATTGTATAAAGATTGATCTTGTCTATGAAGCTTGAAGCTATTTACGGTGTTATGGAAGTTCCAGTTTATAAGGTAATGTCATGGCATTGTTACGTATCCTTGGTTAATGGTTAGGCCTCCGCCTACAGTTTTGAACGTAATATGACGCATATTAGTTTCGTTCTGTCGTTATTGCCTCGTCGAAATAGAACGTTTGAAAACAAAATATGTTTATTTTTTAAATCTGGAATTTTTTTGTAAGGCAATAATATAAATTGTATTAATGTAAGTCCATCAATCCATCAATCAAAACCCCATCTCGGCCCGGTATCAAACCTGGGTTTCCCAATTGCCGGTCGAATTCTTTACCACTAAGCTACCGAAACGGTCATGTAATGAATTCTATTATTATTATTATTATTATTATTATTATTATTATTATTATTATTATTATTATTATTGTGTTATTATCTGAATTTGCATAGTTTTATTACTATAGCCCAAATGTTATACAGGTTGTTAAAAAAATGATGTAGACCAATTATTATTCATATTGTCTAACAATAATCTATTTATATTGTAAGTTTTCATATTAGTTTGATAATTGATAAAGAATTAAATCACATACCAAATACAGAAAGTTATACAGACGTGTTCTGCAAGATTTTTGCGAACTTACAACTTTGCATTAAATAGAAATAAAATCAATAAATGAATTCGTATTTCTACCCACTCAGTCACAGAACTGATTTTCAGTGGTGGACATGAAATTCAAAGCGGACTACGCCAACCCCGTAGGCGCTGACACCATCGACGAGCAAACATTGACCAACTAGAGATCGGCATATTTAAGTAGGAAACACCGATAAATCAAGCTGGACACGATTCCACCGCGGACAGCGCCAGAATTAACATGGCTGATACCACCTTATAATGTATTATGTGCCTCGTTGCTAAAGACTATAAGCCAAGAACTGATGGACTCAAGTCAGAAGTTAATACACTCCTCCCTTAAACGAGAATTGAACCCTGGACTTTCTGCTTTGGAAGCACAGAGCTACTTACCACAAGACCAGAGTGATATATTATAATTATTTGTGATATAAAACTTAAGCAGGTAAAATTTTGAGGATATTTGCATGAATATACTTCGAAACTAGTATTGCATCCTTTCACTAAGTATTGTGTGTGTGTGTGGGGGGTGGGGTGGGGTGGGGGTGGGGGGACGACCCGACGATATACTCAAAACATAATTCTTAAGACGACGCATTGGTATACGTCCAAAATAAATGGTGACATTGTAAAGTCCACGCACTCGCGTATTCTCTACTTAAACTAGTTATTTTACTTTTGTTTGTTTATTTTTAATTTTTAATTTTACATTAATATATTATTAATGGCCCACACCTAATTTACACACGTATTGTGATTGTTTTACGACATCACTTCGGGTAGGACAATTGTGTATGTCTTTAAAAGATAATCATTCGATTGATTTAAATAATAAAACATGTAAATTTTTCTTAGATTATCTGCCGCACATGGAAAAGTTATCAATTTTACCAACGATTGGGGATGGGGCGGTACCAGTTCCTACAAGGTACAAGATCCTCTCCTCTCCTCTCTTCTTCCCCTAATGTATGCTAGGATTAGGACTGTCGTGTATTTGTGTGGGAATAAGAGGATGGGATAGTCGCGAAATTAAAACCACGCGAAATTACAGTTTTTTCGTGATATCTCGAGAACGATGCAAAATATCTAAAAACTGATTCTTGACCGAATTGTGGTTTTGTTAGAACAATATAATGCAATAAAAAATATTCAAATATAATTGGTGCGGGTTGTATTTAAAATAACATGCATTTAATTAATTAAAATTCTAATAAAAAACTTAATTACCATCACATTACAATATTTTCCTTGCATTGTATTGTTCTAACAAAACCACAGTTCGGTCTAGATCAGTTTTAAGATATTTAGCATCGTTCTCGAGATATCACGAAAACCTGTGATTTCGCGTGGTTTTGATTTCGCGCGCTGAGCGTGGCCCAACTCAAATGCGCGCGCTCAGGTGCAGATGAACGGTTGGATATATCATTACCTATTTTTGCATGAATGTTAATAGAGTTTCTTTGTATTGATATCCAAACTTGGTTGACAAGAATTAGTCTGAAAAAAAAATTGCGAGAGATAAGTCCAAAACGTGAAAAATGGGAAATCCAAAACATGGATTTTAATTCAGGAAATTCCCACTTAACTGTTTTTCTTACGATAAAAGCAAATTAGCCTACGCGTTCACATTGATTTAAACGTTGATATCCAGTATGCAAATCAGCGTTAGAAAATCTGTACTCTTGAAATAAATTCCCGAAGTTCAACCAAATTTTGTGAATTGCGGAGATTTCACAAATTTGTTATTCAAAACCGATGAATTTCTAGAAATACACGTACTGGATCTCATACATTGCTCCATTATCAACGTTCGTGTGAAATATGATACCGGTATTGTTAACCGTTAACTGAAAAAAAAAACAGAGCTGAGCGCTTAAACTCGTCTCCGTGCCAGCCTCAGCGCCCTATACGCAGGTATCATTGTATTCGGAATGTAGGTCTTCAGTTTCATGTTAGGTGTGGTTAAAAATAATGGAAGATGAGTTCGTGAGAAGTAAGGGTAGGATCAAAGCCTAAGTAAGGAACAATTGGTTAATATAAACGCTGATTAGTTAATTAGGGAGCGAAGCTTTAACGCTGAGCTTGGCTCAACTCAAATGCGCGCACTCAGGTGTTGATATTTCTGCTGAACGGTTGGTAATATCATTACCAAATTTTGCATGGATGTTAATAAAGTACTTTTATATTGATATCCGCAATTGGTTGCAAAAATTAAGCCTCAAATACCCAATGCGAGACATAAGCCCAAACGTGATAAATGGGAAATCCAAAACGTGGATTTCAATTCTGGGAAATTCCCACTAAACCGTTTATCTTACGATAAAACCAAATTAACCAACGCGTTCACATTGATTTAACGTTGATATTCAGTATGCAAATTTGAGGTAAAAAATCTGTATACACTTAGAATAAATTCCAGAAGTTGACCAAAATGAAGAAAATTTGGGTGAATTCACTAATTTTTAATTCAAAATTAATGAATTTAGTTAGGAAAACGCGTACTGGATATCAAAGATTTATAATTTATTAACGTTAGCGTGAAATTTGATAACGGTGTTATAAATCGTTTACCAGAGAAAAAAAACAAACAAAAAACCAGAAAGCTGAGCGGCTTAAACTCGTCTCCGCCTCAGCCTCAACGACTCCTCTTAATTCGTCCGTCCGTGTGTCACGTCTCACCATAAAACCCAAACACGACTTCCGATTGAAATGAGTATTTTGTTGACATTGTACTTCAAAAAGGATTAAACAGAATGTTATTGGTGACCCTGGGACTGAGGAGAGAGTTGCTTACCCCCAGGAAGTTTGAACGTTCATGACCTGGCTCCACCTTTATTACTCAATGGGAGATCAAGCTATGAATATTTTCCTTTCCTCTCAGTCAAGGCGTCCATGATGATGGGCATGAACTTCTGAATTTAAATTTGAGTAAATGATACGTTTTTTAGTTTGGCCACATTAAAATAAATAAATTGGGAGGATTTAAGAACAATCACGCACCCTCCCCCATTTTCATGGGACGAATAGTACCCTTATTAGAATAGATTGAAAATACGCATTAGCAAAAACTGATAAAATGGTGAACATCTTTATTTGTCCCGGAAATGTAATACAATTGTACGTAGTATTGCTGTTTTTTAGATACACAATATCTAAAATATGCAAAATTCTACTTTCAGGAATGCACTTAAAATTTTAATATAAACTTTATTGTAGCTTTAGTTCAAAATCTGGAATTACTCCAAAATTCCTTAAAAATCACGACAAAAATATTGAAAAATACAAAAAATCTCAGAAAAAATTGTGTAAACTGAAATTACCAATTTCAGAACAATTTAATCTGTGACTACTGAAAGGGCTAATGGTAAGCATAACCGGCGCCTCCATGAAAAAGATTAACGCAAGGTGAAGTATTTTATCTTTCGTCGATATGTTTATTAGTAGCTTCGCTCCCTTTTTTGGGTACTTTCAGATATCCGAGCATTAAAATAAATACTTGTTACTTTCGATAGAATAAATATTTTGTGTTGAACACGCTAGTCCGGAAAGTTAACGATAATAAAATAGCAATCAATAAAAACTATTTTCTTGAGAACATCTGTTTGAAAGTTTTCTATACACGATTGTGACAAGAACGTCAAAGTTTCCGACTTACATTTATTTTGCGGGGAGTCTCTACTGCGGATGTTACTGTTGCTCTGGCACATCCCGGTGACGAGATAATAAGATGGCGTCACGCGATGTAGGGGTAGGAGGAGGGGGATTCCCTCGGCGTCTTGCGCGCACGATCCCCTGTGTACTGTCAACCCGTCGCTCGCGCCCCTGTATCGCTATTGTGATCTGTGGGGGATCATACACAAACACAATGCTCTGTCGTGTTTTGTTGATTTTATTAGTTTCGTTCAACTAACCTGATTCTGGTGAGTCTGTCATAATTGTTATTTATTTTTTTTTAAAAGTCATTAGTTATTAGTTATATTATTTATGTCTATTAAAGAATTAAAATTCATAATATTTTGACATTATTAATTTTGCATTTCGCTGGAATTTTGTCTTTTAATTAGTATGTAGTAAAACTCATTAATTTAAAACGTATGCATGCACATTTACTTATAGCAACTACGTTTAGAAACAAGGATTATATAATTTATAATATATCATTAAAAAAATTATAACTACAAGTAAATATGTAATTTAGGGTTCTTAATTGAATGTGCAAAATATTTTAACTTTTAATTAAAAGTTGCAACATCACATAATTTTATTTAATAATTTATTGTCGTATTATAAATTCGATACTTGTTTCCATCATCAATCAGTAAATCGTTCTACGTAACCTGTATTTTGACTATTTAATGCCTGTTTAATAACGTAACTTAAATAATAATAACGGTTTTTTGACTTGGCAACGTATTGTTTAATTTTTAATTGTTTGATAAACGGTTTCGCGGGGTAAAGAAATACTTTTAAAGCAACCATCTACCACCCACCTATCCAACTACCCTTCCACCTAACCACCTAACCACCCAACCACCCGATGAGCCAAACCTCCACAAATCACACATGAACAAAATATTGTAACTGGATGTTCTTGCGTTCTCTCGTGTTCTAAAAAAAATTAAAAAATCCAAAATCCAAAATACAAGACTTAGAGATTTCTCAAGTTTGTACGAGAACATGATGTCTCAATTTTATTATATATATATATATGTATAATAACATATTCTACATCAACTATAAAATCTTCTTTGATTTGAACGGTGTATCAGTGTATTCTAAGTAATTTTCCAATTTGAGTGTAAAACACTTTTAATCGGTAACAAATTTGTATTTGTTCATTCTATCTTAAAACACCATTCTGAAATGAAATTCCATTTATTTAATATAAATATCCTTGCTTCGTAAGGCTGATAATTCAAAGTTTTGATCCCAGTGTAACATATTTCTGTTTACACGATGGTCTAATCCAGTAATAATAATACAAACTTTAAAATCAAAATAGCTTACAATAAAGTAAAATAACAGAGAACTGTTCTGACCAATCTTTATGTCTTTAAAACTGATTTATTTCCATCCTTCACAGTAGATTTTCATTCATAAAATTTAAATGCAAATTGGGCGTAAAAACTGAGCGTGACTAGTGAATTGGGTGTTGCTAATCTGCCAAACACGTAACAGGGAGATTAAATAATGTAAATGTTTGGGCTTTTAATACCAAAGCATGTTTATGGTTAAAATTGTTTCTAATATAAGCAATACTACAAATGTTTGTACACCGTTATTAATTTGTAAAATCAATTGGTGAAATTCATTGGATGCACGTTGGAAGGAATCTTCATCACAATCAGTAATTGTTTTTAGGAGGAATAGACAATATTATCAGCAGCACATTATTACTGCGCGTTCTAATAGACAATAGAAAGTTCATTCATAAACAACAAGTCAACAATGGTCACCTTTCTGACGTAATAGTTCTTTTATTAAGGAGCAGGAAGGAAATAACGTAACCTATTGGTGATTAAAGTCTTTCCAGCGAGTGTACCACCCATTTAAAACAAGATCTTACTGACTTAAATAAAAATATATTTACTTAATATTTGCCTCCTATGTTATATAAATATGGTCTGTCATATTATGAATTCATGAATAGATACAGAGTATATATTTCTTTTGCTTTTTAAAGGAAAAGCAATGTGATAACAGTGGTCATCTAAGTTGGTTGTCATTTGGTTCAAGTAGTAGTTTTTCTTACAATGGTAGTATCAACTGTGTAACATGAAATAAGTGTATGTGAATGATTGATTGTAACATTGTTATTTATCAATAGAAATGAGTTGAATAGATAAAATCTGATTTTTCTTTGTATGCAAGGTAAATACTAATCAAAACAATTTACATTTAGACATTAACAGCTTAAAACACACATCAAAGTAAGTCTTTATGACTATGGCAACACTACATTTACATTTGGCAAAGATTCTGTCAAACTGTCAAAATTGCCCATATTTATTTTGTTGGTTTATGTTCACTTACTATGGTTGAGGTTATACAGTGTTGCCACGTTTTCAGGTCATTTCTACTTGTATTGAAATATTATGTAACTTTGGTCTACAGTATCTCGACAATGAGTTCGGTGAGGTGACTTTTTTAAAAGATTATTATTTAGATTGTGGAATAACCAATGTTATAAAATATTTATTTATAATAGTTCATTGATTTTGGGCATAAATACAGCACATTTGGTGTTAGAATGTGTGGATTTTTGTGCACCTACAATGGTAGAGATAGGGAATTTCATGGTATTGCAATCGCAAATAACTCGAAAAGTAGTTTGGTGATATGTGTTTTATAATTTTTTATATTATCAAACATAACTTCAAGAATAATATAAAAATAATTTTGGGTCGATTTCAAGGATTGTAAGTTATGATGGAAAGACTTTAATAGAATTTAAAATATCTAGTCTGGAAACTTTAAATTTGCACTTCAATTGTTTTTACATGAAATGTATTTATGTGCCACGTTCGCACTAACATTAAAACCAAGGACAACAGCTCCCAATTTCGTATAAACAGGTTTTAGACCAACAGTGTGATGGTCTAAACTGCACATCTATTATGTTGATAAGGTATCATTCTTAGTCGGGACTGTACTTGTACTGGCCTGCTGTGTCCATGTGCTTGGTACGGAGCGAAGACGAAACTTTTCTCATAACATATCTTGTTATTTACGACTGGCCGGGATTCACGGATGTCGCACGACAGCCATTGATCACAGCGTGCACGGAAGCGCCCGAAGACACGCGAGGTTGACAGTCGGGGCGGGTGACGTCATTGTACCCGGACCCGAACCCGGATCACAGAGTCGAGACGCTGCACGGAAGCGCCCGAAGACACGCGAGGTTGACAGTCGGGGCGGGTGACGTCATTGTACCCGGACCCGAACCCGAACCCGAACGTGAACCCGAACCCAAACCCGAACCCAAACCCATACCCGAACCCGAAACCAAAACCGAATCCGAACCCGAACCCAAACCCACGTATATTTATGTATGTGATTGCTCCCTAGCATGGACCCGCCTCCTGCGATCGACCCCCGGCTAGAGTTCCTAGGCAGCTATGTCGTCAAGACGCTCAAGCTGAAGCCGGAGAAGTGGACGCGACTCTTGACTGTTGAGGAGCAGAAGGCTCTCATCATCTCCTTCCTCAACAAACCGGAAGTACTGGTGAGTAGAAGGCGTGGTTGACAGGAAGTGCAGGTGAGTAGTAGGCGTGGTTGACAAGAAGTACAGGTGAGTAGTAGGCGTGGTTGACAAGAAGTACCAGTAGACAGAGAGTAGTTTATATGCACTGTTGACAGAAAAGAGTGGTGAGATGTAGATGTTGTTAACAGGAAGTACTTGTGAGTAGTAGGCAGACTTAGACAAAATTTAGGTTGAAATATAAAATATAAATATGATAAATAAATATAATAATAAAAATAAAAATAATCTAGTAGGCGTGAATCATCTTTGCCGTTGAAGCGCCCTAAAAATACTCATACTAATACATTTACTAAAATACAAAGCATTCTTAATTGGATGAGCGTAGCGAGCGTAGCGAGCGAAGCGAGCGAAGCGAAAACTTCAATTTCACTGACCCCTCAAAAAATTTAGCTCCAATGTTTTTTTTTGTCTGTTTGTTCGCACGATTCTGGGAAAACGGCATATGCGATCTTGATGAAATATTGAGACGACCTTCGAAATCTCTGAACTTAGACCTGCTACGTTTTTGGGTACAATCGAAGAAATATTTCTCATGAATATCGTACTTTTACGATTTTTTTCGATTTTTCGTGCGATATTTTCGTGACATTTGGGCCGATTCTGACCAAACGGGTTGGGCTGCAACGTTCATATTTTACATGGACATTAAGATTATGATGATGTAGTACCTTTTGAAAGAAAAAGTTGAAAAAGTTAGCCATAATCCATAGTAATAAAGATTTTAATATGAGTTTTTTTGAGGTTTATAATAACAATTAACAAGTAACAATAGAAAGTTGACAACAATCACCTACAATGCATTCACAAAGCACTTGCAAAGGAAAAGTGGTCTCACGCAAACTAAAAACTTACAAAAACGCTCATCCATCAACGCGGCGGGACTTTAGCGTTTTACTAGGTTAAAAAATGGCATACGGTTACCTGAAATTTTGGTAGGGTCGGGTATTTGGGGTCGACCCGACAGTCAAAAGCGTACCCAATTTTAGGTTTAATTTTTTAAATATATATTTTGAAATAATATTGTAGGTGCCGGTCCAGGATTTACAAAATCTTTTGGTGGAGGTGCCGGTCCAGATAATTTAATTTATTGCTTACAATATCAATGTTGTTTAATAAAATACAGACAATTAAAAATTAATTGGGAGAAAAGCATAATTGGATGAGCGTAGCGAGCGAAGCGAAGATTCCATTTCACTACACTGGAGAAAAAAATCCGGAATGTTTATTTATTTATTTTTTTTCCCTGTATTTTTGTGTCTGTTAACACGATTCCGGCTAAACCGATACTCCAATTGCGATGACATTTTATGAAGGCCTTCGAAATCTCTGAACGAAGAACTGCCACGGTTTTGAGCGCAATCGAAAAATTATTTCTCATGAAAATCACAATTTTACGTTTTTTTTCGATTTTTAAACCATTTATTCAGCTTATAACACCTACATGCTTTATCCGATTTTAATTATTTTTTCACAGAATCTTAATCTTATGAATTTAGGTATTCGTGTGAAATTTGAGCGCTATCGAAAACTATTTTTCATGAAAATCGAAATTTTACGTTTTTTTTCTTTTTTAATTCAATTCTTTGACTTATAACACCTACATGCTTTATCCTATTGTAATGATTTTTTCACAGAACCTTAATTCTATAAATTAACAAATACGTGTAAAATTTGTGCGCAATCGAATAATTATTTCTTATGAAAATTTCAATATTATGATTTTTTCCTTTAAAAAAAAAATTACGATTAATTAAAAAATTAAGTCATTTTTTATTTTATTTTATTTTATTTTAAAAAAATCTTCATTTTCGTAATGATTTTTTCACAGAACAACAGAAAATCCGCATAACACATGGCAGCTCAATGCACCAATTACGCTCATCCAACAACGCGGCGGGACTTAAGCGTTTTCCTTGTCTTACATTTTTCACAAGTTACATTTAACTTCTATTTTTACATGCAGTAAGATTATAATCTTTTATATAAATTTACAATAAGTTTAAAACGGTCGTCTTTCCCCTACCCGACGCAGTTTGATACCAAAACCATAATCCGTTTCAATTGTTAAAGCCATACGCGGTGGCACATACGATTATGGCGCTGGTCCTAAGCGTATGCGTCTACCTACGAGAATGTGGGTTTATATCCCGCATATGGCATGTTTTTTTAAAAATCGTCCTTCATTTTGATCTATTTCCACTCATCGTTTCGAATAAATAAATATATTCGTATATAGAGTCTACCCACTCAAGTCATATATATCTGATTTTCAGTGGGGGACAGTAAACCAAAGCGACCAATCCAACCCTGTAGGCCCCGACGCAATCGACGAGTGAGCGATAACCAACCAAAGATCGATAGTTTTTAAAATGTAATATAGCAATCAGTGGTATGGACAGTGCGAGCACCCGCGGATCAACGCCAACCAACAACAATCAACAAGGCCGATTCAGAACAACTTTAAATTTATTATATGCCTCGTTGCTAGGACGGCTCCAATGTCACCGTTTACAAATTCCTACGACAATAACTGATGCACTCAAACAAGTCCAAATCAGAAGTTAAAAAACTTCTAACTCTAGCGGGAATCGAACCCTGGACCTTCTGCATTGAAAGCAGAGACGCTCGTCACAAGACCAATGACTGAGCCACACAGCGTTATAGCATTAAACTGAGTCCTAATTGTCAACACCTCCACCTAGAAAATCTTATACAAAATACGGGATGCATTGCGTCGGTGTAAATACACTGATAAAATACAAAATAAATCCTACGTCATATAATTCTTCAATATTGTAGTAATGTTTTATATTAATATGTACAAACAATCGAAGCACTGGACAGAACAATGTTGTATCATCATTTTTTTAAATGCAACATACGTTCAAATATGGTCTTACAGACACTGTTCTGGTTGACATTTTGATCAACAGAGTGCGCCAGTAGAAGTAATCATCTATAACAGCCACTATGGAGTTTAAATAGTACCATGGTTAATCTACGGAAATCTCACATTAGGCAACAATGATGATACAACATTTTACTGTTCGAAATTCTGTATTTTTTAAAATCCAAAATTGATGATTCAACATTATTCTGTCCAGCGCTTCGATTGTTTAAACCCTTCTACCAGCTGACTGAAGCTATGCCTGTTTGTCAGAGTAGACGTGTTTATGATTCAAAGCCAAGCTCCTCTCTACATTTCACCTCTAATTGCTGCTGTCACAACTGAGATCGACCGGTGTCTTGTACATCTGTTCTTAACCTGAAACATGCAATAAAGCGCCGTGCAGTAATTGCACATAATTGCATCTAAACGCTCACGACATAAGGGTGATGTGAAGCAATGCCTAGGCTAGCGCTATCGATTCAACAGAGTAGATACAGTTGGATACGTAATTATCTTCAATCCTTGTTAAACCCTATTAAAAACTGCTAGTTAATTATTTTCGTTTAAGCAAATCTCTCTAGGAAAATCTTTACTATCTTGAGAAGATTATAAATAAATAAATAAATAAATAAATAAATTGTATTAAGAGTCTACCAACTCAGTTATATAACTGATTTTCAGTGGGGGACAGTAAATCAAAGCGACCAAGCCAACCCTGTAGGCTCAGACCATAGATATATAACCCCTATAGTAGGCTAGATTAGCAGTCTCCTATACCTCCGCACAGGCGCGAGCGTAGCAAATTGAAGAGTCAATCGGCCCATTTCAAGATGGCGATTTGGCGTTTTATGCTTTTTTAATGCAATAAAGTATTTTACGGGATTGTTTGATATGGTTTTAGCTTGTGCAGCATGGTATTGAACAAACAGAAACAATACGAAGTTATTGCATAAGGTAATTTAGTAATCATTTGGTGTTAAAGGCTAGTATGCTTACCTGTCAACCTGGCGGCAATCTTGGGAACTATTTGTGCTACAAATCACTCCCATTTGATTAACACGTAAACTGGAATTTCAAGATGGCTTCTAATTGTCACGGAAGTGGACCACCGACTGCTAATCTAGCCTACTATAGGGGTTATATCTATGGCTCAGACGCAATCGACGAGTGAGCGATAACTAACCAAAGATCGATATTTTTAATAGGAAATATAGCAATCAGTGGTATGGACAGTGCGAACACCCGCGGATCAACGCCAGAATCAACAAGACCGATTCAGAACCACTCTGAATTTATTATGTGCTTCGTTGCTAGGATGGCTCCAAAGTCACCGTTTACAAACTCCTAAGACAAGAACTGATGGACTTAAGTCCTAATCAGAAGTTAATAAAACTTCTGACTTTGGCGGGAATCGAACCCTGGACCTTCTGCATTGGAAGCAGATACGCTAACCACAAGACCAACGAGCCACACAGAAAAGATTCGTAAAGATCTGTCGTGCTAATTTTTCTGTCGATTCACAGATAAAAATCATAAGCCTCAGTATGAGAGTTTCAGATGACGTCATATCGACTGTCATGGCCGACTGTTGGGCAAAAATTACGTTGGCGCAATCTAAACACATGTTAAAAGGGTGAATTTTATTTGAAGATTCCCTAAAGTTGCATAACATTTGGCAGTTCAAACCAATCGAATATGCACTCTATTATCTGTAATTAACGTTTTAGCAAGGAAACAATGGAAATTGAAGCTCTGTTCTTTCAAAAACAATTACAAGCTGGAACCATAAAAAAGCAGGTCCAGGGCTATGCCAGCTGGCTACTTTTGACGCTTTGGAAGTAAACTTACCGTTTCGTTATAAATATAAGTCATTGGACTTTTTCACTGTTAGTTAACAAAATATTTATTTAAATGTGATATTTCGATTTCTTTCCAGAAATCTTTATCAAACAAAATTAACAATTAAAAAACCACAACAGACAGGACAAAAACATTTTACAAATTATTATAAATATGGCTGTGCATTAGTACCAAATTATTAACAAAAATGTTTATTATGAATAAAAATAATTTGGTACTAATGCACAACCATATTTATAATAATTTGTAAAATGTTTTTTGTCCTGTCTGTTGTGGTTTTTTAATTGTTAATTTTGTTTGACAAAGATTTCTGGAAAGAAATCGAAATATCACATTTAAATAAATATTTTGTTAACTAACAGTGAAAAAGTCCAATGATTTTATTTATAACGTTACTACCTGTTATATAGTTTAATTTTTTATAATTACCGTTTCGTGGCTGGCAAAAAGTATTTCAATGTTACTTTATGAACCTTAGCTATAAAATATATTGACATTTTGCGTCGTACACATTTTAAAATCAGTGTAGATAATGAAAAATACGTGATTTCTTCCTATCCGCCTCTCGTAGCCATGTTAAAATTGCATTCTTTGCCCACCACGGCCCAAAGTTAGTAGATACTGCGCCGCCCAAAGATTTCCTGAAACTCTCGTATAGGTGTTTTGCATAAATCTTAGATTTTAGTTAAACATACCCACAGCACAAAACAAACAAACACAACATAACAAAAACTTGTAAAAATACAGCCAAACCTTTCACACTCAAAAGAAATGGAATCTAAAAAAAAGGGCCTAACTCATCTACCCTTCCACATTTGCGCATTCTTAATTCATTAACGTACAGTGTCCCGTAACAACATCTTTGAAAAGATTGGCAAAATAGAATTTGCAACTATTAATTTAAACGTAATAGTTCATCAAAATTCTTTTTTTCTAATTAATTTTAACGTAATGGTCATGCAAATTCTATTTTGCCAAGCTTTTCAAGGGTGTTGTTACGGGACAATGTACGTTTATGAATTAAGAATGCGCAAATGTGGAAGGTTAGATGAGCTTGGCCCTTTTTTTAGATTTCATTTCTTTGGAGTGTGTAAGGTTTGGCTGTATTTTTACAATTTTTGTTATGTGTGGGATCTCATTACTTTTTCAAGTTCCTTTGCAAAATTATTTGTTAAAATATAATAATTTTATCAAAGTCGATTTAATTGCTATGGTATTACCAATTTACAATAGAATGAAAAAATATAGTGGTCCAAAGACTTGCTTTTTGTAAACAATGTATGCGATTATTGTCACGTAACTATAGTTACTTGTTGATTGTATGCCTGCTTATTTTAAAACCTTTATTTGGAAGACTTCCAGCAATTTTTTTAAACTTTTTCTTTCAAAAGATTACATCACTACTACCTTAATGTCCATGTAAAATATGAACGTTGTAGCCCCACCCGTTTGGTCAGAATCACTGGGCAATTGAAACTGACGAATTAGATAGTAGTAGTGTAGTTACAGCCAGTAGTAACTATAACATCCTTTAAGTGATTTTGAGCATGTTTCAAGTCATATTTTCACCAAGAAAGAATGCTCGTACCCCAACCAAATTTGGCATGTGTTGTCGGGTACCTAAACCCCCTCGATTTTGATAGTTTTCAAGTTCACATCACGTTTCATGACGGCTGGGTGACACCTCGAAATCACCTTAACTCTGCTTGCTGTGTAAGGTGCCAGAGTGTGTAGCGCACCGCGGCTTGGCTGCGGCGCCCTGACGGGCACCAAAATTTTATCTTAAGACAATGAAACATTCTGAATTCAGACCTTCATGGGAGTAGATTGGTCAGTCTCTCGGTAGTATTTTTTTTTATTATTATTTATTTATTTCAATAATGTGAGTGACGAGTTTCTTTGCGTCATTGAGACATGGCATCATCATTTTCCAGTCTTCACCATATTATTTTAAGTCACCATCTAATTAAAATCTTATAAATTTTTGGAAATGGGCTCTTGTAAATGTGACATAACACCCTGGTGATAATCAAAACTTGTACAATACAGATGCGGAATTTCCAACATAGCACAACGTGTGTTGTTGAAATGTTGATTTTGTTAGATTTTCAATGTACCCTAATCGCAAATGTTTAATAAAATACCACCTTAAAAACTTTTGAAATACTGAAGTTGGTTAATTAATTAAACCAGTTATCATAAATGTTGCTTTTTGTAAATTACTGCCTGTTATTGGTGACAAGTCTACTAGTGAATAATATCACAGAGCTCGGAAACGGTTTAGGCAAATCGGTTCGGGATGAAACGGTTTGAAGTTGTTGATATTCCTATGATAATGGCCGATCATACTTTGTGGAGTGAGGTTTAAAATAGAGCTTCATAGAACGTAGAAGAGATAATGATATTTATTTAAAAGACGATGCTAATTTTCAAGATAACTGACCGTTTTGGCCAAAGGGTTTCTGCTATGGTGAAATACACCTTATTCTATAAACCGTTTCAGTCCGAATTGATTTCCCTAAACCGTTTCCGAGCTCTGTGATACACGTTATCAATGTTGACGCTGTCGCCGCCCTAATAAAGTCCTTTCAAGGTTTAAGCACATGTCCACAATTGCTTCAAGGCTAGTTTTTGTAGGTTGGTGGTCCTAACACTCTTTAAGAGCCAACGGCTCGACATTGATGTCTTTTAAGTCTTAACCCAACCATTACCCAACATTGTTGACGCGAGATATTCGAAATAGAAAAACGACGCCATCTTGGATGCCATCTTGAATTCTGAGTTTGCTGGCCAAAATTCGACTAGGCAACAGAGATATTCGGATTCAGAAGGGTCATTAGACGAGTGAGCGTAGCGAACGTAAGTCTTTCCTAACGCTATACTCGATCGGGCCTTGGCCGTGAGCATTGTCTGTTAAATGTCTGTTTGTCCGGGCTCATACGGCCGAACGGCCAAATAGATTGAGCTGAAATTTTAAACAGACATCCGTGACCATGTAACTTAGAACTGCTAACAAAATGAGCAATATCCGTTGCGATTTAAGCTGACAAGAAATAAAAATTTGAAAAATTTGAATCTAGATTGCAAATGTTTGAAATACCCATTAGTAAAATAGAACACAGCCTGTGAAAGTTTGCGATCAGATGAACCAAGTAAATTTGTTTATTATTTTGTTTTCATTATGCATGCCTTCTGTCATTCTGTAAATGATGCTAGGCCATTGCTGGCTATCAAGGATACTATTATACACTTCGTTTGGGCTGGTGATGATCTACAAGAAACAGTGCGACGTATTTTATCTCGCAAACATCAGCTGGTAAGTAGGGTAGTATATTACTTTCCGAAACTAGAATGCGAGCTCTGGTAGTCGTTTTCGGGGACCCCCCATATTCTCTGACGACCTTCCCAACGACGACGACCAGGACAAAACGAACGATGACAAAGACGATGACGACCACGACGCGAGAACCCTCCCTTTTCTTTCACCTTTACCCGCGTGGCTATTTCTGACCAGCACCAGCATGGGATTTTCCTCCCTATATCCTCTAGGCAAGAGTGGTGATTTTTGACCTAGCGGTTGTCGCACCCCTAATCCAAACTAAAACTGAATTGGGACGTATGGGACCAGCCTTTTTTCATAATAGGACGACGACAAACGGTTGACGCACCCTGAAACCAATAAACTATAAACCACTTTCTCTGTTCGCCTAGACCCAAATATTTTATTTTTTGGGGTTTATTTGGATTAAGGACGCGTCAACCGTTAGGTCATAATGCACGACTCTAGTCGCCTAGGGGATGGGGAGGAGGGGCCCATGTGGTCAAAACCAGCCATGGGTAAGGGGAGGAAGGGGGATTTTCACGTCGTGGTCCTCATCGTCTTTGTCATCGTTCATTGTGTCATTGTCACCGTCGTCGGGGAGGTCTTCAAGGGAAGGGGGGGGTGTCCCCGACGACGATTGCCAGAGCTCGCCTCTGGTTTTGGGGAGTAGCTGATGTTTGCGAGGTGGACCTTTTCTCTTGAATCGCCTTTTACGATTAGCAGAGCCATGCTCTGGGCCAATTCTACCCCGAGCCCAGACGGAATCGTCTTTAATTTTTCATACATTGACGCTGGAGGAAGTACTAAGGGTCATACACCGGCCGTTCCATTTAGCCTGGGGTGTAGCCTATCTGTTCAACAAGGGTCTGTGACCACAAATGTTTGTATAAAGATTATAACTAGGGAAACGCCAAAGTCGTTGTTAGACGAGCGAGTGAGCCATGTGTTGTGTACCCGCTAACATTACTTTTCTTCCCCCTACCTTTGACCTCCCTAGCCTATCATTGGTTAAAGTGGCGCATTATGGCCGGACAGTTGACGTGCCCTTAAACTTAAAAACTTATAATTACCTAACTTAAATCCAATCAATGTTCACGGGTACTCAACACGTGGCTCTCTCACTCGTCTAACAACGACTTTGGCGTTTCCCTAGTATTAGTCTTAAAACGTCTGTTGCCCAATTGTTATACGATTTGCTTCTTGCATGACGTATAGACTGAAAGTGGCCTAGTCTAAATGGGGATAGGGGCCTATATCTCAATTCATAGAGAGTTCCGACAACAAAAACTGAATTTTTCCTGCATACTGGCTGAGCTTCAATACTCAGACGCCCAGATAGACAATAAATATCGTGCTTATAATATAAAGGTCTCTCAAAGAATAATTCCAAACTCGTCCTGATTTCTCTTAAACTTTATGTTTGCAAGTTTACTAACTTCTTTCATATCGGTGTGACGGTTTTGTCTGTACTAATAATCTCCAGCTGTTGTCAGCTTTAGGCAACAACTTACATTGTTTTGGGGTAGAAAGTAGTAGTCGTAAATATGAATCAAAGTTTTATTTTATATATTATTTAATTAAGACTTTGCAATTTCATTGTGCCTTTAAAACAAATAGGCACAGAAAGACAATACAGTTTTTAATATACACAGGCATATTATACAGTAAATTTCAATAGTTTATTTTTTTATATGTATACGGATCAGTGGCAATTTTCAGTTAAACAATACAAATGTACAATACAAATACTATACAAATAACTATTGAAATGAATTGCCTGTACAAATTCTAAAAAAATAACTATGCAAATGAAATTAAGACCGTGGTACTGTGATAGCTGGCACCATGTTACCAGGCATCTAAAATAAATAATCGACCCACTTTACTTCCCAGCAACGTAAAGTAGATTGAAAAATGTAATTATTGTTTCTTCACATTGACATGAACTTGAATAGCTAGGTTAGAGGTGAGGTCGACCTCTGTTAAATATTTGACACCTAAGATCCAGAAAGTCTTCTTTAATAAACCATCAGGTCCATTAAATTTCAATTTCATTTCTGAATTTGTTAGTAAAACTAAGGTGATATCAATCATACCTTCTATTACTGTTAAACAGTACATTTTCGAATTCCATTTTCATTTTTAATTGATGTCATTATTAAAGTATATTATTTTAACATATTTCGATTTCTAGACCAAAAACGAAGTAACATAACTTCTGTTAGGGCGAGAGAAGGGGAACAGTTGCAGTGTGAGATATCTCGATTGTTAAAGTAAGATCGACATTCTTTGAATTATTCGACGATATCACTTCATTCAAGAAATCTTCACTTTCACGAAAATTGTTTAAATCACTATGTATATTCAGGCTTCGAAGGTTTGGCAGGTTAACCAATCGAGCTAACAATTCAATCGATTCCTCTATGTAAGTAAAAGACAAAACCTCTAGTTCTGCCATTGAATTTACATCAAGCAGGCGTAGAAAGGCTCGTGTAGATTGGCTGGTCTCTCGGGGGATACCATACCCCAATAATGTAAGCGATTTGAGTTTCTTAGCGTCATTGAGACAAGGCAATATATTTTCCCAGTCGATTCCATTAGACCTCCCCTCCCACCAAAACTCTAGCAAGTTTTGAAAAATTGGCTCTTGTGCTTGTGCCAACACACCTTGACGATTATGAAAGCTAATGGACATATTGTGTAGAATTTCCAACATCGGACAATGCAAACCAATGAAAAGTAGTGTTAAATTAAAACCTCCCATGTGTGCTATACGTAAATGGCGAAGAGATCCACCTTTGATTCTAAAGAAATCCTCATGTTTTCTAAGCCACATAAAAGTAAGGAACAATTTTGATATTTGTAAATTACTTCCTGTTAACGGTGACAAGTCTACTTCTGCATCGACGAAACCGTCGCCCAAATAAAGTACTTCAAGTTTTGGGCACATGTCCACAATCGCTTCTAGGTTAGCATTTGTAGGAGGGTCTTCCATAACCTCTACAAGGGCCAAGGGTTTGGAAAGGGTGTCTTTCAATCCACTCAGTATTCCTCTAGTGAAGGGAATTGGAATGTATCTCAATAGTGGGAGTTTAGACAGCAAGAAGCTGAAGGTCTCCTGCGCTTTTGGATGAACTTTAAACATTTTACTCCCATGTAGACACGCAATGCAGCTGTACTTACACAATATTGGGCTCTTATTAATGAATGATTCCATACTCCTGATTTCTTGTAAACTTTTAATGTTTGCGAGATAGCGTAGTGCTTCCAAACTACTGTAACTGTCATTATCAATTTTAATGCTAATGACCTCCAGCTGTTGGCAGCTTGTGGCAACAACTTCCATTAGTAGGTTGGTTATCGATGTATCAATCCCTATAAGATTCAACTCTGTTAAATTGCTAAGTTGAGGGAGGTATCTCTCCCACAATGTTACGTCAACTCGGAGAAACTTCCCATAATATCTACGTTTTTGCAAGGAATCAACAAATACTTCATGGCGATCCCAGTAGAAAAAGCCAGGGCGAAATGAGGACATTGTTTTGGTTTTCTCTATGTAATAATAGTTGAGTGTTTTAATCGTCGGGTGCACTAGGGCTTCTAGCAGCACCTCCGCTCTTACCCCTAGAGGTTCCGCTCTGGCCTTGGCGAGCGATTGGTTCAACACATTGCCCAAGAGAGGACGGACTTGCAAGAAGTAGCCGTGCACCAACTTGGCTTGGTCGAGATGTTTAGACTCTGGGAACCGGCGTTGAACCTCCAGGCACGAGTCCAGAGCGAGGCGGGATGCGCGCGCAGATGCCAGGCATTCCAGGCTTGTGGGCTGGTGGCTCTTGTAGGGAGGCATCTTGGATGGAAGTCAGGACCCTGTAAACAATATGTCTTTTTTAAAATTGTATTCAAAATGTGCACGCTGTTTTCAGTTCGATGAACCTTGAAATCAGTGGCGGATCCGAAGGGTGGCGGGGGGGGGCTCTATAGGCGATCGCCCTCCCTTCACCCTTATGTGCTAAATTATATTTAAAAATAATTATTTACAACAACCCTGCAATTTGATGAAAACATACAAAAATGAATGGGAAATCTAACAATTTGTTTTAAAATATCCGTCTCAAGCCAGTTTAAAAACTTCATTTAAAAAAAATCCCCTGTGGGAAGAGCTGGATACCCCTGCGTAAAATTAAACTTTGCTTAGCCGCCATTAACGCGTTATTAACCCCTAGGCTTACAGTTACATATTTAAATCTAAAAATGTAAAATGTTATGTACAAATTCACATGGAAAGTGTTAACCTCCTCCCCCCGCACCCCCTGCAGAAAAAAACAAACAAAATTGACTGTTACGTACATAGACTGCTGCTTTTCAAAGGCCTATGTTATCCCGAAAGCGGTACGCAGGGGTTTTTATTTTCTAATGTATTGCTAAGTTGTGCTAAGCACTCGACTCTGATGCGGGAGGTCCCGGATTCGAATCCCGTCGAGACCGTCAATCCTGACTGAAGGGTTTTCTGAGGTTTTCCTCAGTCGGTAATGTGAATGCACGTGATTGAGTCCACTAAACAGCCCTCGGACATCCCTTCACAATTGTCCTATCCACAATTACCTAATCAGTCACCTGGAAGAGGGTCACACCAGATAAATCTGATGCGTATACCATACAGCGGGCATCCTACAACAATTTATTCAACAATTTATTTATTTTAGTAAGTCTAGCCTAAGCCTTAAATGTATATATATATTTAAATCGTATTTAGAGTCTACACACTCAGTCATAGGCCTAGGCCCTAACTGATTTTCAGTGGTAGATGTAGTAAACAAAAACGACCAAGGCAACCCTGTAGGTCCCGACGCAATCAACGAGTGAGAAATTACCAACCAAGGATCGATATTTTTTAATAGGAAATACATGAATCAGTGGTATGGACAGTCCGAACACCCGCGGATCAACGTCAGAATCAATAAGGCCGATTCAGAACAACTTTGAATTTATTATGTGCCTCGTTGCTAGGACGGCTCCAAAGTCACTTCCTACAAGAACTGATGGATGTAGGTCCAAATCAGAACTTTTAAAACTTCTGCCTCTAGCGGGAATCGAACCCTGGACCTCCTGCAGTGGATGCAGTGACGCTAACCACAAGAATAACGAGCCAGACTCTTATTTATGAATAATGGTAGATTTTTAGGAAGTAACTTACAAAATGATGTCGGCCTAGACAAGAATGTTCATGTTTGCACAATTGTTTGGGCACTCTGTCTGACAGCTAGCGCATTGAGTAAATAATTGTGTTTATCGTAATAAAATGCGATAAATCGGTCTCGCATAAAACTGCATTAATAACTTACCATTCACTACTGTGGTCGCGGTTTCATTTTTAGATAATATTGCAAAATAAAATGTTTACTGTACGCAACGCTTATTTGTGGCCTAGGGCTTAGGACGTGTCTGATTGCTTGAAAAACGTGGCTCAGTCTCATTCTCATTCTCAGTTTTACGTCATCAATAATCGGTGACGTCAGAAGCAATGTACGAAGGGTCCAGATCGAGACTGAGAACGGGAATGAAACCCAAGTAACGAAATAACCACACTCGTTTTATTCTTATTACTAAAAAATGGCGGCCTCGGGAGACGATCAAACTAAAACACTTCCAAATCACGTTGAGTAACCAAATAAGTTATTAAATGTAATAAATAATATAGTAATTAATAGCACAGAGTCAAATTTGATATGGAAACTTTATGTAAACACTTTAAAGTACTGTTAAGATCGCAATCAGTCGGCCACCTGCATGTGTCAACTCCACGGCTGTTCGTCTGTTTGTTTTGATGTTGATAGCATTGTTGATACTCCCACCAAGAAACGACCGAAAGTTACACTTCTAGTAATGAGACCGAGATTGAGAATGAGAATGAGACTGAGAATGAGACTGAGACTGAGAACATAGTTCAGACACGTCCCTAGACCTTGCAGTCAAACTAGTATGTCAAACTGCGCCACTGCAGCCTATCGTATTATTGTTGAAAGATAATCCAAAGCACTTGGTAGACCTATTCCAAAGAGATTATTTTTGCGTTATGGTTATACCAGAGTCGATAAAGAAGTTTCCCCGTAGGTCCCCTTACTCCCAAGTCAAAACGGAATCTAACGTCCTGCGCGCTTAGAGCGGCTCCAATGTGAAACTAATAAAAGCACTGCACGCTAAATACGGTCAGTAGATTATCGATGTGCAGTGACGCTGAAATCAACAAACAACAGACGAAACGTCGAACTTCAATTTTATTTCAATGATATAAGCCCAGGGCGCTAGTCTTTTAAAACGATTTACTTTTGATTTATTATTGTACTATAAAGTGTTGCGCAAGCGTCACTGACATTTTCGTGCGAAATAATTTGAGATATACCTTGTTCAAGCCTAAAGGACGTAAGTGTAGCCTAGGCCCAAGGCCACAATACAGTTTTCAGACGTAAGTACGCCCTAGGCACTCAAATCGAAATCTTGAACAATACATATTATTGTCGGCCTAGCTCCTAAGCTTAGGTCTACTCCATCAGAAATATCCTCATTAATAAAGAGAGTTTGCTTTATGCCAAAACATTCGCCAACATTCGATCGTATTTAATATTTTGACGTTTCCGCCATTTGTCGTCATCGACTGTTAACTACTAGTAGAAAAGTGACGTACTTTTATTGAAGTAGTTCCATCAATCTTCACACAGAGTCGCGCGGAACGTTAGATTCCCAACGCCAAAAACCGACTTTTTATTTAACCCAGGGCGGTATAGGGAGTTGGAGGACCTCCCAACGGGGAAACTTCTTTATCGACTATGGTTATACTGCACAGTATTAGGAAGACCGTGGCTAATATAGTGCCTCATTTCGTCACACTTTTGGCACGGAATTTTAACCTCGTTTTTGAAATGTAATAATTGTTAATCATATTTTGTAAAGCGAGTGAAGCGAGCGTTTCCATTTGACTCTGCCGGAAAAAATAGTCACTGTTTTTTTTTTTTTTTTTTTTTTTTTGTTTGTTTGTTTTTTGTTTGTTTGTATGTCTCGCGATAACGTTCGAACGGAGGCTCGGATCGAGTTGAAATTTTCACCATCCGCAAGCTTTGTTCTCGATTGAATGCCATTCGTTTTGTGGCAAAATCGTTCAAAAAGTTAAAAAGTTACATTAAAGTTAATCGAAAGTTTTTTTTTCAAACTTCACGGCGACAAAATCTGAGATGGCCAAATCATTTAGAATGTCCGTCCGGTCACGAATAAATTTATTTTATTTTGATCCGATAAGTAGTGTAGATGGAAATTACATTATAACAAAGTACGGTTACCATGGCAACGGAAAGTCGTGCAGCTTTTTTGGCTCATGATAGCGGTCGAACGGAGGCTCGGATCGAGTTGAAATTTTCACCATCCGCAAGCTTTGTTCTCGATTGAATGCCATTAGTATTGTGGCAAAATCGTTCAAAAAGTTAAAAAGTTACATTAAAGTTAATCGAAAGTTTTTTTTTTCAAACTCAACGGCGACAAAATCTGAGATAGCCAAATCATTTAGAATGTCTGTCCGGTCACGAATATGTTAATTTTATTTTGATCCGATAAGTAGTGTAGATGGAAATTACATTATAACAAAAGTAACGTTGCCATGGCAACGAAAAGACGCGCGAAGTTTCTAATGCACTGCCACCTAGAAGTAATCAAAATACTTTCGAGGAAGCAGTCTATTATTTGTCAACAAAGAGTTTAAATAGTTTTCCCAAGGAGTCAAGGTCCTCTAGATGGCGGTGGATTTTAAAGTAAAGATTTAAACACGGGTTTACCCAAATACCTTGGCAATAATAAATAATACTGGAAACGCGAACGTCGTAAATTTTTAAATTTAAAAAATGTGCAATGTGGGTCTAGCTATAGCACGTGCTCGCTTATCAACGCGTCCAACTGAGCGTTTCCTAGTAAAATACATTAAGGGCTTCGTTTGTTATTTTGGAACTGTTTATATATGCAGAATCATAAGAGACAATCGAGAAAGATGTTTAAAAATGTAATGCAAATAGCCTATTGGGATATCCTTTTTCAACCCAAAAACTTAATCACAGCCACTAATAAGTAGGTGTGATAATAGTTAGGAGGTAACATCCAGTGCTTTTTAATTTATTTTAATTTGCATCTATAAAACCTTACAACAATAGTATATGTCCGGATTACCGAAGACCAGTATATCGAAACTTTAACATTTCGAAGTATTTTCACATTTTTCTAGGGATCTGCATCTATAATGTTGCAAAATAGGAAGATTCTTTTCCTTAATTTAATGTCACTTTTTTCCAGCACTTCGCAACTATAAAATAAAAATCTTGATATTCTTATGTTAGGTAAGATCTGCTTACGTAAAACCCTAACTAAGAGTAGTTATGTTATCAAGACGCTTCTTCTCTAAGGTTTAAATATTTCCTGGTAATAAAAGGGACATAATTTCAACAGTTGAGTTGTACTTCTTTTAGCATGGAGTAATAATACATATGAACCTCAAATGGTTTATATTTTTTTTCTTCAGAATGATCTGCATAATTCTTATTTTATTTTTTCATTCCTAACGTATTTTGATGAACTTCTGTTCGCCAGGTGTTGCTGGTTCTGCAGAACAGCAGCCAGCAGTTGTTCGTGGCGACCAGCTTCCCAGTTAGCCTGAAGAGCAAGGCGGCATACTTCATCAAGAAGTGCAAGGATGTCGTACCCAAGGAGAAGATCTCTGAGATGGTCATTGTCGGAGACATGGCAACCAAGCCCATCGAGCAGCTGGCAACGCTGGTGGACGAGGTTAGAATGGGCATGAATGAAATTAGAAATTTGAATTGAAATGACTCAATGATATTGAACATCTATAGTAGGCTAGATCCCCAGTCATTGGTCCACTTTCGTGACAATTTGAAGCCATCTTGAAAATACAGTTTGCATGTTAAGGAGATGGGAGCGATTTGTAGCCCAAATATTCTTCAAGATGGCTGTCAGGTTGACAGTTGAGCATATTAGCTTTTAACACCAAATGATTACTAAATTTCCTTATGCAATAACTTCTTATTGTTTCTGTTTGTGTATTCCAATGCTGCAAAAGCTTGAACAATATCAAACAATCCAGTAAAATACTTTATTGCATCAAAAAGAAAAATTCAAACGCCAATTCGCCATCTTGAAAAGGTTAGATTGACGCTTCAATTTGGTACGCTCGCGTCTGTGTGGACGTATTGGAGACTGGGGATCGAGCCTACTATAGATGTTAAAATTAATATCATTGGGTCATTTCAATTTGCGGTATTTTCTTAACATAGCTGAATAAGCATTAATTTCTGACTGCTAAGGGATCAAACGTGATTCTCTTTTGAATCTTTACTGTAGTAACTTTAGTCTAGTCTAGCTTGAAACAAATTTTCAATTTTTTAGCACTGAATACATGGTCGTACTGAAGTAAACATCACGTCCCTTCGTGCTAAGGATTTATTAGACGAGTGAGCGCAGCGAACGTAGTCTACAACGCTACTCGATAGGGCCTTGGTCGTGATTAATTCTGTGTGTTAAAATAATGTTAAATGTTAAATGTCTGTCTGTCCGGTCCCATACGGCCGAACGGCCAAATAGACTGAGCTGAAATTTTAAACAGACATCCGTGACCAGGTAACTGAGAACTGCTAACAAAATGAGCACAATCCGTTGCGATTTAAACCTGCAAGAAATAAAAAACTGAAAAATTCGTTGAAATGCATAGGAATTATTTTAACGACAATGGTTTTCATTTTGAAATAATATTTTTTGTTTGATATTTACCTGGCTGTGAAATGCCGTGTCCAAGGTTAATCGAATGTTGGACGTCAAGGTACCCCCAAATTCCGCTCGTAGATTGAGTAAACCTTGCAATATTTTCACGTATTTCGTACTGGCTATGATTTCCATAGTATTGTCACAGATGATGGACTACACTACGTTATATGCATTTCAAAACATGTTAAATAATTAAAAAAATACAATCCAGGAATTACAAAATCTTTCCCGACCATTGAACCCACGTCTCCCACATTTCGGCTATAAGGGCGCTTTAGCCAACTCGACTAGGGAAACGCCAAAGCCGTTGTTAGACGAGTGAGAGAGTCATGTGTTGAGTACGCGGGAACATTTGCATTTAAGTTTGATTATAATATTCGTATAAATAATAGGGTATTTAAGTTTAGGTCATAGTTTAGGCCATAATGCTCCACTGTAGCCTATGATAGGCTAGGAGGCCTAAGGTAGGGGGAAAAAAAGGAATGTTTCCGGATACTCAACACATGGCTCACTCACTCGTCTAACAACGACTTTGGCGTTTCCCTAGTTTTAGAAATTGAATGCAGAAAAAAAACATTGGTTTTCAACAAAGGGATCCCCTGGGATGGAGGCAGTAATCAATATTTTACGCTTATGTTTCCTCCGATTTCACCATTTAATCTGATTTCCAATTCAAGTTATAATATTTATCAAAGCACTCACAATTACACCAATGTTGCGGATGATATTTGAAGGTCGTGGGGTTCCCTGTCAACAGGTGTTTGTGCCGCTTCTCTCCAACCCCAACAACCACCGTGGTTGGCCACCAGTCGTGGCCCAGGACGTTCAGAAACACGTCCACAGCCTCAAGAGCACCGTCTACCAGGTGAAGGGTCAGGTCAGCGGTCAGACGGTGCTGCCGATGCCAGTGGGGGTGGAGAGAGTGCACGAGGTGGAGAGACAGCTGATAGCTAGGTTTGTAGATTCATGACGTCTAGTGGCGTATCCAGGAATTCATAAAGGGGGTACCGGAGGCTAAGTGGGGGGTCCGGGGGGCTTGCCTCTCGGAAAATTTTTCTCTTTCAAGGTCAATTTGGTGAAAATCTGTGCGTTTTAAAGCATCACAACGACCAACTTTAATTCTACTAAAATCCTGTTTTTAATCCAAAAGTTTTCTCTTCAAGGTCATTTTGGTGAAAATGAGTGCGTTTTAAAGCATCACAATAACCAAATTTGTATCTATACTTAAATCCTCTTTTGGTCAGATGGTAATTTGCATTTAGTTTTGCTATAAAACAGTAATTTAATATTCTCCATTAAAACGTTTAAGTGCATTTTCACACTTTTCTTTGGCAAAAGGGGGGGAGGGTTTGTCCCCCCTCTCCCCCCCTTGGATACGCCACTGATGACGTCACAACTGTAGAGTGAGGATTGACGATTCTCTCTCGTAGAGGACTATCCACTATCCAGGCTACATTCCCACATCAACAGCTCTTCAACTTAAACTCGAGTGGCAAGAACCGACACCGCTTTTCAGAAACCAAAATTGGGCCTAAAACCTGCTCCATAAAATTTGGAAGAAATCTCCCGACAATTTAAAACCTTACAAATACCTAATAATGATATCATCGAGATAATAATTTTTTGGGTCAATGATGTTGATATAATATGTTGTAAGTTTCTTTATCACAGGCCTTTTTTAACCTTTTTTTAAAAATTGTTTTTAATATTGGGTTTGTTTTAACTCATATTGAGCATTGCCTAACACGTTCTTTATTTATGTTTATCAGCGTAAAGTCTTGCTTCCCCAGTTGATGAATATGTCAACGGATTCATCGTTATTTTACGGCTATACTGTTTAAATCGAAACTGCGTCGATCAATGGTTATCGTTTCGTTATGACATGATGGAGTTGTGCAATAATGTTTTAAAGTAAACGGTTTCACACAAATGAACACAATACAATAGCTTCAATCTTACTGTGTATTTGGTTTGGTTCACGTCAAAAATGACAGTATGCTATATAGCTTACATTGAACAGCACCTTATTTACCAGATGGGATCCAGAATCTTTTTTTTTAAGTTTGATTCAGAAAAAAATGATATATTTTGAACTTTATTTACAATGGCATAATTTTATTATTTTGAGAACCTTTGCTGACTGCCAGAATCTTTTTGGAAAAAAATATATAATATAGTCAAAAGTTTGCTAGAGCAATCGGCTTTGCTTAGTTTCAGAGCCTGACCTTTATGGAATAAGTAAGGATAAACTTAGTTTCATCGTCATTGTAGCCACCTGCTTCACTTCGTTTCAGCGGCGGCGAGGTGGTAGACCTGTACTTCAAGAGCGCGATAGAGGGCGTGGTCATCAAGTGGGCTACTCAGATCAACGACGTGTTGGCTGAGGATTCCTCACAGGCCTTCGCTAACGGCGAGAACCCCACCCCGTCCGCTGGTAAGAGGTGGTACTTGGAGGACAGAGAAAGACGTAGCATTGCAATCCTTTGGAATTTGGCATAATTTGGAAGGCTCTACCTACATAATGTTTTTTGAGGACGTTTTTTGATTAATGTCTCCATTTTTAATATAAAAAATGTTTTTTTGTTTGCACGTTAACATTCAAAACAAGGTAAAGTTGCAAAATATGGTAATAAACGAAACCAGCACCAACAGATTTTTGGAACTTACGATAGGTCATATTCGTATTTTTGAATTGGTCCTTTTTCTCAAATCTAGGCTTACCGGTACATTAATTCCTACACAAATATAAAAAATGTTCATTTTATACATTTAAATATTTCTTGTGGACAGGATACACTTGACCCCATGTACGTCAGGTGCAGCCAGGCAGCCTCCACTTTCAATGAAACTTCACTCCTTTTAACCTTATGTAAAAAATAGTGTTAACCTTTTATGAAAAAAGGTAATTTTTTTTTATAAAAATGATAAAAAATAAAAAATAAAACGCTCATAAATATGACCAACGAAACCATCTAAGTTCGTTGCAAATCATGTAAGCATGACCTAATCCAGCATAATAATAATTCTAAGTATGAACTGCACTAATTCAAATCCTTCATGACTCATTCAAAGATATGTCAATCACAACTTACTGATCCCCCATCATTCCACCCTCCAGAGATCTCCTTCTGGAACGCCCGGCTCAGAAACCTGGAATACATCTACAAGCAGCTCAGGGATGAGCGTGTACGCAAGATGGCCGTCATCCTGGAGAAGTCCCACAGTGCCTACTTTCCTTGCTTCAAGACGCTCTTCCAGAACATTGTGGCAGGTGGGTCATAGGTGTAGCTACGTTTCAGTCAGTGGTGTCATCCACAAGTTTGGGGTGTCGAGGGCCCCACAGCTAATTCAGGTCGGGCGCGCACAGCCCCGTAAAATGGTTCGATTCTTAGAGTGTGATTGGAGTATTTGAATTTTAGGTATATTTTTTAAATAAAATTTGTTAGTGGTGTCTGGTTAGTAATTGTTGTGATTGCAAAATTACAATATTTTGGTTTGTGACTTGAAATTGAATTTCCCCATTTGTGCTAAGAAATACACACCGTATACAGCATTTCAGCGGATACCCTGAATTTCTTCTTGATATAGGTACACGGAGTGGTATATATTTATTTTTGGATATACGCCGATTCCCCCCCCCCCCCACCCCATTACACCGCTGGGTTTACTTGGGTGTACAGAAAATGGGCACGTTTACAATTAAAATATTACAATCAGACACATACGATAAAAACATAAATTATCTTTTAGACTTGCACCACGGAGTAACGTCAGATCTAGGCCCCTTTAGTAAGTGGGAATGGCTTCATTTTGTTCTCCACATGTTGTATGCAGAAACAGCTGGTAAAGTCCCTAAATCAGTTCAAAATATTATGTTACATACTTCTTACTTAAATTACTGTCTTTCTTCATTCTTTCTCCCTAAACGTCTGATGTAAAGCTTTCACTCTTGAAGGAAACTTGCCAAAATTGTCAATCTTGTTCCAATCTCTGCAGCGTTGAAAGAGGCTGCCGACATCTCACTGTACTTGAAGCCCCTACTGAAGCACTTCAGTCTACTGGAGGAGACAGACTTCAGTGAGGTGACTCCAGTGCTTCAGCCCTTGCTTCACGTGGTGTGTCTAGTCTGGGCCAACAGTCGCTACTACTGTAACTCTACCAAGATCATCATACTCCTGCGGCAGATATGCAATCTCATTATTAACCAGGTAGGCCTATTTCCAAAGATAATTTTCAGACAACTGCGAAAAACCAGTCACCTTTGGTTTGCTTCAGGTTTACGTTGTTTGTTTTACAAATTTGCACTCCGTTCTTGATAACACTTTTCTAACTTGCCTACCAACGGGACCTTGTTCGAAAATAACTAAATTTTAAAATTTTCCATGGATCATCCCACAGCACCAGTTCTGCTTACCAAAAATGGCCCACTCGGCACTCGTTCATCCGCTCTTTCGACTTCATGCCTTTAATTAAGCCAGTCGTCTTTCTCACCCATTAAAGATTATACCAAATAATTTTCTTTCCTTTTTTTAAAATAATAACTAATTGGACTGTATAAAATATTTTTTAAGTTAAGTGGTAAAAGACTAAATTAAATAATTAAATATTTTTCATGAACATTGTTTTAGGCCAAGCGATTCCTGGATCCGTCTTCCATATTCCAGAGCGACGTGGACGAGGCTCAACAACGCGTCCAGCTTTCCATAACCACTCTCAGACACTTCCGGTGAGACACACGCACACGCACACGCACACGCATTTTACTAAACTTGACACTGAAATTATTGAGTAGAAATTATCCGTTCAGACTATAATTCGGTCATTTTCATGATTTTGTATTAAGCTTGATGCTTGATAATTTCCACTTAACCTTCTAGAGTAAACTGTGACAAGGTTACTTTGTCACGCTGGTACAAGAATATGTTTACACTTTCGCTGTCAGATTTGTTGAAAATCGTTTTTTTTTAAATAGCCCTATATTACATTTTTGCTTTAATCGGTAGCAAAAATTAAATCCTTTTTTGCCGTTTATTCTATATCAAATTAAATTTTAACAATCCTACTTAACCACGTGCAAAGCAGATCACTTAGTTAAGCCTAGAGAGCCTATAGATACCAGAGGTTGGCCATATAGTGATAAAGGACGCCAAGTTTTTGCCAGACCATTATTTAGATGAGTTATAGGCGCTCCACGCTAAGAAAGGAGATGCGCGCGCTTTCGACGGGCCAATCAGCGATCGTTATTTTAAATTGGAGCCTGCTGAATGGCTACAATTCACCCGTTAAAGCGCGCGCAACTCCTTTCTTAGCGTGGAGCGCCTATAGTACCGAGAAGTAAACAAACGTGGCTTGAAATAGATTTGAAAAACAATTAATGTGGAATATACAGCTGACTACAACTTTGTAATATCTGTTTCAAGCCACATTTGTTTACTTACGGTAGTTAAACGCTGCTAAAAAATGTTTTGGCAAACACATGACCGCCTTCACCACTGTAGACTTATTTTGGCCCATTTGTCTTTCAGAAATCTGTTCGATGAATACAGAGATAAACTGGGAGACTTCTTCACCGACCGAGAACCAACTCTTTGGACCTTCCACCCTAAGATAGTGTTCGACAGATTAGAAGCCTTTCTCTGCAGACTTCGCACGATACAGGTAACAGACAGTAGGATAGTAGGAGCTAGATTTTACCCAAGAGGTGACTTCAGGAGTCGATTCCGGGCGGTTTGTTTCTGTTATACCCATCACACTGGCAATCATGACCACAGGTAATCTGAAGGTTCCCATCTCAATAATTGGATGAGCGTAGCGAGCGTAGCGAGCGAAGCGAAGATTCCATTTCACTACACTGGAGAAAAAAATCCGGAATGTTTTTTTTTTTTTTTTTTTTTTTTTTCTGTATTTTTGTGTGTTTGTTAACACGATTCCGGCTAAACCGATACTCCGATTGCGATGAAATTTTATGGAGACCTTCGAAATCTCTGAACTTAGAACTGCCACGTTTTTGAGCGCAATCGGGAAATTTTTTCTCATAAAAAACGCAATTTTACGATTTTTTTTCGATTTAAAAAAAAAAATCGACTTATAACACCTACATGCTTTATCCGATTGTAATGATTTTTTTACAGAACCTTAATTTTATGAATTAAGATATTTGTGTGAAATTTGAGCGTAATCGAAAAATTATTTCTCATGAAAATCAAAATTTTACGGGTTTTTTCTTTTCTAAAACAATTCTTTGACTTATAACACCTACATGCTTTATCTTATTGTAATGATTTTTTCACAGAACCTTAATTTCGTGAATTAATATATTCGTGTTAAATTTGAGCGCAATCGAATAATTATTTCTTATACAAATTGCAATTTTACGATTTTTTTCTTTTTAAAAAATTACGATTAATTAAAAAAATTAAGTTAATTTTTTATTTTATTTTATTTAATTATAAAAAATTAAGTTAATTTTTTATTTAATTTAATTTAATTTAAAAAAATCTTCGATTAAGTAATGATTTTTTTCACAGAACAACAGAAAATCCGCGTAACACATGGCATCTCAATGCACCATATACGCTCATCCAACAACGCGGCGGGACTTAAGCGTTTTCCTAGTTCAGATTCTGAATCGGCTTTGTTGATTCTGGCGTTGATTCGCGGGTGTTCGCACTGTCCATACCACTGATTGCTATATTTCCTATTAAAAATATCGATCTTTGGTTGGTTATCGCTCACTCGTCGATTGCGTCGGGGCCTGCAGGGTTGGCTTAGTCGCTTTGATTTAAAGTCCCCCACTGAAAATCAGTTATATAACTGAGTGGGTAGACTCTAAATAAAATTTATTTATTTATTATTTATTTATTTAAATAAAAGTTCGTCCATCAACGCGACTGGAAAAAGCGTTCGAAAAGCGGCCAATAGTTGGATGAGCGTAGCGAGCGAAGCGAAGATTCCATTTCACTACACTGGAGAAAAAAATCCGGAATGTTTTTTTTTTTCTTTCTTTTTTTTTGTATTTTTGTGTGTTTGTTAACACGATTCCGGCTAAACCGATACTCCGATTGCGATGAAATTTTATGGAGGCCTTCAAAATCTCTGAACTTAGAACTGCCACGTTTTTGAGCGCAATCGGGAAAATTTTTCTTATAAAAAACGCAATTTTACGATTTTTTTTCGATTTAAAAAAAAAATCTTCGACTTATAACACCTACATGCTTTATCCGATTGTAATGATTTTTTAACAGAACCTAAATTTTATGAATTAAGATATTCGTGTGAAATTTGAGCGTAATCGAAAATTATTTCTCATGAAAATCGAAATTTTTCGTTTTTTTTTCTTTTTTTAAACAATTCTTTGACATATAACACCTACATGCTTTATCCTATTGTAATGATTTTTTGATAGAACCTTAATTTTATGAATTAATATACTCGTGTAAAATTTGAGCGCAATCGATAATTATTTCTTATGAAAATTGCAATTTTACGATTTTTTTCTTTTTTTTTTAAATTACGTAAAAATTAGGATCTATTAAAACAATTAAGTTAATTTTTAATTTAATTTAATTAATTTAAAAAAAAATCTTCGATGAAGTAATGATTTTTTCACAGAACAACAGAAAATCCGCGTAACACAATGCAGCTCAATACACCAATTACGCTCATCCAACAACGCGGCGGGACTTAAGCGTTTTCCTAGTTATTTATTTATGTGTGTAAGAGTAGCTTGATATTGCCAAAAATACAGTTTGTACGTTCTCACACTTGCATAGAAAGACCCGGCACCTCCACCATTTATATCAGTCGGGATGAAAAAACTATAGGCTACCCGGCACCTCCACCATTTATATCAGCCGGGATGAAAAAACTATAGGCTACCCGGCACCTCCACCATTTATATAAGTCAGGATGAAAAAACTATAGGCTACCCGGCACCTCCACCATTTATATCAGCCGGGATGAAAAAACTGGATTTTATGAGCATTATACCTGAATACCAACCTAGGAATAACGTCACTCAACCTGACACTATAGATTTGTAGGTCGCCGGTTCGACCCCAGGCGCCGTCCGCGGTGGCACATACGATTAGGGCGCTGGACCGAAGCGTATAGCTCTATACAAGGATGTGAGTTCAAATCCCGCATACAGAAGGGTTTTGTCATTGAATCTCATCGTCTCTTATGGCCTTTGTACATGAATACAACAGAAATCATCATCAGCAAAAAATAAGTTTTGTTGTAATAAATTGACGACTTGAATTGTACCCGCCTCCTGACGTCACGAGGCAACATGGCGGAATTAGTTGGTATAAATCCTCATTTCGCAAGTTGACGCCTGCTTCACGGCACAACACTTATCACGCTCTAACTTTTATTCTATTCATTATTTGGACAATAGTTAAATGAATAATATTTAGCAAACATATCATTCCTTGTAATAGCGATTATTCCGATTGTTTTGACAAAGTTGTTAGCTTGTTATGACAATGTACGCATCACACAAGTGAAAATTATCAATGACTAAAGTTTTCTCAATAATTTATTTGACAAAAAACTACTGATCGGATTTCGACAAGACATCTTTAAAAATATGCATCAGACTGTTTAGACAAGAAATAAACTAACTTTCTAGATAGAAAGTGCACTGAACGAAACTTTGCAGCATAGAGTAATATGCAGGGTATGTGTTTTTATCTAAAATACGCACTCTTGACGTGCGGATGAGCCGTGAAAAAGTGCACGCTGCTTATTACTCTATGCTGTAAATTTTCGTTCAGTGCACTTTCTATCTAGAAAGTTAGTATATTTCTTGTCTAAACAGTCTGATGCATTCTTACAAAGAATCCTTGTCGAAATCCGATGAGTAGTTTTTTGTCAAATTAATTAATGAGAAAACTTAAGTCATTGATAATTTTCACTTGTGTGATGCGTACATTGTCATAACAAGCTAACAACTTTGTCAAAACAATCGGAATAATCGCTATTACAAGGAATGATATGTTTGCTAAATATTATTCATTTAAGTATTGTCCAAATAATGAATAGAACAAAAGTTATAGCGTGATAAGTGATGCGCCGTTCAGCAGGCGCCAGCTTGTGAAATGAGGATTTATACCCAATACTAGTCACGTGACCTATCGATCGTTTTAAGCTCCGCCCATTTCGAGTCGTCAATTAGACCAGAGTAAAATCTAAATTGCGTTATTAAACGAGCCATTCCTTGGTAAGAGAGTGTTGTATTACAAAATTGAAATATACTTTTATTATATACTGGCAATGTTTGTATTTTGTAATCAATATCTGCCAATGAAAAGATCAGAATAACTCTAGCATTGTGGTTCAACACAATTAAGACTGAAAAGTCCAAATAACACACTTATCAATAATATTAAATCACTATGTTAAAGCGATGATAGCAAATGCAAATAACAGACCTATTGGTGTCTGTTATTTAAATAAATTGATGATCTTTCTAGCAACTTTTCCGAACGAGTAAATTGTTTGTTTAATTTTAATAATCAAGGTAAATTTCCAGTACTTTTTTAAAAACACGTACTACTGAAAAGTAACTTCAGAGAACTTGATGCAGATACGAGACATGTAGAAGAACCATGGGATGTGGGCTTAAATCTCACACAAAAATGGATATTATCTCATTGTACGTCAATCGTATTGAACACTGCAACTTGCTTCTCAACAAAAATAGTCTGAGTTATGATATATTGTTTTATACGTACCACGTGTGGGTGTCGCGTGCGGTAGGCCCACCGACCCTGTAGCAGACTTACGCAGTAGTATCTTACACTTACATTGTGTTTTTTAAAGGAAATAAAATCTTTACATTTCCTCTAATAATGAGGCACGTTACATACATATTATGACGGAGTCAGGGTTCGAACCTAGGATCTCAGGCCAAGGATTAATCGACAACTACAAGCGCCACTGGACCAGCTCTTTCAACTTGCTTTATAAAACAATCTTTGAACTTATTTCTCCATCTTATCTGCAATTTTCTGGTCTAAATCCAACATTGGAATAAATGAAAATAAAATGCTTAGGTGAAAACGTGTTTTAACCAAAGTATATAAGATTTTAGTCCAACCCTTGATTTACTCGGTATAGGCTATTTTATTATTGTTTGGACACAACAACTAAAACGCTTTTAGTTCACATTATTTTCTCATGCCTATAAGAATCGGTTCCACCAAATTAATATATATAACATTTTTGCTTTCAATCAGTTGTCTTTAAACTGAACGTTAAGGCTGAGTGTCGCCCGTTCACGGCTAACACACGCGCCATGATTTATATTTTTTTCTGGTTATTTATCAATTGTTTTACACTTTTTAGATGTCATTACCTCGAAATTGTTTGCTCGTTCTAGTGAACAATGTATTTTTTGAGTACAACGTATCATTTTGTTTTAAAACTGCAAAAACTTTGAGGACGCTTGTGTTTAATAAAGAACAAAGTTTCTGCAGTTTTAAAACAAAATTATAGGCTGTACTAAAAAAAATACATTGTTCATGAGAAAGAGAAAAAAATCGAGGTAAATGACATATTATGTTAAAAGTGTGTAACAATTGATACATAACCCGAAACAAATAATATTTACAGTGGCGTGAGTTTTGGCAGTGAACGGGCGACACAATTCTAGGGATAACTGGATTTAAAGTCCCAACTAAAGTTAGTGGCAAAATAGCTAAATAAAACTGGAGTAGCTAAATAAAACTGGAGGTTATAATTTGGTGGAACATGCCCTTAGAGAGCAATAGGAAATGCAGTTGGTTAGAGGCAGGGTGGGTGTGTATGTAGGACATGTACACATCAATTAATTTAATATAAAAATTGGTAAAATTTATCACTGAAGAATATTTTGTGCCAGAACACAGGAATCTATTGACTTAGATGCATAATCTGCAGATTAAACGGGCTATAATGCAGTGTTTTATGATATCAAAGAACGCTAAAAAAATATCCAGAAAAACGTTAAAAGAAACTCAAAATTTTGTTAAAATTAAACTCTGCATGCAGAAACCTTCAAATATGCACTGAGCACGGTATAATTATTATAGTACATATTACAGTACAGTAAATAACTATCAATACTCAAATTACTGTTTGCTAATAAAAACCTGTACTGAATACAAAATTAGAAATGTTCTTCATGCAGAGTATATTTTCAACAAAACCACACGGTGACTCAAAATAACCCACTTATGCATTATTTTGGTGTTATGATAATATTCAACTCGATGAAGTTGTGTGTGGTTTTGACATATCCACCCAAACAGGAGAAACATATTTTGACCAAATACAAAATATTTTTTTAATTTATAGGAACACTATGAAAGATAAAATTTTATAGGTTGACCCAAATGGAAGTTTGAGCAAAAATAGTTACTTTAATGGACTTTTAATCGACAGTTAACATGAAAATCCTAATTAATTTTACAAATAACTTTTAATGTTCAATATACAAATCATGTTATACATCTTTCATAGAAATTACACATTGTTATAAGAACTACTTATAAAATATGATTAACCTAATATTAATATTCACATTCCACTAAATTGAATTATTTTTGTTAACAGTGCAGCATTTTAGATTTATCATGCTTAAAATAACCATATACAACCAAATAATGTGAAATTCACCAGTGTTTCTCGTAAACGACATGAAAAAGTTCAAGACAACAAAACAAAAATTGTATGATGAAGAAGTTCTGAGTGTTTAGTAATGCAACTTATTAAATAATATAAATTTGAATCAATGCACATAGAATTAAAAAAAAAAAAACATCCGAAAAGGATTTTCACCAAACCCGCTTGTGAAGTTCGGTGTCATGATAGTGATGTCGCTTCTAAAAGTTGTCTGTTTGATGCACCACCTCATTAAAAACTACGATTAAAACAGAGGTAATTTTTTCAGACTTTCGCAAATAGAAATTCACTGAAGGCCATTCACTCGTTTTCACTAGGCAATACAAAAAAATAGTTTAAGTAATAGTCATTACGGGCTCACATTTAATTCGACGAAACTTGAGATTAATTCTGAGCTATCGGAATTATAGCTTTAGCCATGTTTAAAAATTGACCTCTGTAAAATTCCTGTGTTTCATTGTGAGATGCCGTAGGTTCGGATCTAGGTACTAGTTGTTGTAGTGTGGAAGAGGTTGTGTTTGCCGCCTCCTTGGCGACCTCCACAATAGGTTGGGTGTCCTCGGGTGCTTCGGCGTCCCCCACTGTGGACACTGCCTCGTCCTCACTGAAGGCTCCCTCTGAGTCCTCGATGTATCGCTGGCCTAGGTAGATGGGCCTCGGCAGCTCAGAGTTCCTTCTTGAGGCTCGAGGTAGCTCCAATGTGGCCACGGGTACTCGTGTGACAGTCGACAGCTGGGGGATTACTCGTATGTGTTGTGCTACTTGGGGTCGCCTTGCGGTGACTTGCACAACTTGATAGGTCTGTTGAGGGGCTGCGTATGTCTGTTGAGGAGCTGCTATATGTCTGTTGAGGGACCTCGTATGTCTGTTGAGGAGCTGCTTGTGTCTGTTGAGGCGCCTCGTATGTCTGTTGAGGGGCTGCGTATGTCTGTTGAGGAGCTGCGTATGTCTGTTGAGGGACCTCGTATGTCTGATGAGCTGCATATGTCTGTTGAGGAGCTTGATACGTTTCTTTAGATGCTTCATATACAGGTGCTGGTTCCTTAAAATCTTGCTGTGGTGCGCCATATGTATCCACTGGCTTTTGTGGGGGTCCATAAGTCTCCGCAGGCTTCTCTGGAGGTCCATACATGTCCATAGGCTGTTGAGGGGCTTCGTATGACCCTGCCCTGTCCCTGTGAATGCAGGGCTGCCGTAGCTTGTGGCAGGATACCGAGGCTCCGGGTAAGGGCCGGTTGGAGCTGGTGGATAGGGGTAGGTAGTGGGTGGAGGAGTCGTGGTCTTACTCTTTTGGGGGTAACTTATTTTGACATAGGGACCGCCTTCGTCTTTCTTCAATCTATATCCACCTCCAATTGTTATTTTTGGCACTGATGGTAAAGCCAACCCGAAATTTGGCAAACTGATCAAATCTGTGACTCCTGATAACCCTTTGTTACCGAGTCCGACGAAACTTGTCAGAGTGCTGGGAATGTTGACAATGCTTGTAGCTAAAGATTTTACACCCTTTCCGAGCTTGGCTCCCAACTTCTTGAACGGGCCGACCTTTCCTTTTGAAGCAATCAGAGAACCTCCCACTAATCCCAATTTTGCCGTCGTGAGGGCCTTTGCTGCAACAATAGGTTTTGCTATCGCACCAAAAAATCCAGGTTTAGACTTGTGGAATCTGTGCAAACCCAGAATGGAACCCAATTTGGCGATTTCAACAGCTTTCAGTGATTTCAACACTTTTAGAAGGACCAACAATTTGGGGTGTCCCTTTTTCGAGAACGGTCCAAGATGTTTACTGCCTCCTACATGCGGGATGAGGTTGATCAACGATTGCAAGTCGACGTTTGAAGAGGAGAGGTCGAAAGACGGCACAAGTTGAGTCAGCTCGAGTAGCGCTGAGAGATCGATCGATTGCGAATCTGTATTCTTCGAGTTCAGAAACTCCAGGACGGAAGTTGCGGTGTCGAGGTCGATATTGTCAGTGATCTTTGCCGGGAGTAAGTTGCCCAGATTGGATAGGGTCGCCAAGTTGTCAAGAGAGTCTAGGGCGTCCAAGGCGGCAGCAGAGGAAGAATCTTTCGGCTCGTCTGAAGTACTTCCATCCTCGTTGACATTCTTGGTTTCTGAAGAGATTTCAATCTTAGGGAATTTCTTGAAGGGGAATTTGATTGTCTTGGTCGTTTGGACGTAGGACTGAGGGGGAGGAGGATTGTAGGTTTCGGCAGGTAGGGCATACGATTCTGCTGGGGTTCCATAGGAAGTAACGGGAGCTTCATAGGAATGAACTGGTGCTCCATTGGAAGTAACTGGGGCCTCTTGTTGTCTCGGTTGCTTCTTCTTCAGGAATTTGAAAGGAAGACTTAGAACATTCTCTTCTTGGGGGACGCCGTATTCTTGTGCTGGTTGCGGTGCAGATTTCTTCTTGTTCAAGAAACTAAAAGGGAAGCTAAACCCACCTGTAGCTGGCTCTTGGACGGGGGCGTCGGTCGTCTCGAAGGGGGGGTTGGGGATGGGTCGCAGCTCGATGCCGTGGTACTTGTGCACCTTCCAGGTCTGCTTGCGCGGGCGAGGTGGGGCGGCCGTCGTCGTGGTCGCGACGCTGTCGAAGCCGATCAGGGACTTCAAGTCGAAGGATCTGCGGTCGCGGCGGTTGGCGTGTGAGTAGAGGGCGGTGGTAGCATCAGCGCTACTGGTGGTGATCGCGTCTACTGCGACGGAGACGAGCCAGACGGCACACACGAGGTACACAACACGAGGGGGGAACACCTGGGAACAACGGGGATCAAGCGTTAGTAGTGTGGAGGAATATACTCAGGATGCAAATACATTGGCGCGAGCAAAAATTTGTTATCAAAATAACTCGAATGGTTATATAACAACAAAAATACAAAGCACTATTAAAAGTATAAATTAATTTAATAAAAAAATGAGTAAAACCATAAACGATGTTTAATCTAAACGCCATAAATGTGTCAGCGTGCTGTGAAACGAAAATATAATACATTTGGAATATCGTATTCTTTGAATTACCATTCAAAACAATAATATACTACTAGTAACACGTTATTAGGCCCAATTACAAAAAAAAAACAGGTCGGCCCATTTCAATTTTTTTTTTTTTTTTTTCGAGTAAATTACATTTATTTATGTGTTTATTAATGTTGTACATTTTTGGGGCATTTTTTGTAAAGGTACATGCAACAATATGTCTTCCAGTCCTTTATTAAATAATATATATATATATATATATATAAAGGCAAATTATGTCATTTTCTTGAAACTAAAAAAATATTTAGAAATAAATATACCGGGTTTTTGCAGTTGGGCCATATGGAACGAATTAAACAAGAAGACAATTAATATGCCAATCTACAGGTTGTCAAAGTAATCAATAACATACACTAATAAAGCATTGTCAATTTCGAATGAAATGTAGTGGCCATGAAAACTACCTATAACAGATAAAATTTTATGGGATTCTCAAATTTGAACTGTTTAGTCATTTTTATGTTATGACCACCTATACATGCATATAAATTGCAATGGCGATCGTTCCCCCCCCCCCCCCCCATCACCATAATATATATACTTTTCGACGGGCATCTTGCTATGAGTATCCAGAGGAAGATATTTGTAGTGGAACTTACTGCCATTTTTCGTTATTGTTTTTCCCTAAAGCGATGAATTGCACCATTAAAAATGTATAACTTTCTGTTTTTAGCTGTTCAATTTCTTGCCTGGTTTTGATCATAATGATGTCTACCAAACAGCGAGTTTCACGAGTATGTTCTAAAATTGAAAATTTTAAGCTTCTGTGTTCACAGAGGCACAACAATCGAAATAACTCCACCAGAAACAGGAAGTTAAAAATAATTCTCATTGTCAATCGCTGTCTTGTGATACACTCTCTCGTTTCTTGCTCATCTTTTTCTACATTTATAAAAGCACACGCGTGTGAATGATTTCCCTGCAATGATAACTGACACCACCCTCTTGCCATTTCCCCTACTTCCCCTCCCCTCCCCACCCCTCCATTTCTAAGTGAAAAAGAGTTTCATCCCCAAAGACATAATGCCATTCTTTCAATAAGAGCCCAAAGGCTCGGTGTGAAACTACAAGCATGCACAAAAGTATCAAAGTGTAATACATTTGACAGAAGATCAGAAGATGCCATAATGTTTAAAAACCTGCTTCTGGACACTCCTAACTTTGTTCTACTGTAACATGCAAGTCCTTAACAAAAACACAGCCTCTAAATTCTCGAGCATATCCGGGTGGGCGGGCGTGTGGGGGCGGGGGGTGGGAATGACACGTACAACTTTCAACAACATTTTGAACAACTTTAACCGCCGTTACCGCTTTTTGGCACATCAAAAACAAAAATTGCCTATTATTTTCACCAAAATAACTACCTCTGGATATCCAAGTCAAAGAATCTAGGCTAGTAAAAATGAAAGCAATAACGTTTACGTTAATTCTACATGCAGAAAGATGTTGAATAAGGTTAATTAACCGTGTTTTTCAATTTTCTCAAATATTAAACTAAGTGAAAAATTTAGTGAATGGAATTATTGTAGCCTGGCTCTACTTTAAAAAAATTAACGGCCACACGGCAAATATGGTCTTTTAAAAATAATTTTAGAATTAAAATTTCACCTAGTACACCATTCAACGTAGATGGTTGTGTTTTTCTTAAAGTATTTTCAACTGTTTTTCTTCAAGGTGTTGAAGTGGGAAAAAACGATTTTTTCAATTGTCTTTTGTACGGATTTTTTTTAGTAAACCTGTAATTTGTACAAATTTTAGCGTTAAACAAAAAAATTCGTAGGAAAGACAATTGTAAACAAATTCCCTTGCATAATAACAGTTCAAAATTCAAGTTCAAAAAGAAGATTTTTAAAGATTAAAAAACACGGTTGATAAAATACACCCAACTGTATTTTTTAGACCATTCGAGCTAAGCAAGAGAAAAAAGTTCAATTTGTCCAAATGGATTGTTTATTTAGTTTCTAAATGTTATTACAAATAAACATTGCATGAGGTTGTGACAAGGTATGGATCGACACAAAGTCTACATTTAAAGAAAACTATCTTAGTATAAGTTGAATGATAGTTATTTTCGATGGTTGCATGGGTATTAATAACTTAAAGATGAAAGCCACAAGCATAACGCAAACGTTTGACTTTATCCAATATTTTATTGTATAATTTACGATATTTCTGTATATTATATTTTCATTTTGTTGTTGTGAAGTGGCAGCTTATAGATAATTCATTATCAAACTTAATTACTTTTTATAAAATTATATAAAAATAACAATATCGATGTTGAATATTATTTTCATAAACGTTAAGATATTTTGTAGAATTCAAATTCAAATTTAAGAATTATTTCGAAAAAAAAACAACGTAATTTGAATGTATGTATATCTCGATACAAATGTATTTGTTTCTCGTACTCATACAATAAATTTGCATTTCTTGTACTAAATAAAAGCAAAACACACGTGGGAGCCCCAAAAATCAAATTACAAATTAAAAAAAGTAAACTGCGATCACTTTTTTAATACCTATTTCAAAATTTCATATTTGTTATCAAAATCTCTCTGATAAAAGCTTAGTATTAGTGGTTGTAAAACTGTTCTGGGATAAATAAATAATAATAAATAATAAAAATAATAATTTATTTAAATCGTTCAGTATGACCGCATTTCCGACTAACCAAATCGAGAAATAAACCCTCGCTCATACCATCTGCGTAAAGATCAGATATTCGCTGCAGTTCTGTTCCATCCATTCAGATATATAATGCAGCTACAATTCAGAGATTAAAATGTGCGGTCTGATGGCCTAGTGGTTTTGACGCTCACCTGGAATGTGGAATTGGGTTCCCAGTTGGGGCGGACTTTTTAATTTCTGAATTGTGGTAAATAATAAAAGGAATTATAACGAATAATATATCTTGTTTCATCTAACAACCCTAATCCCCTAAAAAAGAAACATTGCGTAAAAAAACGAAAATATAAAATCCCGCATATAATGTTAAATCAAAAGAATGCATGAAAAGTGAAAGTGTAATGAGCAGTGGCCGTAACCACCTTTCTCCAAACCCAAATGCAAGACACGCTTCTTGAAATATTATTTAAGGTTAAATTTTATTTGTTTGCATTTTCACAATTGAATAGTTTTTACAAAATGCTTATTTATTTATTTAATGTTCTTGAAAGAGTGATAATTACAATAATTTATTCTTTATTGACAACAGGTCCGTTGACCCACAAGTGCAATATAATAGACAACTAATAACTACAAAGATATAAGCATTGAGTAGAATGATCTAAGTACACAAAATTAAATAACAGCTACAAATATAGACATGCGATATGTAACAGTACACATTTATATTTATAAAATAGGTCCGAGTCATTTCGAGTTGAGACAAGCGCATTGTTCCATTACAAGGATACGGGTTATTCCCACCTTAAGGTGACACAACTCTAGGATACAACACCTATGATTTCATATTAATTAAGCAATGATTCAAGGCTACGTATTGGAAGGTATGTTCATGCAACAAGCAACAATGTTAAGGATACGAAAGAAGATTACGATTATAATAATACACCACATAACTATATCACTGTTAAAAGTTCAACGCACTCACCCCATTACGTTTGTGTTATTTATCTCTACTTTTATAATTCATGATTTTAAATGAGCTCGCACTAACTTTTTTAAATTTTAAATGTTTATTAAAAAGTTGCTTGATCGCAAAATTCCTGCAAATTTCACTTTAGATTCTTGACCACTTTTTAGCCTCCAAATTTCAAAAAAGCTTTAAACATTTGTTGTTTATTTAAAAGCGAGTAGCGAGTAGATTAAAATAAATTAAAAATGAAATTGTCATACACAAGCTTTGGAAATTACTACAGAAATACATCTTATTTGGTGGCCTATTTTCAATTGGTTAGGGAGGCTACTACAAAAACTAACCAAAAACACACATCTTACCTAACATACTGGTGCATTCCCTGCATAATTCTATAGAGCAATCGTGAATCGGCTGAAGGGGAATCCCTAGACCTAAATATGATTTCTAAAGAATGCATTTAAGACGTCTGAAAAGTAAGTAGAATGAAAGAGGGACTTAATGAAAGAGCAGATTTTTTTATATGGACATAACCTCATATTCAACAATTATATTCCAATTGACCGAATCAATCCAGCTAGTTAAAAATTGAATTTTTAGCAGAGTTTTTTTGTATACTGTTTCTACACTTCTTTATCTACAACTCTTATATAAGGATTACTGGTTTACATTTAATTAATAAATTTATTTGTTTATTTAACGTCTGCCCCATTCAGTTAAAAAGGTGATTTACAATAGAGGACAACTAAATAAATCTAATAATTACATAGATGCAGACACAACAATGAACTACAGTTAAGTCATGTTTGAAATGGTAATATTATTACAACAGCAATGTATAGAAACAATAATTTTGATAACAAATTCAAAAATGATATTAAGTGCAATTAATAAATGACCAAATATAAAAATGGGTTTGGGGGGGAATTACTTGCGTTGTTTGATTTTTTTCGCCTGTGCCGGTACAATTTCAAAATTTGTACTGTTACATATACACTATGTGTAATACACTATGTTGGATCTAGAAAGCTTGGGGTTGACGATAAGTGAGACCGCCACTCCAGGCATCAACCTCTCCCCTGACCCCGGCCGGGTTATACTCATGCAAATTGGGTACGCTAGTTTAGATATAAAAAACAAATAATTTAAAAAAGATCTAAACGAACATATGTATTAATTTAGAATTTTAGGCTCATGCAATAGTCTAAAGGGAAATATGTGTTTCAAAATAACTATGAAGACGTTAAATAAATGATTAAATAAATAAATAAAAAATTAAACTGTAGTTTCGGAATAAGAACATCATAAATCTTTGAGAAGACCAAAACTATTTTTCAACGTTTTTGTAGTCCATTCATATACTCTCAATATTGCGTCTTTTCAAAGCATTTTCACGAATCATTTTCGCAAAAAGCATTTGAGTGTACGGCTGACTTTTTTTGTTGTAGCTAAACACTAACCTGTGACTCAGAGATGTGCTATTTTGAAAAGTGAACATTTAATAGCATGCTTTGATTTTTTGTTTTTGCAAATATTACATGTCTTAGTCACAGGGAAGTGTAAGCTATGATAAAAATATCAGCCATCCGAATAGTATGCTTTTTGCTATAACAATCTACAAAACCTATACACAAATGCCAACTTGTTGGGACCATGCATGGACGAAAAAAACAGTTTTGGTCTACTCAAAAGACTTTTTCTTGCTTTAAAACTATTTTTTTATACATATTTTGAAAACGGTATTTTTGTGCCAGCAGGTTATTTCTAAACGTATTTATTGTCACGATTTCTATTTTCTATAAACATCGCTGTATGATGATTACACCAGATAGTTTATTAATTTAGGCACTATGTTAATAACTGAATTGTAAAACTACATTCAGTAATGAAGAGTTGAAGAAATTAACGCCAAGAAATTACATAGAAACGTAATCTTCCTAGTAAAATGTATGATGTTACCAAATTATCCGAAATTTCCAATCTAACTATTTACAATTTAACAATACTTTATACTTCTACTTTATGAAGTATGCATTTATAATTTCCTTGGTCTTCAATATATATATTTAAAAACAAAAATTGTAATTTGTTTTTAAAAGTTGAAAACCAAAAAAGTTTTAGTTAAATCTAATACAAAAATAATGAATAGAAATATTTCGTACGTACCATGATTTCCTTGAATGTGCACACGAAGTTTGAAGAAGTTTGTATAAACGATCTTGATAATAACAATCACACTTATCAATCGTTATCACTGCACATACTTCCTCACAACCCTGGTTCAACAATGAAGTGATTGATATCAATCAGAGTAATTTATAGACTCCTTCCCCCCTCCCCTTCCCCTGAAAGAGGGGAACTAAAGCAACGCTGAACAGTGAATACTGACCTACAATTCTGATTGAAATCCTCCTAAAACTAGGCTGGCATTTATAACGGGTTGCGATCGAAATAATTAAATGCTGATTTAGCTCGATTTCTTCATGAGCTAGTTGAATTGTGATATCAGTCATATCAACTATAGGATGTTTGATTCTGATTATGTAATATCAATCGTCATTATGATATTACGACATAATTATTATGATTACCCTTCTGGGGTTGCCATAATGATGAATAACACGAGACTATATTCAAGCGTGCGTTGGTTCGATACCTGTCTAAAACCCTGAAAATCACCACTCAAAATCAGTTTGTTATCTTAAAAACGCTGAAAACATACCAAAGTTATTGCAGACAGAACGTAGTTTTTTTAGAACTTTATTATCATGTTTGAAAATATTTTCAAATAATATAATAATCGGTACGGTCTTTATTTTTATAAAAACTTCCATTAATTGAATCTGGAATCAAAAACTGCATTATTATAAAATTTGTATATTTTTTCATGTTGACTTTTAGTTCATAAAAACCACATTATACTGTCTTTATTCACCGTTTCAATGTTTTTCAGTGTTCTTGAGATTGACTGTAAATTCTCGTGGTTTTAATATTGGCGAGGTGTATCCAAAGTCAAAAAGTTGATAGCTATAATCACCCATAACAACACATAGCACAGTTGGGTATTCCCTTCCAACTATTCTCAATCTTATTCCTAATTTAGTAATCGGAACAGAGACAAATTAAAAAGGTTTTATTACAGAAACAAAATTTGGAGACTGTATCTAGTCATTGTTTAAAATTAATATCCTACTTAAAAAAAAAAATTTTTAAAAAATAATAAAAGCAGATTTTCCTCACTCTAAAACCACAGAAATGTTGTCATTAGTTACCGTCGTCAGGGGCGAATGTAACCCTGTCTTTTAGGGGAAGGGAGGGTGGGGGTTCTTTAAGATATGGCCGTTGGGAGGTTTCCCTAGTTTCAAGTTTGAAAAGAGGGCGTAGCCATTTGCATTGGTTTTTTGTCTCAATTACAAATGTTCACATTTTCATTATACTCTTATTATACAACACACATATTGGAAGCAGTCACATATCCAGGCAAAACAAGGTCTGGAGCTGTGAAAAGGGCTTTAAGAGCCGAAGGTTAATGCATCTGCAAATTTGCAATTTTCAAAAGTCTAAAACACGTTTAAAATTAAAAATTTACGTAAAATAATAATTTTAAAAAATCCTATTTATTGTCTTCCCACTCAGACTCTATTTCCAGTGGGTACATTAAAATTAAAAGCCGACTTAGCCAACCCTGTAGGCGCCGACACCATTGACGAGCAAACAATGACCAACTAACCCAACGACACAATAATTTAGCTGGATGAAGTAGCGAGCGAAGTGAAGATTCCATTTCACTTCACTGGAGAAAAAAATATCGGAATGTTTTTTTTTTCTTTTCTTTTTGTATTTTTGTCTGTTTGTTAACACGATTCCGGCTAAACCGATACTCCAATTGCGATTAAAATTTCTGGAGGTCTTTGAAATCTCTGAACTTAGAACTGCCACGTTTTTTAGCGCAATCAAAAAATTATTTCTCATTAAAATCGCAATTTTACGATTTTTTCGATTTTTTAAAAAATCCTTCGCCTTATAACACTTACATGCTTTATCCGATTGTAATGATTTTTTCACAGAACCTTAATTTTATGAATTAATATATTCGTGTGAAATTTGAGCGAATTCGAAAAATTATTTCTCGTGAACACATGGCAGTTCAATACACCAATTTACGCTCATCCAACAACGCGCCTGAAAAAGCGTTTGCGAAGCTTCCTAGAACCTACATACGCGATGCATCCATATACGGGGATGAGATGTGAATGTTCGTGCAAGAAATACTTAGCGTCAACTTTTTCATCCAGAAAGATTTACATGCCATAATAAGTTAGTTCATTCGAAAATACACACAGATATCAAAGAAGAATTGAGCTAAACGGCTTTCAAAGCCAACAAGAAAATGAAGACAATAGGGGTAGTTTATTCACACGCGATGCTCGGATGGTTGCATGGGGCGAATTGTTGGGGGAGGGGGGTCATATTCTGCCCCTGCTGCGCGCGCGGTCCCGGATTCGAGTCACGCTTCAGTAAGAATTATCCAACCAAATACAAAAATTTGTAAAAAAAAAAAAAAAAAAAACGGCAGCCAAGCTCTCCTTCAAAAGTCTTCGGCTGTGAATGCTGTGAGATATAGAAGTTGAGCCAAGCTTTTTATTCTTTCTCCTAGTTTCGCTTTGAAACTAAGTAAGATCATTTGCCTGTTGACGAGCGCCAAGCCAACAATTTTGTGGTAAAAAAGTAAATTTTTAAAACTCGAAATCATAAAAAAAAAATCTTGGCCATGAACCAAATTCAATGGCCAAGCCATTTTTTTTATGATTTCGAGTTTAAAAATTTTACTTTTTTACAACAAAAATCGTTTGGCTTGGCGCTCGTCAACAGGCGAAATGATCTACTTATTTTTAAAGCGAAACAAGGGAGAAAGAATAAAAAGCTTGGCTCAACTTCTATTTCTCACAGCATTCACAGCCGAAGATTTTTGAAGGAGAGCTTGGCTGCTTTTTTTTATTTTTTTACAAATTTTTGTATTTGGTTGGATATTACATCTTTTTGTTGTTCGTTTGCTATCATGGTGTGAATGATGTACTTTGAATGATTAAATTTGTTAAGTTCAAAGTTGTTTTTTGACATTTTTGGGCCCACGGCCCCCCCAAAGATACCCCTTGTGTTTTAAGCACTAGATAAAAAAAAAAAAAAATTGGATTTAGAGTCTACCCACTCAGTTATATAACTGATTTTCAGTAGGGGACAGTAAATCAAAGCGACTGAGCCTACCCTGTAGGCCCTGACGCAATCGACGAGTGAGCGATAACAAACCAAAGATCGATATTTTAATAGGAAATATAACAATCAGTGGTATGGACAGTGCGAACACCCGCGAATCAACGCCAGAATCAACAAGGCCGATTCAGAACAACTCTGAATTTATTATGTGCTTCGTTGCAAGGACGGCTCCAAAGTCACCGTTTACAAACTCCTAAGACACGAACTGATGGACTTAAGTCCAAATCAGAATTTAAAAAACTTCTGACTTTGACGGGAATCGAACCCTGGACCTTCTGCATTGGAAGCAGGTACGCTAACAACAAGACCAACGAGCCACACGATTTATAATGGTTAAGATCAAGCTTGAACAAATTACTACGCCTAAGTAATTACGCGTTTGATTTTGATTTTGATTTTTCCCGGTCCCAATTGCCCGGTTTTGGTTATATGAGGTACATCTGAGTGTGGCTCAAGTTTCAAAGTTCTAAGATGGACCGTTTTCTCAGTATAGCGTATTATTCATAAGAGTACGGAATTACCTACTTTTGATAATTTGATTTTCCCGTTCGGTACCCGTTACCCAATTTTGCGTTCCATATTCAAAAGCGATAAAGAATGAGAGATATCAAAATGTATTCCACGTTTGAAACATCTCAGTTGTAGCGTTTTCTTTGAATGATTCATTTCTTAAAGTTCAGATATGTTTTTTGTCATTTTTGGGCCCATGGTCATCCCCAAATTTAGCCCTTGTGTTTTGGAGCAAGATATTTATAATGGTTAAGAGCATGTTAAATTTCAAGTTTGTACAATTACCACGCCTTGGAAATTACGCGTTTTGATTAACATCCAATTTTGATTTCTCCGGTCCCTGTTACCCGATTTTGGTTTTAAAGCAAACGTCACTGCGTCTGAAGTACATCTAAGTGTGTTCCAAGTTTCATAGTTCTAAGATTTACCGTTCCTTCTTGTAGGCTAAATAATCTCCGCGGAGAACTCTTAGCCAGCCAGCCACCAGCCAGTCACCCAGACCCTAGACCTATAATATGATTCTTAAGAACGCATTAAACACGTCTGAAAAGTTAGTAGAATGAAATAGGACTTAAAAAGAGCAGCTTATTTTTTTGAGGGACAAACTTCAGAATTACCAATTATATTAAAATTGACCGAATCAATCCAGCTAGTAAAAAATTGAATTTTGAGCTGAGGTTTATGTATTTTGTTTCTACACTCCTTCATCTACAACCTAATAGTTTCTTGCGTTGCACGATTTTTTCGCCTGTCAGTATTTCGAATTTTGTACCGTTTATCGAAAAAAATCGTACAACGCCAGAAACTACAGACAACCAGTTTTACTTATATTTTTTGTTTGTAGATAAAATAGGGAAGAAACAATAACATACTAAACACCACAGCTCAAAATTCAATTTTGGACCATCTGGATTGATTCGGGCAATTTGAATATAATAGTTGATTCTGAGGTTTATGTCCCGTCGAAAAATCAAAAAAATAATCTTCTCTTTTTTTAATCCCCCTTTAATTCTATTGTAATTTAGGCGTATTTACTGCAATCTTTAGAAATCATATTTAAGTCCAGGGAAGCATACTTAATTGCAAGGTTGTACCTAATTAGCCGGTTAAGCCAAGATTCTGGCGTCGCCCGTGAGTGGATCGTGCCCAATGAGTATGGTTGGTGTTTCCCTATTTCAAAAACCGGTCTCTAGTTGGGTTGGTCCACTTTAAAATTGAAGTCATCTACTGAAAATCCGTTATGTGACTGAATGGTTGGACTCCAAATACGATTTTTTTTTTAAATTATAATTTTGTAGAATGGCGCGTTGCATATAGTGGAACAACGTATTTTAAAATTGATATAGTAAGTTAAAGAACAATATTTTTCAGACCTTTGCATAATATGCAAAGGACATGAGTTCGAATCCCGCATGATACATATTATTTTTAATTAAAATGGTCCTTCATAATAAATTCAAAGTTGTTCTAAATCGGCCTTGTTGATTCAGGCGTTGATCGCGGGTGTTCGCACTGTCCATACCACTGATTGCTATATTTCAGTTGAAAAACATCGATCTTTGGTTGGTTATCGCTCACTCGTCGATTGCGTCGGGGCCTACAGGTTTCGCTTGGTCGCTTTGGTTTACTATCCCCCACTGACTATCTGCTAGAATGAGTGGGTAGACTCTAAATACAATTTTTTTTAAATTTATTTATACAATCTTTTTGATCGATCTAATTGAAATCGTTTAATTTAAAACCTAGCACACTTAATTGTATAAACACATACAGATGCATACTGAATTAGATTTTGGCTTCACCTGTGTATTTCATTGAGAAATAGAAAACAAGGATCCTTTGTCATTGCTCTAAAATGAAAACAATAAATTACTAATTCGAGATGTCGTCAATGAAGGTATTTAGATCAGGACATATCGGACTCGTCCTTTCTACTCTGGTATTCGAGTGAACACGCTGTTATCTGGTTCCGTGATCGCTGTGGTTCCGTGCTAAGTAGGTCTTGCCTCGTAGTTGAGTGACGCGTCGTGGCACGCGTAACTGTAACACCCTCGCTTCGAGGAGAATTTGAAAATAACAGTCGCGTTTTAAGTGAACTATGGATTTGCTGTGAATTATGTTGCATGCACACCAAAAATAAGCGTTTCTCAATAATAACTGACGGTTTGTATATTTTTTAGTATCTAGATATAGGTAACGGAACTGAACTACTATCAAAAATCGAACGAGCGATTTTGTGTGCGATTTTAATGGGACGAATTACTTTCATGTTACTCAAATCGCTACATGTCTCAGGTTACAGAAAATGAAAGTTCTTTGTAATTGCATTAAGTTCGAATTAACCATGTAACATGTATAGAGAACGAAGAAAATTTTTCTAAAATATTAAGGCTATTCCACCGCGTTTTCCTATTTTCTCAAATAATATGCTACCAAGTAAATGTATAGTAAATGGCTTCGAAACCAGGCTCTTTTAGAAAATCAAAACTATTTTTTCACATTTTTCTGATCGGGCACACGGCAAATATCGCCTCTTCAAAATAATTCAAACCTTCAATTCGCACAATTCTTCAACGCAGGTAGTTGTGTTTTTGAGATATCAATTTTCAATTGGTTAGAGGCTGACTGAGAAAAATAATTGAACAATATAATTTTGATTTTCTAGTAGAGCCAGGTTTCAAAGCCATTCACTAGGCCTACATTTTGACTAGTAGCATTGGGAAAATAGAAAAACGCGGTCGAATAGCCTTTAATGTTCGTTAAAGAGTAATTTTCACGAGATTTTCTTCGATATAATTTTGAAATGCGACAAATCAATCAAATCAAATCAAATCAAATCAAATTTTATTTTCTTACTTACAGTTTACAGACATGTACATAGCACAGAACATTAAGTTATTAGTAAGAAAGAAAAGCCCAACTAAGACTAATTGTCTTGTGTTTGGGCTGTGTTAGAAAAATAGTTACTTATACTACATGGCCGCCATAATACAATACAGTGAGTGATACAATATAATAAGTAGATGAGGAAAGAAAGTACAGGTTTATGATAGGAACATTTCACCTAATTCTATATACATTTCTCTCTTAATTTTAAATAATATGAAATATAAAATATAAAATATAAAGTATATAATATAAAAATATCAGACATTACTTAGAAATAAAGTTATAATATAATTTATTCCACTCAAATCAAATTTATGTCAACTGTGACCTAAAACTAATTCTAAACTAATTCTAAACTAATACTGCTACTACTAGGTTACTACTACTACTATTACTAATTCTAATTTCTATATTGTGTAGCTATATGTTTTTCTATTTAGGTTACGTACTTCCACACTTTTTGAATATGTTATTCATTGCAATTAGGTCTTCCAAATGTTGTCTGTCATGCTCTAGTAGCCAGGTTTTAATTTTGTTTTAAATTTAATAAGGCTGTTTTTCATTTCGATATTTGTAGGTAAAGAGTTAAAAATTCTTGGTGCTAAAAACTCAGAATGGTTTTGGCCGGTAGTTGAGTTTTTTCTGGGTATGTCAGAATTTTCCACAGAGATTACGGGTTGAGTAGTGAGGGTGGTCAATGTTTTTGTATGTGTACTGTTTGGGGTTTTTTGAATATATGTATTAGCACCGTTTTTGTATATAGTTGCCTAAGATCTAAGATATTAAGGGTAGTGTATAATAAATTACTAGGGAAGGTCATTGGTTGATGTAAGATAACTTTGAGGATTCTCTTTTGTGCTATAAGATCTTCTCAGATGAGTTATTTTACCACCTCCCCAACCAATAATTCCATATTGTAGAGTAGTTTGAACAAGTGCAAGGTAGATTGTGCGAATTAAATGATTAGTTAGAATGTTTCGTAGTCTGTAAAAGATATATGTCATTTGGCTTAGTTTATTTGCAATGTTTTTTGGAGTGAATATCCCATCTAAGATGACAATCAATGAGAATACCAGGTATTTGGTGTTGTTTTCTCTCTTGATTTGGGTACACAAACAGTCAGGTTGGGTACTACAAGATGCATGATGTTTTTTACACTCATATCTAGATCAGGTTGAGTTTTACATTTTAAGGATATTGGTAAGTAATTGTTTCTCTTTATTAAGAGTAAGATAGTTTGTGTTTAACCGGAGTATACACTCTGCATCACTAGATTAGCGAGGTTAAGGCTTGTTCCCAGTTAGAGCCAGTCACGATAATAACTGTGTCATCAGCATAAGTTATTATCTTTATGTTGGAGTATAAGTCACATAATCCATTTATGTAAATAATAAAGAGAATCGGTCCTAGTACTGTGCCTTGTGGAACTCCACAAGTTATTATTTTACTATCGCTAAGTGTATTTCCAATTTTCACAAATTGATTCCTGTTTGTGAGATAGTTTTGAAATAACTGGAGCGGAGTCCGCGAATGCCAGCATTTCCATTTTATGAATCAGTTTACTATGATTTACAGTGTCGAATGCCTTTGCTAGGTCTAGGAAAATAGCTAAGGCTTTCTTGCCATCGTCAAGGGCCGAGTATAGATTTTTGGTTAGTTCATGTATAGCATCATCTGTACATTTTATTTTCCCTAAATCCAAATTGGTTAGGGGAATAAGGTTATGTTTTTCTAAATAGTTTACCAATCTTGTTTTTAGACATTTTTCAAATACTTTGGCTAGATTAGAGATCATGATATAGGTCTGTAGTTTTTCAGTCATTGTAGGATTTTTAGCTTTATATACTGGAACAATTATGGCAGTTTTCAGGTTTTCTGGAAATTCACCAGTTTCTAGTGCCAGATTAAAAATAAATGAGAGGGGTTGTACAATGAGATGACTAATTCCTTTTAGTGTTTTTGCTGTGACACCATCTAAGCCTGGTGCTGAGTTTGTCCTTAGATTATTGATGTTGTCTAATATCTCCTCATTGGATATTGGAGATAAGAAGATAGAAGATGTTGGTCTGTTAATTTTCTTTATTATTGGTATTGGTAAAGAAACTCTGTTAGTGTTAATATTAATAGGCCTAGGCCTACCTTGGTTATTGATCACATTGTTTTCCTTTATGGTGCTAGCGAGATTAGGTCCTACATTAGTGAAGTATTCTACAAATGTATTAGCAATTAACTTAGGGTTGTCTTAATTAGATTAGAGCTTTTGCATTTATTTCTTTAATTAGATTAGAGCTTTTGCATTTGCGATTTATTATTTCATTTATAGTTGTCCATACTTTCTGTGGGTTGTTATTGGCAGTCTCAATTTTTTTCTTGTAGTAATCATTTTTGGTACATTGTATCAAAGAGGAAAGATAATTTCTGTATAGTTTATATTTTGTTTTTAATGTGTTTAGTTCCGCTGTATTATGTCTATCTTTATTCTTACTAAGTTTGTTTAATTTAAAGGTGTAACGCATCTCGTTTCCGAATTGATGTTATTATCCCTTGAGTTATCCATGGCTTGATTTTGCGGAGTTTAGAGTTGGGTTTATGACTTTATTTGTTGTTACTCTACTGATGTGGAGATTGTGAAAGGTATTGTGTATTGTGGTAAAGGTATTGTGGAAAGGTATAATAATAAGTGGTATTCATCAGCTAAACTAAGAATATATATTTAATTCAGGCTAATTAGTTATGAATTAGAAAGTAAGAGAAAAAATTTTGGGTCCACCATAACCCGAAGAAAGGTTGTCAAACATGGTGATTTTTTAGCATCGGCAAAAAATCGCCCAAAAGAAATAACATGGTGCCATTTTTATGCCCCGTGACCTTGGAGGATTTTGATTTTAAAAAATAGTGACCATTATTGACATACTTGGATTTTTTTTTGTAAAACCACTTTATTTTGTTTTGTAATTTTGGCAAGTGGTTCGGTAAACATTATGCCTACTACCAAGAATGTATGTGATTTTGAAATGCGTATTTTTGCGTGCTGAGTGTATGTTTGTGCACATGTTTCAAAACACGATGTTGTAAGGGGCCATTTTAAATTGGTACGATGCTCTAGTATCTATGTGGAATAAAGAATAAACATTTAAAAGACGATTTAAACAATTCCTTGAAACTCCAATTTTCTCAAATTAAAGGATGAAATACTTGAAAAATGTATGTAAAATCGCAGTTAGGCCTACAATATATAATTTTTAAAATGTCATTTTAATGTAGTATCTTTGGTATTACGCTATAGATTATGTGTTAAAAAATAATTTTTGCGGGTAATGGCTCATTTTAAAAGGGTACACAAAATTTTATCAAGGGTGAAGAATCCGTTTGGATGGAATCGTGAAAACAAATATGCACCCAAACATACTAACAATTAAGTCATGGTTTCAATCGATTCGATCGATAAGATAATCCAATAACTAATTTGAAATTTATTTGAATTGTCTTTTTTGCGAATTTGTTAGTTAACCGGTATTTTGAACCGATTTGCACCGCCAAACGAAAAAATTCACAGGAAAGTCAATTAAAAAAAAAAATCTCAGTCAACCTCTAGAAAACCAGTTGAAAATAAATATTACAAAAACGCGATTACTACCTTGAATGGTGTGCTAGGGCGAATTAAAGTTTGAAATTATTTTGAAGAGGCGATATGTTTGCCGTGTGCCCGATCAAGAAATCTGAAAAAAATAGTTTGATGTTCTAATAGGACGAGGTTTCAAAGTCATTCACTATATTTTGTCTTATTTGGGCATATTTGAAAAAATATAAAAACGCGATCGATTCCCCATTCGATACTTTGCAATTTCGGCACTACATTGTTTGCAAACGAATACATTTTCCCACGTCACTCGAATTTCGGCCTAACAATGATAGCAAAATAGCAAGCGTAGTTCTAAATATAATTATCACTTTTCTGTCCGTCCGTTCGTCCGTCTGTGAGTGTTGCCCACGCTTCACAATGAAAACCGAACACACATCCGATTGTCACGTGTTTTTTTTTTGGCATTGCTCTTTATCATTGATGATACAGTTGGTGACCCTGGGGGCATGGGGGTGACCAGTTTAACAGAAAGTTTGAAAATGTATGTACCAGGCACTTCCGATATTAATGAATGCAAGAACAAGCGAGAATTTGTTTTTAATTGTATATAAGCTTTTTATGAACACCTCGCGCCGGCACCAAAAAAGATTATCGTTCGTCGAATTATTTAGGTTTGCTACCTATTATAGGTACCCCGTACCTGTGTTTGTTAAATAAATTTAAAAGCATAGACTTATATATAATATATAGTTTGTAATTACTAAATCCATAGTATGTATCGAATGCAAGGATATGAGTCTCGATTTAAACCAACCAGAGGTTCGCGTTCAACGTTGAGCCAACTCATTCGGCGACTATGAATAGTGACCCCAATTTCTTGACATTCCAACGATAACTGATCCATATTTTAGGGGCAAAACAGCCATCATTGTGTGCACCAAATAATATGAAAGCTAAGTTATAGCTATTTATCGTTGTAAAGTAAGATATACACTCCGAACAACCCGCCCCTACCCTCATACCCCCCCCGTCAAACAGTATATCGTAAATGGTAGCATTATATTAATACACATACCCCGCCACTATACCCTGTAAATTTTCTTCGGTTGTCTATGGCTGACATAATGACATTACAAATGATTTATGAAATACATTACTGGTTCATCTAGTTAAGTTCCCATCATATAATTAATTCGACAACATTTAATTTTAACACGTTCAATAAAATAGAGTGTGAATTACTGACAGAGGTGCGTAACGTGTAGGATTGATTCGAGAATTCTTGGTCGCATCATGTCACTGACAATCCTGACTGAAACTTTATTCCGCGGTTTTCTTCAGTCGTCAATACGAATGTAAGGGGATGGGGTCCACCTAAAAACAGCTTTTTCACGTCAATTGTCCAAACTCCAATACCTAGTAATATTAGGGGCGTACATTGCACACTGGGTAGGTTTCAACGAGATTTATTTTTTATTTTTTTGAAAGCGGATCCATGCAATTAGAAAACTTTACTTTCTATACTACTTTTCTCAAAAGTTCACTTCTTTACAAAAATGTAGCCTAGCCATTAACATGAATGTAAATTACACATTCTCAGCCATAAATAAATAAATAAATATATAATACTATCATGAACTTCAGCTAGTATGGGCACTTCCATACATACCTTAATAATTAAAAAACAACCAATATACGTAAAACGTATGGTGTATTATACTGTTAAGTATAACTAATCATTTTTACTATGCAAATAATTCCCGAAATTCCAAATTCTCTGTTTGCTACATCTTCTCAAAAATAGTACAATTTTTTTATATTCTTGTGTTTTGAACATATTTAAAGATCCTTGTGAATAATGATATAAAACTGTTATCCTTGGGGGAAATGTAACGTTCGTTTTAAGCTATCTGAACATATAATCACCGTTGCAGTCGGTGAGCAATGCTGGATGGATGGAGTTAAATAATATGAAGTGAATAATTTTGATTACTAAAAAAATAACATTGGGGAAAAGAGCATTATGTATTTTATAAATAAGCCTATCAATAAATTCACCGCTAATGAAGCCCGAAACTTTGACGGGGAAGGGGACATCTATTCATAACCTATGAGTACCAATATTATTGCAACAATAAATATTGGTAAAAAATATTATTATTTTTATTTATTTTCAACATGATTGAATTACAGTAATACAAGCACAGGGCTGGTGGCAAGAGTAGAGCAAGGCCCCATAACAACATGTGCCTTAAACCCCCAGTGTATGATCTAAACCTAAACTTAACTACTGTCTAAACCTAAAGTAATGCTATTTATACGTAATATGTTTATTTACAGATATTAAAGCTACTGGAGGTGGCGTGAAAAAATAAAATAATGGATGACATAAAATGATATTAAAAATTTTTTGGGAGGCTGTGAGGAGAGTGTGGTACATTGAGTTTCGGGGGGGAGTGAGTGCGTTTGTGAGAGTGTGAGTGAGCGTGAGCATGTGAGTGTGAGTGTGAGTGTGAGTGTGAGTGTGAGTGTGAGTGTGAGTGTGAGTGTGAGTGTGAGTGTGAGTGTGAGTGTGAGTGTGAGTGTGAGTGTGAGTGTGAGTGTGAGTGTGAGTGTGAGTGTGAGTGTGAGTGTGAGTGTGAGTGCCGAGTGCGATGGCGATTGCGAGTGCGAGTGCGAAATGCGAGTGCGAGTTTCGAGTGCGAGTGCGAGTGCGAGTGCGAGTGCGAGTGCGAGTGCGACTGCGAATGCGAGTGCGAGTGCGAGTGGGAGTGTGAGCGTGAGCGTGAGCGTGAGCGTGAGCGTGAGCGTGAGCGTGAGGGTGAGTGTGAGTGTGAGTGTGAGTGTGAGTGTGAGTGTGGGGTGTGAGTGTGAGTGGGGAGTTTCGAGTGCGAGTGCGAGTTGCGTTTTGCGTGTGCGTTTCGCGTGCGTGAGCGTGAGCGTGAGCCCTGAGCGTGAGCGTGAGAGTGAGTCGTGAGCGTGAGCGTTTAGCGTGAGCGTGAGCGTGAGCGTGAGCGTGAGTGTGAGTGTGAGGTGAGGTGAGGTGAGCGTGAGCGTGAGCGTGAGGGTGAGTGTGTGAGTGTGAGTGTGAGTGTGAGTGTGAGCGTGAGCGTGAGCGTGAGTGTGAGGGTGATTTTGAGTGTGAGTGTGAGTGTGAGTGTGAGCGTGAGTGAGCGTGAGGGTGGTGAGTGTGAGTGTGAGGGGTGAGTGTGAGTGTGAGTGTGAGTGTGAGTGTGAGTGTGAGTGCTGAGTGGGAGTGTGAGTGTGAGTGCGAGTGCGAGTGCGCAATGAAATGAAAATTTACATGAAACGTCGATATCTAACACACCATTATCATATATGGGCACGAAACATTTCATTTGTAAAATCGTCTCAATTATCAATCGCCTATGAGACGTAAAGCCCCACATGATCAACTTCAAGATGACAGACCGAGCCAAGAAAATCCCTTGTACCATGGCCCGAACCCCTACGCAATGCACCCTACCCCCACCCCCGCCCCATCCATCTACTCACACGTGATCACAAGTCACACAAGACTGGCTAATGCTTTAGCCTAACGTGATCATTAATAACCTGCATTGAATAATATATTACCAAACCACACTATTCGCTCGCTGGCCAACCTAAGTTAATCCATTTTACAGCAATTTAGTTATTATGATCATTTCATTAATCTATTATGATAACATTTACCTTATCAATTTGAATGGAAGCAATTTTTTCACTGTAATGGGTTATTCTAGTCCATTAATGAAATACAAAATTTAATTCAATTTAAATTCGTTTCAATAATTCGCGGTTAGTAAGTTAAAGATTTTAATGTTTTTGTACTTGAAAGTTTGTGTAAATTAGTTCACTGGTTTTTTCTTCAATTATTAAGAGTTTAAAGAAGAATTTACAGTATCCTGGTAATTTATCCATTACACAACGTATTTCATCAACCTATTATAATATTGTATTGTTATAGTAGTTAGTTGTAAAGGTAATGTGTTTCATGCTAGTCCTGTAAAAAATTCACTTTCTGAATAATAAGGATTAACAGGGATCGATAAGGATTGACAAGAATCGGGGATGGGGTTTCTCATACATAATTTTTTAATTTTTTACTGTAAATTTAATAAAGAATATGTAAACCTCGGTGTTTCAGAGTTTCTTCGACACAGTGGTGGAGTTCATGAAACTAGAGAAGGGGGAGATCGGTGGACTCAAGGGTAGAAAACTAAGCGCCAAGATCGTAACCGTCTTTGCAGAGTTCAACGAACATCTTGCCGTATTTGCCAGTAAGTTAATAATTCCAATCTTTTAAACGAAGTATCTGCATTATCTTTTAGTGGAATTTCGGGAACCTAACTTTGCTAGGAGATTTAGTAGGCGGTTTAAAAAATGTGTTCGGTGATATTTAATACAATTCAGAAGTTAAAAATCCATCCCGATCGGGGTTCGAACCCGAGTCTCCCACATTCCAGGTAGGCGCCTTAGCTAACTAGACCACCGAGACGGTAACTATTTAAATTCTGAATTGTAGTTTCATTATAGATCTGAATGGTCCCCGATCGGGATCTATTTTTTAAGTTCTGAATTGTATTAAATATTAACAATTTTACCTTACGGGAGTGTTTCCCGACTAACCAAATCGAGAAATGTACTGGATAATGTGCTGATATATCTGACTTTATTAAACTTTTCCTGGAGAAAACTTTTAGTCAGGATTTCCGGTGGCAGGTATCGTAAGGTAACCTAAACAAATAAAATTAAGTGGTATAAAAATAAGAAGAATATACGAAAGTAGAATGCAAAGTAGAGATATTATCAAATTGGTAGCCCACATTCATCATTCACAAATTAATAATAATCCTAGCCTTGTAGATTTTCTACTCAACACCTAAGATAGACTTTTATTTCTAACTTAATTCAATAAGTTTGGAAACATTGATGAAATGTCTTATTTGGGTAAAATTGTTTCTTACACATTTAAAACAAACGTCGTGTTTCTCATTGTAACTTCGCGTGCATCTCTTTAAAACTGGCCCTAAGCAGGTTTTCTCGAGAAATTATAAACAAATTTGTATTGAAAGTCAATCTCCAAGATTTTTTTTCTTAAAAAATCCAATTCCAATTTTTTTTTTAAATATTTTTGGATGAGCGAAGCGAAGATTCCATTTCACTACACGGAGAAAAAAATCCGTTTTTTTTTTTTTTCCAGTTTGTATTATTGTGTGTTTGTTAACACGATTCCGGCTTAACCGATACTCCGATTGCGTATGAAATTTTTGGAGGCCTTCGAAATCTCTGAACTTAGAACTTCCACGTTTTTGAGCGCAATCGAAAAAATTATTTCTCATGAAAATCGCAATTTAAGATTTTTTTCGATTTTTAAAATTTCTTCGACTTGTAACACCTACATGCTTAATTCGATTTTAATGATTTTTTCACAGAACCTTAATCTCATGAATTTAGATATTCTTGTAAAATTTGAGCGCAATAGAAATAATTTTTCTCGTGAAAATCGAAATTTGACAGTTTTTTTCGTTTTTTAAAACAATTCTTTGACTTATAACACCTACATGCTTTATCCTATGTAATGATTTTTTCACAGGACCTTAATTTTATGAATTAATATATTCGGTGTAAAATTTGAACACACATCGAATAATTATTTCTTATGAAAATTGAAATTTTACGATTGTTTTCTTTTTTAAAGATTACGATTAATATAAAAAAATAAAAAAATAAAGTTAACTTGTAATTTAATTTAATTTACTTTAAAAAAATCTTCGACGCAAGTTTTAATTTTTTCACAGAACAACAGAAAATCCGCATAACACATGGCAGCTCAATGCACCAATTACGCTCATCCAACAACGCGGCGGGACTTTAGCGTTTTCCTAGTTTATTTGATACAATTTGCTATTAGGTTACTATTGTTCGTCCTTAACATTTGATTATATTGAAGATTTGAACTCAATTTTATAAAAAAATAGTTACTCTTATTACCAATCAATCAAATATTTATAACCCTTCCCACTTTCTTACTAATCAAATCTTTTACTTGCGAAAATTGTGTATATTTGGATGAGCGTAGCGAGCGAAGCAAAGATTCCATTTCACTACACTGGAGAAAAAAATCCGGAATGTTTTTCTTTTTTCTTTTTTTGTTGTTTGTATTTTTGTGTGTAAGTTAACACGATTTTGGCTAAACCATATAATATTCCAATTGCGATGAAATTTTCTGGAGGCCTTTAAATTCTAAACTTAGACCTACCACGTTTTTGAGCGCAATCAAAAATCATTTTTTATGAAAATCGCAATTTAACGATTTTTTTCGATTAAAAAAAAATTATTCGACTTATAACACCTACATGCTTTATCCGATTGTGATGATTTTTTCACAGAACCTTAATTTTATAAATTAATATATTCGTTTGAAATTTGAGCGCATTCAAGAAATTATTTTCATGAAAATCGCAATTTTACGATTTTTTTGATTTTTTAAACATTTCTTCGACTTATAACACCTACATGCTTTATCCGATTGTAATGATTTTTCCACAGAATCTTAATTTTATGAATTAATATATTAATGTGAAATTTGAGCGCAATCGAAATTTTTACACATGGCAGCTCATGCACCATCACCACGCTCATCCAACAACACGCCTGAAAAAGCGTTTGCAAAGCTTCCTAGTTAAATTAATTTACACAAACTATTACATTGTTTTATTCACATTTGGCCGATTGGACTTATCAGAGATAAAGATCATCTCTGCGTTGTCAAGTTACGGTATATATTGAACGGGATATAATAATATGTATTAGTAGATCGCTCGCAGAAAACAGTAGCGAAAGCTAAATGTTTCTGGTAAGAAACTAGGTCACCCACTTAGTATAGAATATTATGTTTCGTGTATGTAGACTGACGGTTTAGTACGGATACAGGATGAATGCGTTTTAGGGAAATTCCTGTTTACTCGTCTAACTGCTAACAGTTTATTGAAACGGCTTTTCCAGATACCCTTTAAAAAAAGTTTAATAGGGCCTAATTTAACTCAAAATTAAAATGAAAAAACTAAAAAAATTAGATTTTGTAAAATATAATTTTTTTTTTTAAAAGTCTCCAACCGACCAATTATTGTGAATTGTTCGAATGTAGGTCTGTCCATGTATATTGATTGGCAACTGTGGATGCTTCTTGGCTAAGTGAATATCTATATGCTGAGGCTAGCGCGGAGGCGCTCAGCTTTCTTTTTTTCCCCAGTTTTTTTCTTTCAGGAAAACGGTTAATAACATTAAAATTCAAGATTCACTTTATTGCATTTTTCGTAATCATATTTCACGTGAACGTTGATATCATCTATAATAAATCGAGTACGCACATTTCCCAATCAATTCATCGATTCCCAATTAAAAAAAATTTCAATCGTCATAATTTACTCAATTTTTCTGAACTTCGGAGACTAATTGCAAGTGCACAGATTTGTTTTCAAATTTTTGGAGGGTTTTTTCGTGAACTACAGGTTAAATTTGTTAATTAAACGAGCGAAGCGGCGTTTCCCATTTGACTCTGCCTGAAAAAGAGTCACTGGTTTTGTTTTGTTTTGTTTTGTTTTTTTGTTTGTATGTTCCCCCATAACGTTCGAACGGGGCTCGGATCGAGTTGAAATTTTTGACCATCCCAAAGCTTTGTTCTCGATTAAATGCCATTAGTTTTGTGGCAAAATCGTTTAAAAAGTTAAAAAGTTACTTTAAAATTTAATCAAAGGTTTTTTTTTCAAACTAAACGGCAAAAAAATCTAAGATACCCAAATCATTTAGAATGCCCCGTCCGGTACGAATTGTTAATTTTTTTTTGATCCGAAAAAGTAGTGAGTGGAAATTACTTAAAAAAATAACGTTGCCATGGCAACGAAAAACGCGCAAAGTTTCAAATCCACTCCCCCTAAAAGTAATCAAAAACTTTCGAGAAGCAGTCTTTTTGTCACAAAGATTTAAATATTTTCCCCAAGGGAGTCAAGGTCCTCTGATGGCGGGGTTTTTAAAAGAAAAGATTTAAACCGGGTTTACCCAAATCCCTTGGCAAAAATAAAAAAACGGGAAACGCAACGTCGAAAAATTTTTAAATTTAAAAAAAAGTGAAATTGGGTCTAGCTTAGCACGTGCTCGCTTATCACGCGTCCCTGAGCTTTTCCCTAGATTTTTCACGTGAACTTTGAATCATCTATAATAAATCGAGTCCATTCCCCAATAAATTAATCGTTTCCGAATTAAAAAAATTACAATCGCAAAATTTTCCAAATTTTTTCAAACCTTGGGAACTAATTGCAAGTGTACAGTTTTGTTTCTAAAATTTTTCAGGGGGTTTTTTCGTGAAGTAAGGTTATTTTGTAATTTAAGGGGAGCGAAGCGATCTTTTCCATTTGACTCTGCCTGAAAAATAGTCACTGTTTTGTTTTGTTTCGTTTTTGTTTTTTGTTTTTTTTGTTGTATTTTCTCGCCATAACGTTCGAACGGAGGCTCGGATCGAGTTGAAATTTGACCATCCGCAAGCTTTGTTCTCCGAAAATTTTTGAAAAATTCCAAATTTTTTGGAAAATCGTTCAAAATTTAAAAGTTACACAAATTTCGAATTTTTTTAAAACTAAATGGCGAAAACGATGGCCAAATATTAGAGTCCTCCTTCAGGGGGAAAGGCCAATTTATTTGATCCGATAAGTAGAATGAAAACAATAAATACTTGCCAGAAGAAAGACGCGCGAAGTTTTCTAATTGCCTGCCACCAAGAATAAAATACTTCGAGGAGCAGTGTATTATTTGTCACCAAAGAGTTTAAATAGTGTTCCCAAGGAGTCAAGGTCCTCTAGATGGCGTGGTGGATTTTATTCACAAATTACACACGGGTTTACCAAATACCTTGGCAATAATAAATAATATTGGAAACATGGCCCTGTGGACAGCGAACGTCGCAATTTTAAAATTTAAAAATGTGCAATGTGGGTCTAGCTATAGCACGTGCTCGCTTATCAACGGTTCCAACTGAGCGTTTCCTAGTGGTAAGATAAACGGTTTAATGGGAAATTGTCCTGAATTGAACTCTATGTTTTGATCCAACATTCATGTACAAATTGGCAAATACATTTTGTTACCTTCAGTGTGTTTTAACTAAAAATGTAACCTGGGCTATGAGCAAATACTGATTTGAGTCTTGACTTTTGCTTTCAGAAATTTTATAAAGTTAGACCAAAATTGACCGTTATAGTAATTTAAAAGCCAAAAACTGAAGTGTATCAAATTACACCCTTTTTCAACGTACATATATTATTCTAAATCAGTAAGAGAACATTTCTGTCAAATTGATAGGTATCATATAAATTATTATTATCGGCATATACTGTCTAATTTTGTAACAATTTTAATAATGACAACTCAAATTTGGTTTAGTACATAACCCACTTTTAAAATTTGTTCTGAAACTCTGGATCAAACTATACCTACATCCAAATAAACGAAAATGTGAAATTCAAAATTTCGATTTCGGTTTGTTTATTTATATTTAAAAAAATATTATTCAGTTTAGGTTCAAATAGATTCGAGACTCAGTCATCATACTGTTCAATTTGCAACCTATTTTTTTTATCAACGTTATTACTACACAACGACGACGACGACGAAAACGACGGCACACATGTGATTCCTTGATTGATTTTATCACATTCGTTAAATTGAGAATTGGATAATTATCGGCACATGCATACCTGAATGACAGCCTACTCCGAAAGTACTTTTATTTATAGTACATTCCTTTACAAACTCAAGCTCCATGCTTGTCTCCTTCGGGAGATAATAACTCGAGCTACCGTTACTTTCAAACACAATATTGATTCTTAGGATGCGGAGTGTATTGTCTGTATTTGTCACTTTATTAATTCCGTCCGTCTGTACATGTGTCACTTCTCATGGTTTCTGACCACGACATTAATTTATAGATATGCGTTTTTTACTATAGCGATTGAGCGTTATAGCCTCAATCAAAGGTGCGATATTACCTTTCAGGCCCGAATTATATCTTCGAAAATTAGGTAATTTTAAGCGAACAATTCGATTTTCGTATTTTTTCTAAGAATTTTAGTAATTTTTTCATATTTTTTTATCATGAATTTTAAAGAACTTTGGGATTTTTTCTACATTTGAATAAAAGCTTCATTTTAAGTCAAAATTCAAAATTTGAAATACATTCCTAAAACTAGACTTTTCCTGGATTATTTTGACATATTTGGAATTTTTTGTGTCTCAAATAAAAGCAATAAAATATATACTACAATTTTTTTTTACTAGAGATTAATTACGTTTCCGGGACAATTGGGTGTTTTCACCATTTTTGGGTCTTTTGGTGCAGATGTGTATTTTCAATCATCTCTAAAAAAAAAATCACTTTTGGTCCTATTGGAATGTGGGAAAAATGATTATTTTTTTTTTTTACTATAAAAAATTCAAAAAAAATGTAGGAAAAATTATATACCTATTATACCTATTATATTATTATAAACTATTATTACCCAGATAAGATTTTAAAAACGTTTTGGGTACATATGGCACCGTTGGGCCGGAGGGGGGTAAACCCGACATCCACAACCGTAAAACACCAACGCTGAGCAATTTTTAACTATACTCTTCGACGATAGCTGTCGATTAAAAAGTAGCTTTATACTTTCCTTTCCAGGTACTCTTGTACTCGTGTTAGATTAAATAAAGTTGCATGTGTTGCTCTATTACTGACTATAACTGTGACTGCAGCCCGCGGAGGCTCATACGTTTGAGGCACAGGTGAAGAGGATGACACCAAAGGGACGCGGGTTCGAATCCCCCCTTTGACCTGGGCCCTATGAAATAATTGTTCTTTACTCACATTTATCACCTCTTATCGTCTCAAATTTTCGACACAATTCGTAAATTTGTTTACGCTCGCTTTTTATTGACGTATACGAGGCTGAAAATTACACATTTATAATAAACAGTCGACTAACATAAACGCAATACCTAATTTAGCAAAAAAGTACGCCATTAACGAATCCCGGTTTAAAGCAGATGCAAAGACCGAAGAGCAACTGGCTGTTACAGTGTAGGCTCAAGCATTAAGTGTGTGACTCTGATTCAGGAGGTCACGGGTTCGAATCCCGTCGAGACCGGCAATCCTGACTGAAGGAGCTGTACGCGGTGGCACATACGGGATAAGGGCGCTAGTCCGAAGCGTATGGCTCTACGAGAATGTGGGTTCGAATCCCACATAAGGCATTTTTTTGTAATCGCCTTTCTTCGTCATCTTTCATCACTCATCGTCTCGAATAGCCTTGGTGTATTATCATCAATGACTGAAGGTTTCCCCGAGGTTTTCCTCTATCGTTAATGCGAATGCAAGGGATTGAGTCCTCTTAAACAGCCCTCGGACATCCCTTCACAATTGTCCTAACTCAAATATACCTAGTTAGACACCAGTGGCGGATACAAGGGGGGGCAGTGGGGCAATCGCCCCCCCATGATTCTTTAAAAATTAAAAAAATGATTTTTTTTTTTTTATTGGGGCACGCACCTAATGCACTCTAAAAACCTGATTTTAAAAATTTGCGCCTGCGGCGCTATTTATTTAAAACTCCCAATAAAATTCAACTTTCCTTTATGTTGTCAGAAATAATCAGTTTGCCTCTAAAATGTGTCCGCCTCAGGGGTATTTTCGATTTTTTTTATTTTGTCCTCCTATTGAATCGTTTTTTAACTAAATAGGATAGACGTTTAATAAATAAATAAAATGATGAATTGAAAATAAGATCAAACGTTTATAATAATGTTGCAATCTAGGCCAATGCGTAAATTGTAAGCTCGCCCAAACACAAACAACAACCAAACAAAAAAACAAATTGGTGCACACCAAACTACATTGTTTTCCGTTTTGCTTTTCCGCCCCCCACTTTTTTCTAAAAGCACCAATTGCACTCTAAAAACCTGATTTTCAAAATTTTCGCCTGGCGGCCAATTAATGGGGGCTCCGCCCCCATACCCCCGTGCGTCCGCGCTTAGTCCCCTTTCCCACAACTGTACATGCACACGCGAATCGCCCCCCCCATGATTATGTCCTAGATCCGCTACTGTTCGACACATGAAGAGCGGCATTTATTGCATCCTGGGCAGGTTAACCACGAGAAAAAAAATATCCGTATTTTGTAAAATGACCTCACTCAATTCTCAAACCAAACAAGAATATCTAACGCCGTAATAAGAATAAGTAGTCTATCGCTACGAGGAAATAGGACATGCATTTTAGCTACATTCCTGATCGCTCGCCTGACAAGAATATCTTACGCCGTTTAATTTAAGAATAAATGTCTATCGCTACGAGGAAATAGGACATGCATTTTTGGATGAGCGTAGCGAAACGTAGCGAGCGAAGCGAAGATTCCATTGCACTACACTGGAGAAAAAAATCCGGAAGTTTTTTTTTTTTTTCTTTCTTTTTTTTTTTCTGTATTTTTTGTGTTGTCAGCACGATTCCGGCTAAACCGATACTCCAATTGCGATGAAATTTTATGGAGGCCTTCGAAATCTCTGAACTTAGAACTGCCACGTTTTTGAGCGCAATCGGAAATTTTTTCTCATAAAAAACGCAATTTTACGATTTTATTTGATTTTTAAAAAAATTCTTCGACTTATAACACCTACATACTTTATCGATTGTAATGATTTTTTTACAGAACCTTAATTTATGAATTAAGATATTTGTGTGAAATTTGAGCGTAATCGAAAAATATTTCTCGTGAAAATCGAAATTTTACGTTTTTTTTTCTTTTTTAAAATAATTCTTTGATTTTAAACACTACATGCTTTATTCTTTTGTAATGATTTTTTCACAGAACCTTAATTTCATGAATTTATATATTGGTGTGAAATTTGAGTGCAATCGAAAAATTATTTCTCATAAAAAAATTGCAATTTTACGATTTTTCCATTTTTAAAAATTATGATTTATTAAAAAAATTAAGTAACTTTTTTATTTAATTAATTTTAAATTAAAAAAATAAAGTTAATTTTCATTAAATTTAATTTAAAAAAAATCTTCGACTAAGTAATGATTTTTTCACAGAACAACAGAAAATCCGCGTAAAAACTGGCAGCTCAATGCACTTTTATACGCTCATCCAACAACGCGGGCGGGACTTTTAAACGTTTTCCTAGTAGCTACATTCCTGACACTCGGCTGACCCAAAAATATCTTACGCCGTAATAAAATAAGTATCTATCGCTACGAGGAAATAGGGCATGCATTTAGCTACATTCCTGATCACTCGCCTGACTGCACACCACAGCTTTTCAAAAATTTGAATAGTTATCACGAAAGTGGAAACATAGGGCGTCACACAGTAACACATTTTTAAAATTGATTTGAAGACAATGAGGGGTTGTTTGCAAAAACAGCCAATGTCCAAAATTACCGATTTCGAGCCCATACCATCAAAAAATTCGTATTTTCACTGGGAATAATACTAAAATAAAAGTTCTGGCAAAAACAACCTATGTCCACACGTTTAAGCTTGAAAAACAACAGATTTCTCACAAAAACAACCAATGTCCAAACGTTTTTTTTTTGTCTTTCTGGGAAGTACTATGGTAAAATGTCATAGCAGAAATAAAAACTATTATCAAGATACACAGTTAAAACAAAAAATTGGAAATTTAATACAACTTTTACAGATGGTATGAAATTTAATTGATCACCTGCAAAATGTGCTTTTTGGACATAGGCTGATTTTGAAATCAACCCTTCAATAAAAAAAATGATTTTCACGATTTTTTATTTTGTTTATAAGTACAAAATTGCATATTCGTGATTTTTTAAGGCTGATCGAGACAAAATGGTGTAACTTTAATACCTTAGGGCTGTCCATGTAAGCTTTATTGACAACTTTGGAAAGTTGTATCTACTTCGGATGCTTCTTGCTTGGCCGAGTGAGTATCGCTATTTGCAACTGCCAAATGTGTCCTATTCCCAAACTATTCGTGTTCACATTATATCCTGCTTATGACTAGTGTATGGCGGTGTTATAATGTTCTTCCTGTCTCCTCAAGGCAAGACGTACGACGTGCTGGATCCAGAGGATGACACGTTCAACCTGGACTATATAGACTTCCAGGCTAGGATTCAGGACCTGGACCGACGTCTGTCGTCTGTGCTGGGACAGGCCTTCGACGACTGTTGTAACCTGGAGAGCATGTTCAAGGTACTGGAAGAGTTTGTGTAACCTGGAGAGCATGTTCAAGGTACTGGAAGAGTTTGTGTTTTGTTTGTGTAACCTGGAGAGCATGTTCAAGGTACTGGAAGAGTTGTTTTGTTTGTGTAACCTGGAGAGCATGTTCAAGGTACTGGAAGAGTTTGTGTTTTGTTTGTGTAACCTGGAGAGCATGTTCAAGGTACTGGAAGAGAGTGTGTGAGTGAGACGTACCACGTGCCTAATTTATAAACTCTAACCATAATATGGTGACATTTTAATTTCTGATACATGAAAGAAGCCTATGAGGCCAATGCCAGTTTGTTGTTGGTAGTTATGGACCTAAGGCTTCGGTTTGAGTCGTGTCAACATCTGATCATGTTTTGGAAATACTGAGTCTAGAATTATGCTATACGACCGATCTGTGAGCCATTATATTGGCATATGTTTATATTCTACAAAATACTTATGAGAGCATTGAAGCCATCATAGCAACAAGGCAGCAAATTGTAAAATTCGCGAATAGTCACTGCAATGTTATCTCCTTTAAACACTTTCCTTGTAACAAATAGTATAGATTAAGAACGATTTGATGGCGATTTTACAAAAAACATTTTTAAAAAATGTAGACGTACCATCGGGATTATTGGTGGTCTAAACTGACATGCGACCTCCTGAATTTGACATCACTTAGTATCATCTACGTCCTGCGGTACCGTACCTATCGTATTGGGTTCATTCGCACCTTGACTATCTATCGGACTGGAAGCAAGTCTAATGAAAATATTTCTAAACCGACTTACAAATTTTCAATCATATATACATATTTTAACGAAAACAAAATCAAAGCTGAGTTATTACTCCTTAGTGCTGTTAGTATTGTGTCTGAAAATTCCGAAGCGGGCACGGGCATAGAGTCGGGAAAATATTATAGTTAACGAACTATCGCGAAATAACATAATATATCACATTTTGAACTATAGTCGGAGAAGTCATCTTCTTGAACTCACTTCGTGTGATAATCTTAAAGGTGTATTTTAATATTTTGTATCGTGTTCCAGTTGATTGACATCGTGGGATCTGTGCTGGACCGGCCTCTGATAAAAGATGAGTTCACTGGAAAGTACACGGCCATAGTTGGGATGCTGGAGAGAGAGATGGCTGTGGTCCAGGTGAGATGAGATACTATGAGGTTAGCATAAACATAGATGACCGAAGCTGCGGCATAAACTGTCTTTGAAATGAACTGTTCGCGGGTGTGTTTTCGTAAAAACTTAGATTTGTGTGGTTCGTTGGTCCAGTGGGAAAAGTTCCTGTTTCCAATGGATTACGTCCTAGGTACGATTTCTGCTAAGGCATGTTGATTCTGGCACCGTATTACATTTTTATGAAATACATACAAGAAATACGCTTTCATTTGTTAATTTAATTTTTTGGAATATTTTCAGGTAAATTAACTTGTAATTTTTGTACCCAAACTATAAAAGTTTTGGTTCTATACCAAAAGTCCCAAGTTGATTTGGTGATGCAAATGGATATTGTATTCCCTCAGGATTTGTACGATGAACAGATGCAGTTCCTGGAGGCGAACGGCTGGATGCCTGTCGACAAGAACATGCCTCCAGTGGCCGGGGCTCTTCGGTGGGCGCACAAACTGAGGCTGAGGATATCAGCACCCATCGCCTGCTTCAGAGCGCTGCAACACCCGTAAGATCACATGCTTTTCCGTGGAGTAGTAAGCCTAATTCCTTTAGTACAACCCATAGATATTAAACACCTAAAGAAGGCTGGATGCCTGTCGACAAGAACATGCCTCCAGTGGCCGGGGCTCTACGGTGGGCGCACAAACTGAGGCTGAGGATATCAGCACCCATCGCCTGCTTCAGAGCTCTGCAACACCCGTAAGATCACATGCTTTTCCGTGGAGTAGTAAGCCTAATTCCTTTAGTACAACCCATAGATATTAAACACCTAAAGTAGGCTGGATGCCTGTGGACAAGAACATGCCTCCAGTGGCCGGGGCCCTACGGTGGGCGCACAAACTGAGGCTGAGGATATAAGCACCCATCGCCTGCTTCAGAGCTCTGCAACACCCGTAAGATCACATGCTTTTCCGTGGAGTAGTAAGCCTCATTCCTTTAGTACAACCCATAGATATTAAACACCTAAAGTAGGCTGGATGCCTGTCGACAAGAACATGCCTCCAGTGGCCGGGGCTCTTCGGTGGGCGCACAAACTGAGGCTGAGGATATAAGCACCCATCGCCTGCTTCAGAGCTCTGCAACACCCGTAAGATCACATACTTTTCCGTGGAGTAGTAAGCCTCATTCCTTTAGTACAACCCATAGATATTAAACACCTATAGTAGGCTGGATGCCTGTGGACAAGAACATGCTCCAGTGGCCGGGGCTCTACGGTGGGCGCACAAACTGAGGCTGAGGATATCAGCACCCATCGCCTGCTTCAGAGCGCTGCAACACCCGTAAGATCACATGCTTTTCCGTGGAGTAGTAAGCCTAATTCCTTTAGTACAACCCATAGATATTAAACACCAATAGTAGGCTAGATTAGCAATCATTTAGTCCATTTCCGTGACAATTTGAAGCCATCTTGAAATTCTAGTTTGACAGGTAAGCATACTAGCCATTAACATCAAATGATTACCAAATTTTCTTTTTCAATAACTTTTTATTGTTTCTGTTTATTCAATCCCATGCTGCAAAAGCTAAAACCATATCTAACAATCCAGGAAAGTACTTAATTGCATTAAAAAAGCATAAATTAAAACGCCAAATCGCCATCTTGAAATGGAGTGATTGGCGCTTCAATTTGGTACGCTCGCGCCTGTGCGGAGATATTGGAGACTGCTAATCTAGCCTACTATAGGTGTTAAGATATCTATGGTACATCCCATTACCCATTGCAAACGTTCAACCTCAGTTCAACTTAATCAGATACATTTTTAGTTTAAGTTATCCTTATTCTTCCAATTAGCTTTAGTCTTTGTACATTTCAGCACGTCATAAATAATTCAAGATTTAATTTACAAAGTAATTTTTGTAACTGACTATTATAAAAATATGATAAGAAAATAAACCAACTTTGAAAAAAATTTTAGTGCTTTGGATGATTTTCTCTTGCTTTGTCAGGCAGACATATTATCCCCTTGGGCAAGAGATCAAACGATGTTTAAAATTGTGGATTTTGATTCATTGAAAAAAGTCTTGAAGAATACCTATACTTGATATTTTACAGATCATTTAGAAATGTACGCAAATATGTGCATTTTTGGATGAGCGTAGCGAGCGTAGCGAGCGAAGCGAAGATTCCATTTCACTACACTGGAGAAAAAAAATCCGGAATGTTTTTTTTTTCTCTTTTTTTTTTCTTTTTGTATTTTTGTCTGTTTGTTAGCACGATTCCGGCTAAACCGATACTCCGATTGCCATGAAATTTATTGAGACCTTCGAAATCTCTGAACTTAGAACTGCCACGTTTTTGAGCACAATCGAAAAAAAATTCCATAAAAATCGCAATTTTACGATTTTTAATCGATTTTTTAAAAAAATTCTTCGATTTATAATACCTACACGCTTTGTCCGATTGTAATTATTTTTTCACAGAACCTTTATTTTATGAATTTATATATTCGTGGAAAATGTAAGCGCAATCAATAATTATTTCTCAAAAAAATCGCAATTTTACGGGGTTTTTCTTTTTTAAAACAATTCTTTGACAAATAACACCTACATTCTTTATCCGATTGTATGATTTTTTCACAGAACCTTAATTTTATGAATTCATATATTCGTGTAAAATTTGAGCACAATCAAATAATTATTTCTTATGGAAATCGAAATTTTACGATTTTTTTCTTTTTAAAATTACGATTAATTAAAAAAAATTAAAATTAAAGTTTATTTTTTATTTATTTTAAATTATTTTAAAAAATCATCAACTAGTAATGATTTTTTCACAGAACAGAAAATTCACATAACACATGGCAGCTCAATGCACCAATTACGCTCATCCAACAACGCGGCGGGACTTAAGCGTTTTCCTAGTAATATACATAGATGAATTTAAATAGGTATGTTACAGAATACACAAATGAACCTGACATTCCGCTCCATGAGTGTTATTTTTATGTAATTGTTTCTCTCCCTCCTGACTTTAAAACACAGACAAGTTCAAGTGGTTTTGTTTTGTTCCAGGATTGTGAACAGCATCGAAGCCCAGATCGTGCTGGCCAAGTACGAACAGATCCTGGTTCAGCTGAGCGAGTTCGAAGTGAAGATATTCGCCGAGTGGCGCGCAGCTGTCCCGACGCAGTGCGCGTGCAACCTGGACAACTCGCTGCTCACGCGCAAGCCGACCAAGGAGCTGCTCATTAACTTTAGCCCACAGGTATAAGATAATAACTAGGAAAACGCTTAAGTCCCGTCGCGTTGTTGAGCGAGCACCGGTACGTGCAACCAGGGGCGGCTCGTGCATATGCGCACATACGCACGCGCACCCCCAAATATTTGCGACAGCAAAAAATAAATAAATTTCAAATCCAATCTCAATTTCCAATTCAAATTCCAATTTTTCAATTTCAATTTTCAGTTAATATTTTTTCATCGCTGGGCCAGAACATGCATATTCGGCAGTAGTCATTCTGCAGTCCGCTTTTCACCGACCGTCGCCAATCCATTCATTCATACTCGGAACTCGGCTCGAATCACAACACTTTCCTTGTGCGGAGACATTCTTACCGTAGTCCCATAAGAGCCATGCTTTAGATTTGAAACTACCTGGTTTTTTTAACGTGGTTTTTACAGCAAATTTTCGCACCAGCGTAGAGGCCCATGGCCTGCGGCAGGCCGGCTAGGTAGCCTTTAACCAGCCATCGAAGGGAGGGGGTGGGGGGGTGGGGTGGAGGTTTGTCAGTCGCCAGCTTACATTCACAACGGTAACCTGTGTTTTCTAGTAATGTGTGTGTGTGTTGTCGTGTGTTGTGTGTTCATCAGTGCCGTATAGTGTAGTGACGTAGTCAATAATAAATTATAAAATAAAAAATGACGTCAGTAGTTAGTGAACTCATAAAAAACAGTTTTACAAGAAAAACATTGGACGATGATGATGATGATGTCAATTGAACGAGACATGGTTCTTGAAATGGACAATTTTAATGAACTAGTAATCGACCGATTTTCAAAATTAAAAAATCGAAGGATGGATTTTGTTTTAAAACAATGAAGTTGAAACAATGAGTGGTGAGCAGGGCGAGGGTCGACGGAGTGGAGATGGGAAAGAAAATCTTTGGGTATGTAATTTTACAATTTTACATAGTATTATTTTACTTTAAAAACTTGTTTTATCGGTAGAGGAATTTTATCTGTGACCACCTGAATATTGTAGTATATTACTATGAAACAGCATGTCGGTAAACATAAAAGGAATTTGGCGAAGTCTAAAGCCGGCAGAACACACGGGCAGGGGATCGAACTCGCGTCTCATAAGGAGTTTTCACTGTAACAATTACGTTCTGGTTAACCATTTTGAGGGCAAGATACTCCCTGAAATCACGTTTCAGGCCATCAAACATAATGCAGGTCCAAAAAAATTTTTCGCCTTCGGCGAAATTGCCTCCGGCGGCTCGGGCCTTCGCCCCAGACCCCAGCTGTTCCGCGCCACCTCGTTACGCGGAATAATATTTACATCTGTGCACCTCCACAATCTGAACCCACGAGCCGCCCCTGCGTGCAACACGACCCGAGTACGGCATTCCCATAATGTTACATACCAATAAGTCTTTAAGGTCTTGACCGATTTAGCTGAAAATTTGAAAAATAGGAGAGAATGTTGTACTTATTGACCCTGCAAAATTTCATAACGATCGGAACTTTTTTTTTTTTTTTTTTTTTATAACCAACGATCGGATTTTGTTCAAAAACTATACAGCAACCCGCATAGGTGGTATGTACATGTGTAAAAAATTTCAGGTCGATCAGAGAAACGGGGCGACCTGTATCGAAGCAGTAACAAGAAAAAAAAAACAAAAAAAAACAGACATTCGAGCCATAAGAGTCAAGTGGAGACGCTCGCTACGCTCGCTCAACAATAATCCCATCTTCTCTAACTAGGTAGATTGGAGTTAGGACAATTGTGAAGGGATGTTCGAGAGATGTTTAAGAAGACTCAATCCATTGCATTCGCATGCATTTACGATGAGGAAAACCTGAGAAACTTAAGTCAGGATTGCCGGTCACGGCGGGATTTGAACCCGGGACCTGCCGCTCGAGCCAACACTGTCGGTGATATTTATTTATTTGATTTAAAAAAAATATTTATGGGTTGTAATAAAAATATCACCGTCATCTTACAAACTATGAAGCTGATTTCCAAGGGTATCTTGGTATTAAAGCAACACCAAACTAACAACTCTTTCGACGCCGACTCCATTGATGAGCGAATAATGATGAACTAGCGATCTGTAATAATTGTAATGAGGACCACTGATTGGCCATATTATTCACGAATGACTTCTGCATCTACAAGGAAACATGAACTGGAACCTAAATAATTATTAATAAATACATTTCTTTCCAGTTAAATGTCTTAATAGTTGTATCCACGGATCAAAAATCTCTAGCACAAATCCGAAAAGAAGTTCACAAAAAATATTTTAAATGTATTTATTAGAGGATCTTGATTCAAGGTGGAGTAGAGGAATTGATAAATTTCCGAGTTCATGTGGTTCTAAATCACATATCTTAACCCATGATCCGACAATGTTCTTCTTTAAATTATTGGTCCCTGACCTAACCCCTCAATTCTGATAGCTTTTCTTCAGAGTCCTCTCCCCAATAACATTCGTGTTTCCAGGTAGCGGCCATCTTGCGAGAGGTCCATTACCTGAAACTGACGGACCAAGAAGGGATTCCCGAAGAAGCTCTGTTGATATACGAACGCAGCGACACGTTCAGAAAGTACACGTCAAAACTCAACCAGACAATACAATGGTAAGTTCAGTTTTCAACCCAAAATATTATATTTTTAACCGAGAAATCCAAAACACATTTCATTGCCTAAAGCTTTATAGAGAAAACTTCATGTATTCATCTTAGTCGTAAAGCGACCTCATTGTGTGACTTATGAACAATGTATGGGGCAATACTTCTTTGGCAAAACGGTTACACACATTTTTAGCATAAGCCTATTTATGAATTATTATTCATTTCAATCTCTAACACTATTTTAACGACATTGCCAACAATATGAAATAAACATATAACATTTTTTATGTATCGGTTTGTTTTGTAGTGGTGGTATTGATATTTTGCTGTCGAAGTTTCAAAGATCATTTTGTTTTCTTCTCCAAAATAAAAAATGTCATCAACGGGTAGCGAGACATGTTATAGTTTTAAATATAAAACATTTCACAAAGATATGATATTTTGGTTATGGTATTATATAAGTAGCTAATAATGACGTATGTTTAAAAAAGGGGTTATGTTATTGTTTTAGGTACAACAAAGTCCTACGCAACAGTAAACCAGTCGAGTTTCAGTTAGTGCAACAACAAGTGGAAGAGATTGACCAGTTGGTGGAGCAAGGACAGACCACTCTCAACTGGAACTCCCAAGGTGAGTACTCCAATCACGTGGTGTACTTTACTATACAACAACATGGCCGCACTCCTCGGAGAACACTGGGAGACAAATACCTTCTTGCTCTTGACAAATAGTTCTATCGACGAATATATTTGTTCTTTTATTTAAAAAAAAGAAATCGTATTTTCAAAGTAATTTATTAACCCTGAAGTTCATAAACTATTGTCTATATGCTGTTAGAAACAAAAAGAACTGCGCAAATTTTGGTGATGAAAGGAAAGAGTTTAGCACATAAATTCGTAAACTTTCAAGAAATTTTGTAAATATATAATTACATAATTAATGTTTATATTTGTGTGATTTGGTTGGTCGGAAAACACTACAATAGGTGGAATTGTGATACAACTCAGAAATTAAAAATGTCCATCCCAACCGGGGTTCGAACCCGGGTTTTCCATATTCCAGGTAGGCGCCTTAGCCAACTAGACCACTGAGGCGGTAACCATTTAACCTCTGAATTGTAGTGGAATGTGGAAGACCCGGGCTCGAACACCGGTCGGGATAGGCTTTTTTCATTTCTGAATTGTAATAAGTAATTAAGATGTTACATTACAACTTGACAGAGCACTAATTATATTGTCATGAAATCGTTGGATTTCATGGTTTTTCTGTGAGTTTCATATTTAAATTATAGTACATGTGGATACTGGTTTTGGGCTTTGATTATGGCTTGCTATGATGTAAACTGATGTTTACTTTGAATGTTTAAACTGCATATTTTATTTGTTTTGGAGCTTGGAGAATGTGGGGCAAGTTTATACTCAAGAGAAGCAAGTAGCTTGAATGTTTTGCAAGTGCGACAAATTATTAACAACATGGACTAGATAATGTTATTAGACTTTTGCTGAATAAGTTTTTATTGAAGAAATTATAACATTATTTTGAAGTTCTGTTGAATAACTAAATTATACAAAAACAGCTGAAATGCAACGATTGCATTTCCTATGGAAACTTGTTGTTTTGGAAATGATTGAAAAGAGGTGGGCAATCGAAGCGAAGGGGGGGTCGAGAGAGTGACGCCGAACGACCAACTTGGGAGGAAGGCAAAGGAGAGAGCATTGGGACCCGTTGTCGACGTGGGATCAAGAGGAGTCGAACCCAGGACCTACGACGCGGGAGACGGAGGACCAGCTGGAAGCCAACCAGAACTCTACCAGTGTAACTCGATAAACGGTAGGACCAAAATGTCCAGAATATAGGTTTCATTAAGATGGGTAGAGTCATGCGTAGTAATTATAGCCATTAACACACACGTCAATAGTCATTGCTTAGGCTCGCCAGTAATCAAAATTCATTAATTTGTTAATAAAGAAGCAAGTGCCTGTTGATTGAGATGTATTTATCATTGAAGAGTGTAACCCCTAAACAATCCTAGAACAGACGATCCTATTGGTACTAATTGAAGGAGATGTATGTCTGAGTCATGCTACGTTCCCCAAACAAGCAACATAAATCTAATAATCTGCATCTTCTTATCTCATAACGCTCTAAGCTTTCTAACATGGTGGAGATTAGCGCCGTGTCAAATAGGTTTTATCGATCTTCATGGAAGATCTAACTGTTTATTAGGATCTGTTTCTGGGTTATGCATATAAGCATTCATTTTATGAATGTTTGTTTTATTAATTTAAATAAATTATGTGGTCTAATCAGGCTTGCTTTGATTATCGCATTATTTCATTGTATGAAATATGTTATGACTGGCTGTAATAATTTCACAAAGTTTGAATTGCCGACGTTATGTTTATTAGTAGGACAAGTGTGTGGTAATACTACTATCGTTTTTTTTTGCAATGTCGTGTTTTTAGCTACGTGTGTTCTAGTTTCTACTATGATTATGCATAGTTGGCAGTTATGTGTTTTCTTTTGCTGCAGTAGTTTTCTTGTTTTGAATGTTGAAATTTATTTTAAGTTCTAATAACTAATTTTCTTTTGTGGTCTTAAAATTTTAGATTTGTTTCGATTTCGGGTTTTTATTGGGTTCCATGAGTAATGGGCTGTCTGATAGAGAATTTAGATTTGCGTGTAGAGAAGCAGGTGTGCCAAGTTCATGTTTTGTTGTTGACAATGTTGTTGAAACTATACATCGTTATCTAAGGCTGCGTTTGAAAATATGCGTCCTAATTTGGTTGATAGCATGTTTGCTTCTGTCAGTCATATTGTTGACGGTAGTAATACTAAGTTTACTAAGTTGATTGAAAAGTCGGTAGAATATCTTGCATGTACTGATATAGTACAGTGTGGTAATGTAAACAATGTTGTTATAGACGATAAACCTATTGATTCCTGGGAAGTCGCTACAATGGCGTCTATGCGTAGTGATGTTGAAGATAACATGTTGGTCACTATAGGCGATTATTACAGGAATGTTGCTGTCAAAGTGTGTGATGTTATAGCTATACGTGCTAGAGACATCTTGAAGATACTGGTCAAAATTGGAGGGGCCGAGATTCCTTCATTGGTTGATTCAGGAGCGGGAATTTCGTGCCTAAGTCGGAGTATAGTGGAGAAGATCTTATGGTGATGATTTACTGTACAAAATTATTGGTTTGCTGTGTTTCTGTTTGTTGGCTGAGATTTTCTCTGAAGTAGCATTCCCATTATGCCGAATGTGAATGCCTGGGAAGGCCAGACAAAATTGTTGGTTAACAGCAGGAATATTTAGTGCATCAATGTTTTCATGTAAATATTGTTGTTATTTTAGTTTAGGATCTTTGTTGTATAGGAGTTTGTATATTCTGCTGGAAGTTTGTTTTAATGTTGATTGTTCTTATGAAGCTAGTTTTGTGTAATATATAAATATGTAGTTATAAATATATATATATATAGTTATATTTTTTGTGTTTACTGTTATGCACTTGTTGTAGTATTTCACTAGCTGTTGAATGTTTTTGTAGATAATTGCAATTGTGAAGTTTTCTAAGTATTTTGTTTATTTTATTTTGTGCATTGTTAGGGTTTTTTGTTATTTGGTTTATATTCTGTAGTGATGGCCAGTGGACTATACTTTATAGGTTTATGCTGTAGTATATCACGAAGGGGAATGTTACTTGTTGTTGAGCATCTGTTTGACAATGTTGTGTGGGCGTGGTTCACGAATTGTGTTTCCGGTTGTGTGTGGTTGTTTTAAGTTTGACTGTGTGTCTTACGTTCTGGTGGTAGCTACGGTCGGGTTTATCCTGGATTATGTATGCTGCGGGATGATGGTTTGAGTTATGTTTTAATGTTTTTTTTTCGGATTGTTTCTGTGGATATTTAATTTGTTATTTTCGATCTTGTGGAACGTCTGTTATGCTGGGGAGTGCACGCCTTGGTATGATGGTTGATTGTGTGGTGGTTCGGAGTGTTTAGTTCTTTCGGAATGTCTTAGCTGGCTATTATTATTGTAGGTTTATTTAGGCTTATTATATTATATTATATTTAGGATTAGCATATTATATATTATATTTTTAGTTTAATTGGTTTGTTTGGACATTCTGTAGGGTGTTTGGCCGATGTTTGCTTGTTGAGTAGGTTTGGGTTTTGACTATGGGTTTCACAAGGTTGATCATTTCACGTTATGTTTTTCATATGTGACTGAAGATAAAAAGGGTTCGAATGTGAGGTGGAAGCTTTATGCTTAATGTTGGTGTTGTTGGTGTAATTGTTCATAAGTTTGTTGGTAGAGCAAGCGTTCACGTTGGGTTGTTTTGTGATGTTTAAATTAAATGATTCAGCTTATTGTTTTCTGTTAAAATTTGGAATTGAGAGTTATGTAATTTATTTTATTTTTTATTATTATTATTATTATGATTCACTGATGGTATTGTTGTTTTTCCGTATTACCATGTTTTTGAGAAACAGTGTTATAAATTTTATGATTTTTGTGTGAACAATCACTAGTTACTACTGTATTATTTACTGTCTGGTCTTGAACTTGAATTTTTAAAGCTGAACTTGCAAGTTATATTTCATGACGTATGTTGTAGTGGTATGACATAATGTTGAGTTGTCAGCTTGGCTGATGTCCTTGAATGGTTACTGTTGTGTATACGTTTCTGTTGCAGTTTAACTAGGTCATGGACTAAGGGCTACACGGGAATGACCGTGTTGAAAGAGCGGTGGCTGGAGTTTGTACCAGAGCTCATCGACTCACTTTGTACGAGGGCCTTGCTGTTGGGATTTTCAGAATTTTGGATTCAGTGACCAAGAACTGTTAGTTTTTGCATTTATTATGACCTTATTTTGTTTAATTTATTCAATGTTTGTTTTGTATTTTGTTTTGAAAATTATGGTTTTAAGTTTGTATAATTGTTTTATAGACTGATTGCAATTGTTTTGTTTTTTTTAATTGTATTGTTATATTTGATATTTCTGAAGGTCATTATAATTTTCATTTAGAGTTTTGTATATTGGTCTATGGTAAGTCTAAGTACAGATTTTTGACGTGTGGTGTTGTTTCAAGGGGGGGTAATAGGTTTTGATTTTAAGATGGTAGGGTTCTTGGTATGGGATTTCAATGTACGAGAGAAGATGGATTTTGAAAAAGGATGTACCTGCCAGGACGGAAAATTGCTGGGGGGATTTATAGTACTCTGGTGGTTTTTCGTTCGAGAAGAGGTATGAAGATATGTTTCCTGATGGAAGGGGGGAAGAAGATGTATGAAGATGTGTTTATTCTGATGGGAAGACTAAGAAGATAGTTCTAATTTTTGGAGTTATGTCAAGATTGAAGATGTATTATTTTGGAAGATGCTGTGAACCTTGGCTGGATCACTGTTACAAGTCTGTCGACTTGAGCTAACTGGGGGGGGGTGTCATGAAATCGTTGGATTTCATGGTTTTTCTGTGAGTTTCATATTTAAATTATAGTACATGTGGATACTGGTTTTGGGCTTTGTTTATAGCTTGCTATGATGTAAACTGATGTTTACTTTGAATGTTTAAACTGCATATTTTAGTTGTTTTGGAGCTTGGAGAATGTGGGGCAAGTTTATACTCAAGAGAAGCAAGTAGCTTGAATGTTTTGCAAGTGCGACAAATTATTAACAACATGGACTAGATAATGTTATTAGACTTTTGCTGAATAAGTTTTTATTGAAGAAATTATAACATTATTTTGAAGTTCTGTTGAATAACTAAATTATACAAAAACAGCTGAAATGCAACGATTGCATTTCCTATGGAAACTTGTTGTTTGGAAATGATTGAAAAGAGGTGGGCAATCGAAGCGAAGGGGGAGTCGAAAGAGTGACGCCGAACGACCAACTTGGGAGGAAGGCAAAGAAGAGAGCATTGGGACCCGTTGTCGACGTGGGATCAAGAGGAGTCGAACCCAGGACCTACGACGCGGGAGACGGAGGACCAGCTGGAAGCCAACCAGAACTCTACCAGTGTAACTCGATAAACGGTAGGACCAAAATGTCCAGAATATAGGTTTTTATTAAGATGGGTAGAGTCATGCGTAGTAATTATAGCCATTACACACACATCAATAGTCATTGCTTAGGCTCGCCAGTAATCAAAATTCATTAATTTGTTAATAAAGAAGCAAGTGCCTGTTGATTGAGATGTATTTATCATTGAAGAGTGTAACCCCTAAACAATCCTAGAACAGACGATCCTATTGGTACTAATTGAAGGAGATGTATGTCTGAGTCATGCTACGTTCCCCAAACAAGCAACATAAATTTAATAATCTGCATCTTCTTATCTCATAACGCTCTAAGCTTTCTAACAATATTTCGGTTTGTTTTTTTTCTTTTTCTTTCCTTTTCTTTTCTTTTTTCTTTTCTTTTCATTCCCCACCCTTTTTTATATTTGATTCATTCATAAATTGCATTAAATATCCTTTTTATTTGTTATCAAATTTGTTGAGTTTTTAATGCATTGTTGTAATATTACTATTTCAAATATTACTTAAATGTAGTTCATTGTTGTGTCTGCATCTATGTAATTAGATTTATTTAGTTGTCCTCCTTTGTAAATCAGTTTTTGTAACTGAATAGGATAGACGTTAAATAAATAAATAAAAATAAATAAAAATGCCATTAAATATCACAAGTTAAATCCGTGTGTGGTGTGTACAGAACTGTGGCAGTACATCGAACGTCTGCATCACCTTGTGTACAGTCTGGAGCAAAGAGTGCGACACACTCAGGTCAACGTGGAGCAGATAAGCACAGTCATGTCTCAGTGGATCAAAGTGGCGGTGTTTGAGCGGAAAGACGGGAAGAAAGACACACTGCTCTGCTGGGAAGATCGGGCAGAAGCTACAAAGAAACGGTGTGTGAAATAACATTATGTATGCACTTATTTGGATGGTAACTTAACTATAAAATACCCACACCTAAAAATCTATCAACTTTAATGTGCTCACTAGAAAACATTCAAACCATCCTTGGTCCATAAATTGTTTATGGATCCATTAAAGAGTTCAGGTGCATAATGTGATCCATAGTACCTTCATTGCAAAGGTAAAAAATTAATATTATTTTATTGATTAAAACTGTGCATAACTGTTAAGTGTGAACTTTCTAAAACCTAACAATTTTTCTTCCAGATACAAAGAGATCTCCAGCGCGGCAGATGAGATCCACGGCCTCTTGAAGCACAACATGGAGCTCTTTGGAATGTCGGAACAGAGGGATTCCCCTGCTTGGCTGAGCTACGTGGGCTACATTGACGGGATAATCTCGGAGTCACTGCTACGGACTGTCGGGTGCAGGTGAGTAGAGAGCCTAGATAAGCAAACACCAGAGAGTGGCCATACATTACTTCCGGCCGCCATTTGCCAAACAATTTTCTTGTTTCGTGAGCTGTCGTAAAGTAAATTAATGTGGCTTGAAACAGACTTGAAAAACAAATCTAGCCTACAACAGACCAACTTTTTTACGTCAGTTTCAAGTCAAATTGGTTTACTTTTACTGCGGTTGTCGAAACTAAAACATGATTTGGCCAAAACATGGCAGCCGGAAGCACTGTATGACCTCTCTCTGGTGTTTGCTTATAGGCTCTCTACAGATGAGGTAGACTTGGTTGGGTCGGGATCTGACGTGAAACGTGGACACCGATGACTAGCAGTCGGTCAGCGAATACAAACACTCGCATTAATGTAACAAGAACTGTCTCCTAGATATAACATCTAGCTCCATCTTTTTCTGCTTGACCATGCAACAAAAGTTTATCGTGTCTTGGAATTCGCCATGAACGCTCACGAGAGATCTCTTTTGTGCCAGTGTATTCACCCCAGAGCTTTCCGTTTGTATTTTTACCTTATATCGATTATAGGTAAATGAAAGAGCTGTTTCTTATAGAATCTGGTTTACCGACTGGTTTTCGAGGAGTAGAGGTACAGTTCAAATTATCCACTTTGCACCGATTATTGCGAATTCCAGGACAACAGTCAATATTGTGCACATGGACAAGCAGTGATTTGGTGAAAGGAAGTGATATCAAAAGTTAGGGAGAAGCTCTTCTACCCCTACTGACCGCTATATTACGTATTTCTCTCTGACTTTGATATGCACAAAACAGACAGGTAAATCGTCAAAACTAGTACTTGGCCATTTAGTTACAAAACGGTGAAATGAGCACAAACTTAGCTGGTGAGTTTCAAATAAGAATCTCACTCTTTCATACGTGACAATATTAGGGAGTTTTGAATTTTTGGGCACTACAACTATGACTTCTGGTAATATTGACTGAAGGGTTTTTATTAAGGTTATCCTCAATCAAAATGCAGTGCAAGTATAAAGTGCCAGTGCATATGCCCATTCCCTCCCCATATTCCTCACACTCCCTGTATGGTTATAGTTGCTCTTGGAGATGGTCGATTCGTCCCAAGGCAGGGTTCCTACTAACATCGTGTTTACTTCACGTTCACAGTCTTGGTTACCTGGCCGAGCACATGGACCCTCTGAACAACCTCCCCGCCCTGTTCGAGGCTCAGCTGGAGCTTCAAGAACCTGACCTTGTGTTCGTGCCCTCGCTTGACCCCGAGCAGGAGAGTTCCTTCACTAGCCTCGTGGAGGGTCTCATCAACGACATCACCAAGATGGGTAGCCTCATACCGAGGGTCATTCATAACCACGCCGACCCGCACTACCAGGTATCTAGCAGGAGTATCTATAAGTTTTAATTTTTGGTAATCTCAAATGTATATATAGTCGATTCCCAAATCATCTTAATTTTGTTATATATTATTATCACAACTGCTGTCATTTCAGTTTATAAATTTGAATACTAAAAGAGTTAATATAAGTAGCTTTGGAATTACACAGTACATTGACATACAACTCTAAATCAAACTTTCACTAAAATAATTGAAATAATTTATATAAATGTACAGGAGATAGATGTTTATACAGCGATTCCTCTTCAATTTCAGCTGGAAATGGAGACAAATGAAGATATCCGGGAGATGAGGGTGGAAATAATACAGGGGGTGAAACAAGTCATGGGAGAGGTAATAATAATTTGGTACCATGCACCATAACGATCTTTAACACACAACGTCATTAGAACCAACAAATTAGCAATAATTGCTTATCTGCGATTGGAACATGGCATAACATGTTCTTCTTGGCTATCTGTAACTAAAAATCAAAAAATGAAAAGTCATCCTATCAGAACTTTAATACTATTCTGTAGTATAAAAATGAAGATAATTATAAAACCAAGACTCTTAGACCGGGAAGATATAATTAATTAACACAAACACACGAACAATAACCACGGTCAGAAAAAAAAAAAAAAAAAAAAAAAAAAAAAAAAAAAAACACTTACCAAAACTTTTCGGAAGCTCCGCTTCCTTCCTCAGACGCGAGGGAACAGTTCCCTCGCGTCTGAGGAAGGAAGCGGAGCTTCCGAAAATTTACGCACTTTTAGTAGGCTAAGTGTTTTTTTTTTTTTTTTTTTTTTTTTTTTTCTGACCGTGGTTATTGTTCGTGTGTTGTGTTAATTAACTATTCTGTAGGTTAAATAAACTATTGGGATTCACATGGCAATTTAATAATCTTAATTGTAAATTCAACAATTTATTCGTTCTACTTTCTAAAAAGTAAGTTGTTGATTTTATATTTTGTTGCTTAACGTCTCTTTGCTAAGACAATTGCTGTGTCATTTAAATTAATTTTAAATAAAGAATTAAAACTTTTAACACTTACATATTTTAAAAAATGTGTCTATGGATAACTCGCCATTAACTTGAAACGCACTTGGCCTAGGCTATTTGTGTGGTTTGTTTTACTTCCTGCGTCAATTTGAAGTGTTATATTAATGATCCCTAATAGTAACATACAGTATAATGTATTTCTTATGCCTACCGACGAAAAGTGACAAAGACTGTGTCTGATTCATATACTTAAACCGGGTGTTCTCTGTTAAACAATAAATGTAGCGTCCCAAGCAGGAACTGTGAGTATAACTGTCTCTAAGTTATCGAAGTTTTGAGATGTGCCTAAAATGCTTAATTTTGAATACACTCCCGTTGAGGCGAGCGAGTTCAGTAGCAGCTTCGAGAACTACTCGTACTTATGGCTGGACGACAGACATACCTACATGGAGCAGTTCCTGGAGTACGGCAGGCAGCTCACTCCCGACGAGATGGACTTGCTGGCCCAGGAGGATCCGGACGGCCCGAAACCCAGTCCACCGTCCATGGACCTCTTCAGACAACAGGTGGGAGTGGTTTAAATAAACACATTTCAACTTTGGAACTTGATTTGTGCACTCCTTATTTTGCAGCTCTTCGTCGAAGCGGAAATAAGTGCAGTCATGTTTACCTGTAATGTGGTTCCAATGAAAGAATGCAGATAGCTCGAAATTGTTTTCCCAACGTAACGACTTTGTCAACTCTATTCACGCTAGCTCAGCGTGGATTTAGCACAGAGAAACTCTGTGATCTATAGCACATGTAATTTTTGCTTTTGTTGGTAAAATATATTTGTCTTTCATACACAAAGGCAACATTCCTTTTAGCGCGCAATCGGACTAGTTTTTTTTATAAAACCAAAAGCACCCTATAATCCATAGCGCTGCCAATAATTGGACACCCGCACAGAAATATGCATATCACCATGGATCATCTTATGCATCTCTTGATGTGGCAATGTGAAGTTACGCGAGTCTGGTGAAGCGTGTGGCGGAATGACAAGGGTATAATTACTACATGTATTATATTCTGTTTCTTTAGTGAGAATGGTTTGCTCATAAGTGTAACCCCAAACTTGAACCTTCTCCAAATTTTGATTTGGTATAGTACACAACATTATAAGGCAGTGACATCGGTATGAAGCATGAAATGAATTTTCAAAATCTTTATTCTGTGAATAATTTTGATATTTCGTGAAATTGACGGTCCATGTGTATGGTGTGATGTCTGTGTGGTTGTATCTTTCTGTCTGCCAAGATTCTACAATCTAAAAGCACATAATCAATCAATTTCACTTGAATTCTTTAAAATTTCAATATTTGGTAAAAATAAGGTTTTAATCTACATTTCTAATCAGAACAACTAGTAATAATATAAACAATTATATAAATTTAATAAAATTCCTCACAAACCATATCGATATTTTTTTCAATATGTTGGGTTGATCAGTATCAAAAATGTATTTTTTTTTATAATAATGGAAAATTTCATTTAAAATTTGAATAATCTTCATCTTAGTACGAAATTTCAGACAAAAAAGCAACAAATAAACAATTAGGAAGAACCATTTGGTAGGAATTGTTAGGTCTAAGTTAAACTTAAAGTTGACAACCTTACGATAAATTTGCTGGAACTGTTTTCCGTGCCTCAGATCGACATCTACGAGAACCTGTGTTCAACTGCTGAATTGTCCACGTGTTCAACTGCTGGTTCCAAGTGGATCTCCGACCCTTCAAACAAGCTCTGCTCAACACTGTTCGGAAGTGGGGCAACATGTTCAAGCAACATCTGGTCGACCACGTGACAAACAGGTACATTATACCACATGTTTACTTGCTTCTTACAATATAACCACAATACATTATACAGAACACCATTAGATCATACTCATATTAACCACAACATTGTACCCAAATACTTCTTTCAAAGTCTATTTTGAATTTTGTCTTCCCAAACGTTTTCCCAAATTCCTTTTACTAAACTATTGTCTTGCTAAATACACAGAAGCGGACATAGTTTCATTCTCATCTGTTTTGAACAAATATGTATCCACACTTTTCTACTTGGCAAAGTTATTCCTCATGAATTTGACTTACTTTTAAAATTTGCATTCACTTGTGCTAGCGTCATGTTACAACAGTTAATGTACCACGTCAATCGACCTCTAGTCTTTTGAATTTTGAATCACATCCCACAACTACTATTTTCATTGATTATAGCGTTGCCCGCAGATGAATCGTGCCAAATTATTCGGTAGTTATTACCTATTTTAAATACTGATACCGGTTTGGTCTTGGTTCGATTGTCGATGACGATGACGTAATGATTTGCTTTAAATTAATTCGCCAGGGTGAAATATAATTATTTTACAACTCTACACACAAATTTATTTATTTTCTTCAACTATTTCACCAGAACATAGCATGTTTTGAGGGTGAACCCGAAAGCTCATTTTCCGGAGTCAGTGGATCCACCAATTCTCCAAAGCTCAACAAAGAAAATGTTTTACTCTTTAGGCACTTGGGCTGTTGTTAAAAGGGATCTGTCAAATTAGCTTTTTGGACTTTACTGTTTTAAACCCCTGATGAGACACGATGCCTCTCCGCAGCCTATTTTGAGTTGGCCCCCTTCAACAAAGGGAAAGACGGGGGGCTACCCCAAAGTGGTCGGGAAGGTACTACCGCACCTCTTTCAACGCCCAGGGGGTCCCTGATAAAGGTAAAAAGCCCCGCCAACCCACCACGGCCGGGGATGTTTGTTTCCAAACTAAAAGGAACCATTGAGCTGCTAAAGTTCTACGACCATTTTTTTTCCCGAAAAGTAAACCTGCTTTTTACGGTAAGAAGTTACAAAAAAAAAGGGCCCATTAAATATTTTTATAATTTTCCCGTCAAATACTTTTTATTACCTTACCTTCCAATATAACAAAAAATTTGGCCCAAAATCAATGTGCTTTTTTTTGGTAGTTTGGGAAAGAAATTTTTTATCTTTTTTTTTTCCCGTTTTGCCCTGGAGAAAAAAATTTGTAGCAAAGTACTTTTCCCAAAAACCACTACCCACTCACTCCCCTTTGGGGGTTTTTTAAAAAAAAATCACTTTTTGGGAAAAAAACGTTTTTCTGAAAATTACTTTGGGTTGAAAAACTTTTTAAAAATTTGGCAAAAAAAAAAAAATGAAATTTTTAAAATGTCTGCTAACTTTAGTTAAACGCCCTTTTACAAAAAGTTTTTTAGGATATTTTAAACTTATTAACATTTTTTACATGTTTTTACTGCATTTACTTTCCCGTCCCTAAACTTTGGCCCAGCTTTTCTTATTAAAATTTTTTCAGCATTTTAAATTTGTGTTACTTAATGATAAAATACAAAAAAAAAATGTACAAAAAAAAATTAAAATTTGGTCCCAAAAAAAAAACCAGAGGGCCCTGTCTGCTTTGCGACTTATTCCGATCTACACGAAAACATGCCCAATGCAATCACGCGTTCCAAAACTTGGGGATCGAAAAGTTTTAAATTTATTGGATGGCGTAGCGACCCGAACCCAAGTTTCCTTTTTCACAAAACCCCGGGAAAAAAAATGGGAAATTTTTTTTTCCTTCTTTTTTCTTTTCTTTTTGTTTTTTTTGGCTTTTTTTGTTAACATGTTTCCCCGGCAAAACTGATCCCCCAATTGCGAAAAAATTTTTAAATGGAGCCTTTAAAATCTCTAAAACCTAAACTGCCCTTTTTTAAAGCGCAATCGCCAAAATTTTTTCCCTTACGAAAATGCAATTTTAACGATTTTTTTCGTTTTTTTTAAATTTTTTTCGATTTAAATATTACCTCATGCTTTTTTCGATTTTAATGTTTTTTTTCACAGAACCGAATTTTTATGAATCAAAAAAATCGTGTGAATTTTGAGCGCAATAAAAAAATTATTTCCCCAAAAAATTTCAAAAATTTTTACGGTTTTTTTTTTTTAAAAACAATTTTTTGCCTTATAAAAACCAGATTTTTTTATTCATTGAATGTTTTCTTTCACGAACCTTAACTTTTAAATTTTATATTTTCGGGGGTAAAATTTTTGGCGAAATGGGAAAAATTTATTTCTTTGAAAACGTAATTTTACATTTTTTTTTTTTTTTTAAAAATTACTTTAAATTAAAAAAATTAAAAATTAAAGTTTTTTTTTTAAATTTAAATAATTTAAAAAAAATTTTTCAACTAATTTATGATTTTTTCACAAGAACAAAAAAATCCGCATAACCCCTTGACACCATGCACCAATTAGGGCTCCCCAACAACGCGGCGAAAATTAAGCTTTTTTCCTAGTTAAATAAAAACCCTTTAAACCATTACTTAAACAGTAACGCCAAAAAATTTAAGGGCCCAGACTCCCGCGCAGAGAAAATGACATTTTTAAACACAAAAATTTGGCCTTTTTGGCGATCAAAATTAAACCGGGGGCCAAAGAACGTTGGAGTTCATTTTTCAGCATTTTCACTTTTTATTCCCGAAAAACGGGCTGAAACCCGGAAAAAATTTTTTTCACAGAGGTAATTTTTAAGGCACTGCCTCCAAAGGATTTCGCTCGTGGCTCCTCTTTTCCCTGCCTGTTAAACGCGCAACAGTTTTTTAATTGTTGCCCCTGGCAGCGCTAGTTACCCCCCCCCCAAAAATCTCAGTTTTTATTTGGGGAAATGTTTTTTTAGATTAAATTTTTAAAAATTTAAATTTTTAAATTAAAATTAAAATTAAACTGGGAAAGTCTGAATTTTAAAAAACACTAAGATGACTTTTTAAAAATCGTCTCAAAATTGACAAAAAAAAAAAACCCAAGTTTTGGGGGGACGGAACCTACGCTGGAAGGGGCAAATAAGAACTTGTTGCGTGGACAGGCAGGGAACGAGGAGAGCCACGAGCAACATCTAGGAGGCAGTGATTTTAGGTAAAGAATGAATATCCAACGTTCTTCCGGCCCACGCTATAATTTGTCGTATGGGTTAAGATTTACATAGTTATTAAAAATTTTAATTTTTTAAACCCGGTTGTACTTGTTTTTAAAGGAACGCCAGAGCTGGTGTAACACTAAAAGTTGCGGTGACAGTAAAGGCACATGTGGCCCCCCCTCCGGGGGGAAAGTTCCCCCTGCTCCGCAAAAAGTTTTGCCGGGGCTTCGACCCCAAACAGCCCAAACTACAGAGAAACTTTCAAAAATATCCATTATTTCAGGTAGGCATGAAGCTAAGCAAGAGTAGCCAATCATTTTTTTTCATTCAAAACTACGGGGTTTTCCCTTTAAAAATTTTGTGGTTGAAAATTGATTTGAATGATTGGATATTGCTTACGGTCTTATTGATGCACTTTGGCTTTTTTGGACTATGTGTGGAATAGATGGGGAATGAATTTTGACCAAAAGGGGGTTGAGGGAAAAACCCCGGGTTCCCGGGGCACGTAGCCTCCCCTTTTCGAAAAGTCCCAAAGGGGACCAAGGGCTTAACGTCCCTCCAAAGGAGGGTGTGCCCTTGACAGTCATATAGGTTCCTCCACAAACCCGGATTTCCCAAAGCATACGTCGGAAGAACGAAGCCTTTTAAACTAGTTTTCCCGAACCCTCCATCTGCTCTAACCAGCGGTAAAACGTGATTTTTTGGGGCGAGCGGTCACCCACCCACCCCAACAATGCCCACGGCTGCTTAACTTCGGTTTTTCGAGTGGGTCCCGGGGTTAAAACGACCTCGGCTAAACCGCGGGCCTTTGTTGTAAATTAGAAGTTAGAAAAGGCCCAACTTTTTATGCCGAAACCCTTCTAAGTATTTCATCCCTAAGGGTCTCAGCATTGCCATCCCGTATTAGATAACAAAATAACGTACATATGTATTATTAGTATTAAAATTGAAATTGGCCCGGGTACATTTGCTTGCATTACATTGCATGGTGTAAATGAAAGGGGTTTTTTTTTTAAATTTAGTAAGTATAAGGGCCCGGCCAACTGAAAGGCCAAAAATGTGCTACGCTAGCCTATGAAGCAGGGAGGGAAATCCACCCGGGTTTTGGGGTGGAACGACTTTGTTCCCCAAGAAACTAAACTAGGGGCACTAAACGTCAAAACAACACTGTCTTTTTTCCTAGAATCTGGGCTGACTGTTTCATGGGTAATGCGCTGCGGGGAAATTTGATGCGGTTGTTTAACGGAAAAGTCTGGTATCAAACCCGTGACACCCCGGGAAGGTGTTCTTTTTACTTTTTTTCCACAAACTATTCTATTCAGATTTACAATAAACTACCTCGAGATGCCATAAAGCTAAATGCTGTGAGCCGAAGTCAATTTGTCCCGTTTTTCATCGAATAACCTTAGATTTTTATCTTTCTTAGCTCTATGCAATAACAACAATAAATAATTTAAAAATATTAATTAATTAAGAAGTGAATTATATATCCCAGTTATAGCCACCATGAAATTATTTTCGTAATGATCAATATTGATTTTAAAAACCTTTTAAATGGGCATTTTGTGGGGGTAGAATAAATTTTTTAAATCAAAAAAAAAATGGAAAGAAAACCCGGATCTGCTCGGAAACCTTCAGAATACATATATTAGCCTTGGCATTTTTTTATAAATAAACCTTTTTTTTTGCTTCCTGCTCTTTAAAAACCCTTTTCCCTTTAAATGTTTTTTTTTTACTTTGGGCCGGGGAAAATTTTTTTATGAATAATTAGCTTGTGTGGTGTACAGGGGGCTCCCCCTGGGGCGTCTCATTGCGGGCGTCCCGGGTTTGCGGGCGACCTAGCGTCGCCCGCGAAAAACTACGTCAACCCCACGCCCAAAGAGCCGGGCTTTTGGTTGAGAAGCGAACAATAATCTCTGACAAAACGGCTACGCGGAATTAACACTTACACAAAAGTGGCTATATCTCGGTGTATGTTCGAAATACATACTTGAGCCTTGGCAGTAATATAAACAAACATTCTTGCTTCCTGCTCGAAAAAAATTTTTTTTCCCTTTAAATTGATTCATACTTTGGGCAGGAGCAAAAAAAATTTATAAAAATTACCCGCGTTGGCTTCGTCTCTGAAACAGGGGCCCTGCCTGCGAGTCAATTGCAGGCGAAAACCGAAACGGGGGGCGCTAAAGCGTCATAACCAGCACTGCTTGCCCTGTGTGGCTCTTTTGGTCTTGTTTTTTAGCATCTGCTTCCAATCAAAAGGGGTCCTGGTTCGTTCCCCATAGAAAGGGAATTTTTTTAAACTTCTGATTTTGGATTTTAAGCCCCATCAGTTTTTTGTCTTGGATTTTTGTAAACGGTGATTTTGGGAGCCGCCTAGCAACGAATACTAAAAATTTTCAGATTTTGTCTGAATGGGCTTTTTGATTCGGGCGTTTAAATTCGCGGGGGGTTTTCGCCCTTTTCCAAAAACCATTTTTTCTATATTTCCCAAAAAAAAAATAACGTTTCTTTGGTTGGTTATCGCCCCAAAATCGCCGGGATTGCGTGGGGGCCTAGGGGGTTTTCCCCTTATCGTTTTGGGAATTTAAAAAGCCCCCCACTAAAAATCAGTTTGTAAAAACTAAATGGGAAAGACTCAAAATACAATTTATTTTTTATTTTTTATTTAAGCGTTTTGGGGGCAGATGTTGTGTTAAAGGCGCGTATATTTGGGTAAGGGAAATTTTTAAAATACGACTACGCACATTAGCAAAAAATTCCCTAAAACTTTTGTGTTTTACGTCTATTCATTAACACAGCTTTTTACTTAAAAATTAAATTTTTTAAGCCCCAGTTATTCATAAAATTTGGATGAGCGAAACCCCAAAGATTTCAAACCCGCTCCCCCTGATAAAATACCCCGGGTTTTTTATTTTTTTTCTGTTTTGCGCTCAAACCGGCCCCAAAAAGGCCCCTTTCGAATCGAAAAACCCGCATTTGAGCCTTAAAAGGGGTTAAAATACATTTTTTTTTAATTCTAAGAAGCGTTTTATCATTTATTTTGGGAAATTTTCCCTTTTACAAACACTTTTTTTGTATGGGGGTAACACATTAAAAACCTCATTTTATATTTTTTTCTAAATTGCCCAAAATTAGAGTAATTTTTTTTTTGGGGTGGCACGCATACTCCCACTACTAAAAATTGGGTTTTTTATTAAAAAAAAAAATCGCTATTACATGCCAAAGTCAATGGTTTTGTTTTTCTAAATATATTTTTTGCTAAAAACCTTACATTTCACTATGTTTTTTTAAATTTAAATTAAATTAATTTATTTTTTTTTGGGTTTTTACAAAATACAGCTTGCGGGCCTTTTTAAACATTGAGAAACTAGGATAAAAATAAATTAAAAAACCCCTTTTATTTTAAAAAAAACTTTAAAACATATAAAATCATTAAAAACATTTAAAACTTTTTCAGTAAAAAACCCCCTTAGTGGGACAACAGTAAAAAACAGTAAACAACAAAAACAAAGGTTTAAAAATCAATGGGTTTAATGATATAATAAATAATGAAAAATTAAATTCCATCTACGTGAAAAAGGGATGGTTTTTAAGTCCGGGAATTTAGTAGAATAACGCCAAAGTCTGCTTTAAAGCCGAGGGGACCGAGTCTTTTTTTTAAATTTCCCGGTAACTTTCCCTTTCCCCTCCCCCTACTAAGGCTGGATCAGTCAGCACCCAATACCCTGGGCAAATAGTGGCAATTATGGCCAACATTTTAAGGGCCCCTTTTTAAAACCAACAAAACCCCAAAAACCCCTATCTTTTAATATAACTTTTTTTTCCAATAAATTTCTTTAAAAATTTTTTCTGGGTACTCAACAAAAATTACTCGCTCCCCTCGTCTAACAACGACTTTTGGCGTTTTCCTGGAAATAGTTGGCTAAGAAACTTTCCCCCCAAAAGGGGGGGAAAAAAACCGGGGTTTAAAACACGGCCCGGGGATGGTTATGCAATTTCTGGATTGTTTTAAAAAATAGTACAAATTTTTGAAATGCATTCCATTACTAGGGGAAACATACCCTTAGGAAACATTTAAAAGATTGAAAAGGTTTACCAATCTTTTCAGGGGAATTTTTTGGGTAGTTTTGTGCGCGAGATTTGTTAAAACCTTGGTCATCAGGGCTTTTCACCCCCTGAAAAACCCTGTTTTTGATACAAATTATTTCTTCAAGAACAAATCCGTTGTTGTTAAATTAAATCAGACTTTTTTTCATTTTATATTTAAATTTATTTTTTCCCTTTTGTTTTTTTAATTGGGGGGTTTTTCCGTTAAACTCGTACCGTATGTCTTTTTTAAAAATTTCCCACGGAATTTTTTTAGTGATTCGGTTTAAATTTCTAATTTTCCCAACACAAAGGCTAAAAAAAATTGTTGCCAGGCTGGTTTAAGATTACAAGTGTTACAAAATACTTAAAGCTACTTTTTTTTCTTTTTTCTTTTTTCTTTTATCAGGTTCGAATGCGAGGACCCCTACGACCTGTTGGATGGGACGAACTTCGAGATCAAGTCGTACGAGGACGAGATGGGCAAGATTCATGAATCGGTTCTTCGCTGTTTGAAGTCAACTTTTCCCTGACTTTAAACAGATGAAGCAATGTCGAAAGGGAATTTGGGGCGCATGCTAAAGGTACGAACACTGCAATACCAAATACATTAGCAGCAACAATATTCGAACTACTCAGGGGAAAATATGGCCAAAAACAGATAAAGAAAATTCTGAAGAAGTCTCAGGTCAAGTCACCGCCGCGCCACCAGCGTTACAACTACTACCAGATTTCGATAAAGCAGTTTCCCCGTTGCCCAAAAATTAAAAATTGGTCAACTCCATGTCCCCTATTGTGGTTTTAAGTGTTCCCAAATTTCCAACAGGCACTTTTTTAAATTAAAAACTCTGCGGAAACTGATTAAAATTTTCCCTTCTAGAGTTGCCCTTTAGATCGCGCTCGGGGTTCACATGTAAATTAAGGGGGGAAATACTTTTTTTTAAAGTCGAAAAAGGGAAATTCCTCGGGAAAACCTTCCCCCTTTCCCTCTTTTTTTCCCAAATAATTTTCCGGAAAAAACCGCCATTTTTTTTGCCATCACATTCAATGTTAAATTTGGGAAGAATTATAATTCCGAAGCCATTCTTGATATAGTATTTGTAAATTCCCAAGCATTAGGCCCCCCCTTTTGATCATTGTTGTAAACCGCACTGTATATTTTATAATTTAAAATTGTTGTGTCAGATATGCACAAAAAAGAAAAAATTTTCAATTGGAAGAAAACCCCTAAACTCTATCACCCATCCAACTCCAAAATTCCCATTGAAATTTTTTTTTTTTTTTAAATTTGGCTTGTGAAAACCGTTTTAGGGAAGTTAAATTTTTTTTCTGTCTTAAAAAGGTTTTCCTTATCTTTTTTTTGGGGGGGGGGAAGGGGATCCCCAAAAAGGGTTTCTATAACCCAACTATTTGATGCCTAAACCCCTTCACGGCTGAAGGAAACATTAGCACAGCATTTCAGATAGAACTGCCAAAGCCAATTTTAAATCATTTTAAACTTTTTTTAAAACCCTTTTCAAAACTTAATAAATTTTTTGGATCCTAAAAATAAAATTTTCCGATATTAAAACGGTGTTCTAAAAAAATTTTTACGGAAATTTTTTTTCCTTGTGTTTCTTATGAGTCGTGTCTTTTTGCAGGAGGCTTGCCCCCCAAAATCCCAGCTTCAGTTACATTTTACAAATCATCTAGGTCACGCAAAACAACTTTAAAATACATTATTTTATTCACTTTGTAAACATTAAAAATCACTTCAAAAAACACGTAGGCTTTTTAAAAAAGTTGTCTGTGGCACTATTGTGAGAGAAATACATCACACGTCGTTTGTGGAGCACTTTTTGAAGTTTTATCTTACTCTTGGCATTCTCTCCCCCAGAAATATAATAATACACCACCGTGTACGCCCTTATGTTGCAGCAACTCTGGGACTACGTCGACATCGTGGCTACGAGTGTCGAGGACTGGAGAGCCCGACCCCCTTTGGCGTAAATCGACGTCAAAGAAAAATGGACATAAAAGGGCAAAAAATTTGCCAAGGAGTTTCCCGGGGTTGAAAGGGAAATGAATGGATCATAGATTTCCCCTTTCATTCATCTTTCCCCTCCCACTTGGCGTTAAAAAAAACGGGCACTCAAGCCCAGCGCGTTTTTATTTTTATTTGTTTTTCTTGCCCATCAATTTTCATCATCTTATCATAAAAAAGTCATCTTGATTAGCCAATCACATTGCTTTGTGAAAGGCTCGTCTACTGTTTTTCCTACTCTCCTACTTTTTAGAGACTGGAGTACTCATTCAGGAAATGCTCTCATTTTTTTTTTTTAAAACTATCTTTTTTGGGTTTTTGGCATGATTTTTAAAAAATAGTTTTAAGTTAATGTTTGAAAGTCGAAATATAATTTTTAGTAACTTTAAAAACCCTAAAAGTTTTATTTCTACTTTTTGTTTTCCCTTTGTCACTTGCGGATATTTTGTAATTTCAGGGACAATAGGGGGGAGAATTTTTTTTCATCCCCAGGGTACGCCCCCAAACCTTTTTAGATAATACGTATGGCTAGTAAAACGGGCCATGTGCACAAAAGGGAAAATAAATGGCTGCCCTTCACTTGCTGAAGGGTTTTCTCACCACTGTATTTAAGATAAATAAACTTTTGTTATGTTTCTCATTTTGTCCAACTCTAAAACTTATTGCAGATTTAACTCTACCACGCTTTCCTTGCACTTGGCAACCATTGCACCCTAGACGCTGAGGTGATTCATTGGCTATGGTAAGTAAATCACCGCTAAATAAAAATTTTTTTTAATAAAATTTGCAAACAAAATGTTTTAAACCCGAAAAGTAATAATTGTAAAATTGATCATAGGTGCTGTGAAAAATTTTGATAATTTCATTTTATGAAAAAAATATTTTTTTTAATGTTGTTTTTTTCAAATAAAGGTAGAAGCATAAGGGATTGTATTTCTTTGCGAATAAATAAAATCAAACATAATTTTACTCAATAAGTATGGACAAAAGAAAAATTTAAATGTTCTTGTTGACGGGACGAAAATGATTTCGTAAAAAAAAATCCAACAAAATAAAAACTTCAGCTAAAAAAAAAAAGTTTGCCAAAAATTAAAACGAATATAATTTAAATTTGCGTGGTTTTCTTTTAATTTTTTTCGGTAGGCCAACATTTTTTAAGCCCAACTTAAATGTATAAACCGTGAAATGGCTTTGCCATTACCCCGCTTTTACCCAAAGGGCCAAAGGGCTAACAGGGATTTTACTAAAAAACGCCCAAATAATCAAAAATCCCCTAGGGGGGGCTTCAGCGAATTAAAAATGATTTTTGTTGCAAGGGTTTTAAATAAGCTTCTGATGCTGCGGGTTTGCTGGACCCCAAATTGGTTATTAAAAAAGGAAGAGTGATACAGGGAACCTTTAGTGTAATTGATGTAAAAAAATAACTCGCATAAAAGCCTACAGGGTGGGCTTATTCCCCTTTGATTTACGTCCCCCACTAAAATCAGTTATAAACTCATGGGTAACTCAAATACAATTTTTTTTATTTATTTTTTTTTCCCCCCGGGGGGGGGGGGTTAAACCCCGCCACATGAATTCAGTTTTTTACCTAAACGTGATTCTAAAAAAATTTACCCCAATTCCTGTTTTACACTTTGGGACAAGGGAGTTTTGCGAAACCTGGACACTTAAAACACCTTTGGAAAGCAGAGGTGAAGAAAAATTTTGACTTTCATTCAAGGCGGTGGGGGAGCTTCAAAAACCCTCCCATCAAGGAGGCTTTGGGCCCACCAGCTGATAAATCCCCCAAATTTTTCTAATATAGTGTTTTCTTATCTTTGTTTTTAGAAATTTTAAAAAAAAACATTTTCCTGCCCCGTAAAAAAAAAAAAGCCGTTGGCAGAGTGCAATGTGTACCTTTTGGGAAACGAATTTTTTGGGGATCAGAGTAGAGAAATTTTTGATTATTTGACATGGCCATGTAAGTAATTTAAACACTGTTTGCTCCCTTGAGAGAAAAAGATTATTTAAAAATGAAAAACGTTGAAAAAAAATATGCCCATTAACGTAAAAATAAGCCATTTTAGTTTCTAGTAAAGGGAAATTTCAAATGCACCAATATCATGAATTTTTTTTTATAACCACAGGGAACACTTTTTTGGTCAAGCCCCATCTTTTCTTTTGGGAAAAAGAGAACTAAATATTTCGGGGAAATATTTTTGGTGCCCTACAAAAAAAATAATAAATACTCTTTCCCAACAAGATGGGTTTTTGCGGGGGGGCGATCACCCAAAGACTAAAGGGGGGGGGGGGGGTGGGCGGTAAGCTTTTTTTGGGGGATGTGAAATTTTTGGGTTTTGGCTTTTTTTGGACTGCAATAGTTTTAGTTAAAAGATAAGTGGGGAAATTGACAATGGATAAGTGAAAGGGGGGGGGGAAGAGGGGGGGGGCTTAGTCTTTCAAAACTCTAGTCTAACCATTTGCGGGAAAGCTTGAATTGTCAGTTAGGGCTCCTTATAGCCAAAGGCGATTTTTCTTCTTCAAATTTGTAGCATCGTTAAGCGTAAAACACGATAAAATAAAAAATTACTTAAAAGGTTACAGTGATAGTTGACGGGCAATATTTGGGGTTTTGTGATATGGTCAAAAATTTCTCGTTTCAAAGCTGAGGGGGGAACCCCCCCCCTTTTTTTGGAAAATTTTTTAACTAAAAAGGGACCTTAAACACAAAAAAAAATTGGGAAAAAAATTAAATAGGGTTAAATTAGCTTTGAAAAAAAATTCGGAACGTCATAAGGTCATGGGGGGACGGTCGCCCCTCCCCCCCACCTCCGGAAATCCCCCTGTATCCCCTGGGTTGAGTGGTGTTTTTTTTTAACTGTACTGTGCAAGAAAAAATTTTTCTCGACGAGGTTCCCCGGCCCAAGCGTTTCTTCCCTTTTCTTAAATGGGGGGGGGCCCTTTTCATCCTCCCTGCTTCTCCCCCAAATTTTCCCCCTTTTTCCATCCCCCCCACCCCCCATTCACTTCCATCACCTGTTTCCAACGATCAACCTCGCTTTCTACGTCTCCTTTGATCAATCTTCCCCATCTTTCTCGTGGTCTTCCTACTTTTCTTTTACCTTCACCCTCTGCTCTAAAGTCTCGCTTGTATCCGGGTCCATTTCCCCCCTTTTCATCCCCAAAAACCTACTAAAACGTCAAACCCCCAATTTAAATTAAAGGTAAAAATTAAATAAATCGGTTGTAATGCCCAAATTAAATTTTTTGCCAACTAATTACATGTTACATGTTTAAATTTTTCTTACAAATTGGGTATTACTAGTTTAGGGGATAATTTTCATAATTAATGCATTTTTTGGCCCTTTTAAATCAGATATTATTTTCCTTTCGTTTTTAATAAAGTATCTAATTTTTATTAATTTACTATTGTTTTTGAAAACCCGGGGACTTATTAAATAGTTTTTTTTTAAAAAAAGAAAAAGTAACTATTTGAAAAATAAGGCTATGTAAAAAATTTAAAACACTCAATACAAAAAATATTTAATTTTAAACTTTACGAAATTAAAATTATGATTTACTATATTTAAATGAATCTCCCCCTAACAATCCTTTTAAATTCCCATAAATTTTAATTTTTTGAAAAGTGAATGATTAATTTAATATTTGTATGATTTAAATTCCCTATTTTAATGCACATTCTTTGTGCCATGGGGGGCGGGGGGGTTTTTAGCCGCATTTCCCACCAAAAAACCACTGTAAGTTTTCCACCCTCCTGTGTGTATTTAAATGGGGCCCTTTGCATAATAAAAACTAAACCCGAAAAACTTTTAAATTATTACAAAAGGCTTAAAAAATGTAAAAGAAAGAGAAATTTAATAATGATTTATAACATCTTCTAAGAAATAATGTATAAGCATGAGCAAATGTATTGTCTTGTGATCGAATCCCCAAAATTTTTTTAAATCAGGGTTTTGCTTTTTTTTATTATTTTAAAACCCAAAATTAAACGAAAAATTTTCAGCATTCAAATTTTATTTTTGGTTAAGAAAAACGCGAGTATTGTAAATAGGTACAAAGAAAAGTTTTTCCCTTTTTGGGGGCCGGGTTTTGGTTTTAAAAAGGGAGACACCTAAATTCTCTACCTTTTTATTACAAAAAATATTCAAAAAAAAAAGAATTTATGCAAAATTCCCTTTTTTTGGGTTTCCTGGGTAGCTGGGGTTTGTGTTTGGGGACGGGGTCGACTAGGGTTGTCGGGCTTTTTGGAACAAAATCTCCAGAGGGGCCGGAAGAGGAGGTGAAAAAATATCGTAGAAAAAGGGGAAAGGCCCCGGGGAATGTTTGGGGTTTTGTTCTTTTCAATGCCCCTTTTTGAATTTTACTGAAAATTTTTTGGAACCCCCTGTACGTACATAAACACTTAAATTTATTTATAACATCTTTCTTATTGAGTTATTAACACGGATTAACAAAGGGAGTACTTTTTAATAAAACCCTAAGAACTAAATGCACTCAAAATTGAAATTACGAAACTTTTTTAAATAATTGTACCCCGGAAAATTAAAAGGGGACACATAAAACCTCTAAAAGGAAAAGGTTAAATGGCCTAACATGAATTAAGTAGATTTACCTATTCAGTCATTAAAACGAAAATGTCCAGACAAAAAGTATTAAATTAACAGAAAGAAAATACCATACAACCAAAATTTTGGAATAAAAAATTTAAATTATGTCTGTTAAAATATAATTATTGAAACCCTTTCCCACACCCCCTGTCTAAAAAGGGAAATTTTTAAGGGCCCGGTACTGTTAATCACATTGCAGCTGTGAAGGAGATGTCAATGGAGAAAGTCCTCCGAGAACTCAACTCAACCTGGTCTCAGATGGGTTCAAACCAAAAAGGTTTCATACGGGACCGGTTTTACTCTGATGGGGCCCTACGGAAAGGGTTTTTGAACATTGGAAGAGAACCGGGTTTGGTTACAGTCGCCCTCTCCAGGTACCTGCAAGTTTTCACAGGGGGAAAGTTATCGGGGGAAAACAACCAAACAGTTTTTGGCTCGAGAGTTAACCTTTCGACTCTGATTGGGGGGGCCCCGGGGTGCAAATCCCACCCAAACCAAAACCCGGGAAATTTTCCTATTTTTGGAAGGGGGTTGGGTTGAAAATTTCCAAAAAAAGATTTTCCCCTTCAGTTCCCCGGGGTTTAAAAAAAATTTTTTTGGGGGGGGAATTTTGGCCAGGTGTTTTTTTTGAATTTTCCTTTTTCTTAAATTTTTCCAGGGTTTATTTTCGGACATTCCCCCTTCCCCAAAACATTAATCCTTCCCCCCCAAAATTTTTTAACCCTTTTTTTTAGAAAAAAAAGGGAAAAAAACCCCTTTTTGCGGGGAAAAAAGGGGGGAAAAAAAAAAAAAAAAAAAAAAAAAAAAAAAAAAAAATTAAAAAAAAAAAAAAAAAAAAAAAAAATAAAAAAAAAAAAAAAAAAAAAAAAAAATCCGGGGGGGGGGGGGGGGGTTAAAAAAAAAAAAGGGGGGGGGCCCTGGGGGGGGGGGGGGGGGGCCGGGAAAAAAAGGGGGGGGGGGGGGGGGGAATTAAAAAAAAAAAAAAAGGGGGGGGGGGGGCCTGAAAAAAAAAAAAAAAAAAAAAACCTTCGGGGGCCAAAAAAAATGGGGGGTATTTTTTAATTTTTTTTAAAAAAAAAAAAAAAAAAAAAAAACTTTTTTTTTTTATGTGGGGCCCAAAAAAAAAAATTTTGGGGGAAATTTTAAAAAAAAAACCTCTTTTTTCCCTGGTTTTAAAAAAAACGGGGGGGGGGGGGGGTTTTTAAAAAGGGGGGGGGGGTTGGGGTGGGGCCTTTCCGGGGGGGGGGGGGGGCCAAAAAAAAAAAAAAATTTCCTTTTAACCTTCTTTTAAAAAAACCCCGGGGCCCAACGGGTTTTAAAAAAAAAAAAGGTTTTTTTAAAAAGGGGTTTTAAAAGAAAAAAAGGTGGGTAAGGCAGTTTTTTTTTGGGGAAAAAAAAAGGAAAAAGGGGGCGAAAGGAAAGAGGGTTAAAATTAAAAAAAAAGAGTAAAAATGTACATTTGGGGTTTAAAAAATTTTAAAAGGTGTTTCCCATGCATCTTTGTGAAAAGTTTGAATTCTCTATGTGGATTTCAATCACAGGTTTTAAACTTCAAAACCTTGTTTAACCCCTCCAATTTCCCTTTCCGCCACTTCCTTTGGAAGAGGTGTCCGCCTGGCAGCAGAAACTCTCGATGGCCGACCAGGTGATCACCGTATGGTTCGAGGTCCAAAGGACTTGGATGGCCCCGGGGGATTCAACCCTTCATTTTTCTTCCGAGGACATCCGCAACCCGCTCCCTGGGGCTCGCAAGGGTTTTCGACAGCATCGATACAGAGTTCAAGGTGAGTCCCATGTCCATGTCCTTATAAAACCGGGAAACTTTGTCATATATTTTCCTCACTTTAACCAAAAAGGTTGGAAACTACAGGTTTATAACAATTTTTATTAAAGAAAATCAAGTATTTCCCTACGGGCAATGAAAAGACGTGGGGCATTGAAATGTCATCCCCCTTGAACGAATTTTTTTTTGTGTGGTGAAAAAAACCCGACTTTTTAAAGAATATTTTGCATTGCCGATAATAAATTCCCGTGTTGGGGTCAAAAATTCCCCTTTCATATAAATTTTCTCGGTTTTTTAAAAAAAATTTTTATAAATTATTTTCCCTTAAAAAAAAAATATTTTTATAAACCCTTTTGTAGGGGGCCACCTATTTCAGCGTTTTGGGTGTTCTATATTTTATCCCTCAGTTTCCTCGAAATAAAATCCCAAATTTTAGGGTTGGGGAAAAAAAATAATTTTCAAACCCTTTAATAGGTTCGAAATAAATTCGTGTGACCAACGAGCTACATTGGGGATGTTTTTAAATTAGGGCCTGAAAGGATCGATTTTCAAATAGTCTAAACGTTGTTTAGGTTTCAAACAAGGATGGCTCTGGGAAACCTGGAGGTTTCTGCAGAAAGGTCTTTACCTTGTGCGAGAAAAACTCTTGCTGGGGTATCTAGAACGAAGCGGGGTTTGGGTTTTCCCAGGTTTTACTTCGTGTCGTGCCCGACCCTTTGGGCTCCTTTTCCAATGGGAATTTACCTCAACCCGGGTTTCCAGGGAAATAATGAAAAAACGTATTTAGAGTCTACCCCACTTTTGTCCCAACTGTTTTCAGTGGAGAACTTTTCTTTAAAGGAAAACCAAGCCAACCCCCGTAGGTTTTCCCTCGACTCCGTCAAGAGCGAAATGATTAACTACAATTTCCAACAATTTTCGGGAGCAAAAACTGATTCACAATCAAATTTGGGCAAAGATTTTCCCCCCGCAAAAAACTATTTTCCCTTCTTTTCTTATTCTTTTCAAAATTTTTATTGTTTTTTAAAAACTTTCCCAAAACAGGGCCCTATAAATGACATTAGCAAATCGATATTTAATACATTAATAGAAAAAATTTCCCTTAACCCACAATAAGTATTTTAAAATTTTTCGTTTTTAAATCCTTTGAATTTTTTAAAAAAAATAGATTTTCAATGTTTTCTATTTATTTTTGGGGGGGGTGTGGTGGTAGTTTTCCATTATGTATTCTGTTTATTTTTGGGTTTCCCTTTACGTCTCTAAATTAAAGCACTATGGCTATTCGAAAACGATAAATTTTTGTTGACGATGAAAGGGCAAAAACAAAAAGTACCTTATGGGGGGTTATGAAACCCCCCCCCGGGGCCCCCGCAAGCCCTACGCTTCGGCCAGCGCCCTTATCTTTTGTACCCCTTGGAAGTCTCCATCAAAAAGATTTTTTTTTACTAATTTTTTAGTATATTTTAGAAAGAAAATTTTAAAGATTATACAGTTGTAAAAAGTGAAAAATGAGATGTGGGTTTGCCCAAAAGGGAAATTTTCGAAAGGGGTTTGAAATCGATGGCTTCCCCCAAGGTTTTGTCACCCCAAAAGCCGAGGAAAAAAGGAAAGAAGGGGCTGGGGATGGTTTTTCCAAGGGCGGGGAGTCGTTTGGGGTTTTAACGTAGACTGCGGGGCTGCAGCGGACCGGTTAAAAATTTTTTATTATCCGTGATTTTTATTTTTAAAAATTTTACAATTGAAATTTAAAAATTTAAATACACAAATTTTGGGGGTAGGGAAAAAAAAAAATGCGAAAAGGGCCCTGAGGCCTTAGTTTTTCAAAGTGTCTAACTTTTCTTGGGCAAAGTTTAAACTTTTTTAAAAACATTATAAAAAACAAATACAAAAAAAAACCCAAAAAAATAAAAGGAGATGTAAAGGGGGGGCTTAGTATTTGGGGTTCAATATTTGGTGGGAAAGCGTTGTTTTTCCTTGGTTTTAAAAATTTTAAAATACGATTTCATTAAAAAATTTTTGGGAAAGGTTTTCCTTTCACCCCAAAATTGAACCTTTTTCCCGCGTTGTTTTTTTAAAAGGTCTATTGGGGTACGTTTGGGGCTAGAAATTTTGGGTTTTTAAAACTGCTAAACCTTTTCGTTGTTGGAAGCAGAAAATTCTCTGCGCTCCAAAATGACACGATCTCCCCTCTATGCACCTAATCAAAAATTTTTATACTTTTTAAACCCGTTTTAAATTCTATATTTTTTTTTCAGACGTTTTTGGTTTTCTGGTAGTGGAGAAATTGTCGACGTAAACCCCATTGGGGCTTTAGATAAACAAACTTTAAACTTTGTCACACCATTGGGGAAAACTTATATTTTCTTTTCCTCTATGGGCGAAGGGTTGGTTGAACAGGATCCCAAAATCTGCGATGCGCCCCGTTCCCTCCTTTACTACTTTGCTGAAGGATCCCCTCACCCACAGGGAAACCCCGTAACCCAAAGGGTTTTTTCGTTACCCTGCACAGGGTCCCCTATGTGGGACCCCAATCTTTGGGGGGGCCTAAAAGGTTTTCCCTTGGGGATTCGGAAACTCGGAGGGGGGATACCCAGGGAAACCATCAAGGGGCTATCAGAAGAAGCAGGTTTGGGGATTTAAAAAATTTTCTTAGGGATAATAGTCTCATCAATTTTTTCCCCCATTTGAAACCCTTTTTTTAGTTCGCTCACTAAAATTTTAAGGGGGTGAAAGGGTGATTGTAAGGGAATGTCAAAGGACCAAAACCCAGCTTCAAATTAAAGGGAAAAAAGAAAGAACCCTTTTTAACAACTTTCTGTGAAACCCGTGGCGGGAATAAAAACCCGCTACCCACCGAAACTGGTAATGTCCCAAGCCCCACAATTTTGGGTAGTGAAGACGTGAGCTCGTGTTTGATTTTTTTCCCCAAAGGTCGTAATGTGGTTTTTTCAGATCTGGTAAACCGGGGGGCATAAAGTAAGCACAAGCAAAGAAACCCCAAACTGAAAAGATCAGTGTGTAAAAAGGGGAAACCCAGGATACTTTTGGGTGGTTTTTTGGGTGTATGTTATTTTTTACAAGGCAATGCCCCCCTTTAGAAATTAAAAAGCTTTGTTTAAATTGTCATTGTTTTTCCCGGATTTTAACAGTATTCCCCTTGCGTTTGATCTCTCACTGAAATACTTTGTTTTCGCTGCTTCTCGGGGACACCAAACAGGTCGACAGAAGATCATAGACGATATGTACATCGACGTTTCATTCTCGAGACTTCCCCTCGCCAAAATCAAACCAACCAAGGTTGAGAGTGCTAAAAGCAATTTTTAGTGGCAAACGCAGCTTGACCTAGGTAAACACAAACAACATAAACATTTTTTCGTGGGATTGAACCTGTAACACCCAATTTTCCGGATGTCATGTACAAACAGTGTCGGTTTTTCCATAATTTTTTTAAAACTAGGGGTTGGAAATAAAAGCAATTCCTGGGGTTTTAAGACCAAAAAAGTGTTTGAATTTTAAACCAAAAACAAAAGGGGCCTTTAAATTCCGAAACCAATCCCTTTTTCCCCTAGTATAACTTAAATATCTTGGGGAAAAAATAAAACACAACATTTTCCCCATTTTAAATAAGTGAACGAATTTAAAAGAAGATACCCTTCTATAAAAATTTTTTTAAAAAAGAAACAACAGTAAATTTTCTTCACTGAATCAAAAAATTTAAAGTAAATTTACAAAAAATTAGCTTAAAATTCCGAAAAACAAGTTTTTTAATCTGGGATAATTGACCCCATCCATTTTTTTTTCCTTTAAAAGTTAACTGACCATGGACTTAATCTTTGTAATCCCCGATAAGACCCTAACCAAAAATTTTTTTTTGCTTTAAAGCTCTGATTGAACATGTTCATTTTTAGGAGGTTTCGATAAGTTTGTTCTTTTGGTTCCCTTTTTTTGTCCAAGGGGGCAAACTTACCTGCTGTGAACTGTCCCATAATCAGGTGATATATTTTTTTCGGGTTTGGGAAATTGGGATAAAAAGTAACTTTTAGCAGCAGACTAACATGGCCTGGACGAGCAAACCTTTTCAAACTTCCCAAATAACAAAATTTTTTCAATCAGAGATACATCCTTAATTTGAACCCCCCAACATCTTCTATATCCTCCTCTCTATGTCCCCCCCTAGGGGGGACAGAAAGAACGTGACTGCTTCGGGCCAAAATTGCGACGCAAAGGGTTTCCCCTACTGCCCCGAGACCTGGGCAACACCCCCCGCCTAGTGATCACCCCCCTCACCGACCGCTGTTAAAACCCCACTTTAAACCCCGGGCGTTGCATCTGAAACATTGGGGGGTGGAAACCGGGGGGGGCCGCGGGTACTGGGAAAACCCGAGAACCCCCAAAAAAAGGGTCTGGGCAAGCCTGGGAATCATGGTTTATGTCTTCAACTGTTTAGGAGGCAATTGGGTTACAAGGTGTGTCCCTTAGCATTTTTATTTGGGAATTTTATCGGGAATACAAACAGGGTGTGAGGGGGAGGGGGAAGGTCTGGGGTGCACTGATTTTTTTTCGTCCAAAAACTATCACTGTTGCCTTTTTGCTTTAAAATGTTTAAAAATTTTAAACTTAAAGGATTCTATCAGCATGGGAAAATTTTTTAAAAACCAAAAAGTCCCAATAAATTTATTGTTTTTGAAGGGAAAAAAAACAAGTGTATGGGCTTTTCTGTCTCTCAAATTTTTGAGATTTCCTTCGCTGGTGAAGGGCGTTGGTAACCCAAGTATCACACTTTCGTTTCTTCCTTCTTTTTTGATTAGGACTGCAGCGGGATTAAAATATTTTTATTTTGGGAAATGGGGCTGTAATTTCGAAACACTTTCGGTTTTAGGAAAGAACACCCCTTTAGATTTTTTTAAATTTCAAATTTAATTGGGTTTGGGGTAACCCAGAGGGGAAGGAATTGGGCGTAGGTTTAACCTTTTCTTTATACAAGTGTTTTAAACAATTCTTGTTTTCCCAGTCTTGTGGCAACATTACAAGGTTTTGGGCCCCGACGGGCGCCCCGGGGGGGTTTTTGATGATTTTAAAAAACCCCATCTCAGTGGAGGGTTTTAAACAGTGGTTTGCCGGTTTAAGTCAAATCGGGTACAAGAAAAGCCCTCAGAGACAAGAAGGCCATGTTTAACTTCATGGGCGAGACCATAGCAATGGTTTCAACAGTTGGCATCTTCATTACCATGAACCCGGGGTACGCCGGGAGGACGGAGTTACCGGAGAACCCCCAAAACCCCTGTTTTCGGTGAAGGGGTTTTTAAAAATTTCTATTTATTTTTATTCAATGGCTTTTTCGGGTTACGTGAGTCCTAGTTTTAGGTAGTCTGCTGGCATAACAAAAATCAAATTTTTCGATTTTCAAATTTTTTTGGGGGAAATAAAAAGAAAGCCTTTTTTAATATTTCAAAACAAATTTTTCCTCTACATGTGTTTTTATTTTTTTTTTTTTTTATTTTTGCTCCCCCGGAAAAAAAAAAAAAAAGGTTTTTGACAAATTTCAAACCGTGTGCCATGTGTGTGCCAGACTTCGAGCTAATCTGCGAGATCATGTTGGTGGCAGAGGGCTTCCAGGAGGCTAGGATTCTTGCGAGGAATTCTCAACCCTTTTAAAAACCTGTTTCAAAGAAAATACTCTTAAAAAGGACCCTCCCATTGGGGGCTTCGAGCCTTAATTTAGTGCTTTTGGGTTTTTTGGGCCCACACTTAAGGTTTCCAACTTAACACTGACCCCCTTTTTGGAAATACAATGTTTCTTTCCCGGAACAAACAAACCCCCGTTGTCCCGAGTTAAAAAGACCCATTGTTGCTCTGTTTGACATCAGGGGGAAAAGAATGAAAGAAATTTTTAAAAATTATTTAACTTTTTCTTGACTTGAAATTTAATGACGCACTTAAAATAAATCGACATAGATTGAAATTTTTAAAGCGATGCTTCATATCAGCTCAGCTAGGAAAAAATTGGGGAGAACAAAACAAATGGTTACATTATATGGATTTTTCCAAGAGTAATTTTCCAAATTTATTTTTCTCCAGAGGGTTTGGCGATAACTTTTTTCAAAAATTTTTAAATCAAAAACAAATACTAAAATATATGCTGTTTATTTCTCCAGAGTATGTTTTAAGTCTTTCTCTAATGTTTGCATGCTTTGATGAGTAGCTGATATGCAATATTTCTATAAAGTTTCCCCTCCACCCCCCCCCGTCCTTTCTTTGGACAAAGCACGATAGAGGTGGAGTTCCCGGGGACTTGGGTTTCCATCGGAAAAGGGGGGCCCTTTCAACTTGCCTGGCTTTATTTTTGGAACCCGGAGAAAACAAAATGCAAACTAAGCCTGTCTAAACTAGAGCACAATTGAAAATGAATCCCCAAATACCACTGCTTTTTTTATTTTCTCCCCAGGTTTCATCAAAACTGCTTCCATGTTAACCTAAAACTGTCGTGTTTCTCAGAGGGGCGACCCGGGTAGGCCCGAAGAGGAGGTGCTGATGAGAGCTCTGCGGGGGACCCTTAACGGCCCAATAATTTACCCCAAAGACGTTCCGGTTTTTCTTGGGGCTTCGGAGACTTGTTCCCCGGGGCTGGACTTCCTCGAAAAGGGACATGGAGTTTTGGGGCGGACGGGCAACAACGGCCACCGACCTTCAACTGCAGCCAGAAGACAACTTCATACTCAAGGCGAGCCGCGTTGTACATTCTCCTTTAAAAATCTGTGAAATTGTTCAGTTTTGCCTTCACACCATTACAAAGTTTAATTTAAAAAACACCTCGTATGGTTTTTGGGGCTTGTACCTTTTAATTTTGTATCCCGTTTATTGTTAAAACCCGGAACATCAAGGGTTCGACAAGAAAAATTTTCTGACTTTTTTAAATACTCCAACACGCCAAAAAACCTCTGTGATTCTGTGGGGGTCAGGGGGGTACAACTGGGAAAAACGCTAGAGGGGCTCCCTTCGGGGTTTTGTGGGGTTTGGCAACGCTGGGACTGGCAAGACCCAGGTTTGGAAGACTCTCTTCCGAACCTACCAGAACATGAAGCGGAAGCCGATCTTTAACGATCTAAACCCGAAGGCGGTGACGAACGACGAACTCTTTGGAATCATCAACCCAGCCACGAGGGAGTGGAAGGACGGTGAGATCTTCGTCCACCCATTTGTCCGTATACACTTTTTGTCAAACAAAGAAAGCCACTTTCAATTTGTTTCTAAAGAAAAATTTCCCTTTAAAATTTGGGTTTGGCCCCATGTTAATTCCCTTATAATTTCCCGTGCTGATTGAGAAGGGTTTCCCCAATGGGTTTCAAAATTTCTCATCTTATTGCTACACAGGAAATTTTTAATGTGATCCTCTTTAAAATTATAATAAAAATTTGTTTTCATCCCTTTCCCAAAAAAACGCCGAGCAGTGAGTATTTGCGAAAACGAACCCCTGCAAGGATTTATTTTTGATTTTAAAAATTTTTGGCATACCTCCTTGGAAAGTCGCTTCTTTTAGAAAAAAATTAAAATAATGTAAATTTTGGTGGTCGGAAAGTTCAAAAATTTTCCCCCAAATATTTTCTTATTTGAAAAATCCCCTTCATTGTTAATAGTTTTTCTGCTCTCCAAGGGCGATGATATTTCTTTTTGAATTTATTTGGAAATTGATTTAAAAAAATTGGCCCTAGTACAATTCGGGCTGAAAATTTTGCAGTGCCGGTTTCCTGGTTTTAATTAATTCTTACGCATTCCCTGCTCTGTTTTCCAGGGTTTTTTTCTCTTTTCATCATGAGGGCCCGGGGCCAACCTTTGGGGGGGGACAACCCGAAATGGATGGTCCAACGGGACCTCACCCCCTGTGGATCGGTCACCAACCACGGGGCATGGATGACAACAAGGTAAATTAAGGGGGTTTTCAATCCGAAACCGAACATTGTTTTGATTGGAGGGAAAAATCGCAGTAAATATCGTACAAAGGGTTTTTTATTTCGATTTCCCTTGGGAAAGCTAGGTTTTTTTGTATTTCAACCAACAATAAAAAAACCCCAGAGAAAAATTTTTTTAAAAAACATAAAGAATAAAAATGTGTTTTTGGGAAAGAAGTTTTATAAAATACCAATCCAAGGGGCTTACCTGCAACGCCCAAGAGAACATCTTGTATTTAGGGGCAGCAAGCTAAAACTGTAAAGTCAACTCGAGACAAATTTTTTACAATGTCAAAAGCCCATTTTAAAAACCCCTTTTATCGTCAAATCCCCCAATTTCACTACAGAACGTACCACTTTTTTTACCCCTTTTAAATTTTAAACCTAAAAAACTTTCATTTTTGGGGGGTGGGGTTTCAAAGGGTGAAAGCGTGTCTCTATCAAAACCATTTTGAAATTTTAAATAAATTTTCCCCTTACCCAAAAAACGAGAAAATTTTTCAATAAATTTTGTTTTTGGGGTCATATTTACGGTTAGTTAAAAGAAAAGGAGCAATTTGGGAAAAAGTGCCCCCGATAAAACCAAATATTTCACATTCCCTTCTTAAAATTTTGGTGCAAACCATAAACCCTTTTAGGTCCAAAAATATAGCTTCCCAAATAAACCCGAATTTCCTTTTTGCGTTTTTTTGCTCAAAGCCTTTATTTTCTCCATTTTAGTCACAGTCTTAAAAACCCCAGTTACTCAAATGTCATCTGCGAAAAATGATAAGACAAACAAAACCTTGTCCCCCCCTAATTTTAAAACTGAAACCCGATCCCAAAGGGAAAATCGCTTTTACCCCTGTTATCCCTTAAAACTATAAACCCCGGCCAAGTTTTTTTCTGTTTCCAAAGGTTTGGGCGTTCAAAATTTTTTAGTTTTTTCCCCTTTCCTACCAATTTGAAAGAGAAACCTTCTTTTTCTGAAAATTTTAAAAATTTGCGTTTAATTTTTAAATTTCCCCTTTTTTTTAAAGTTTTTTTTGTCTGTTGCTTACACCCAAAAAAAAAAGGGAAAAGAACCGTGGACATAAGCTTTAAATCCCTGATTTTTTCGTCACTCCCCAAATTGTTTTTCCTTTTTTCCCTAAAAATCCTGACGCTCGCCAGCAACGAAACGCAAAACGCGCTAACACCACCTTGGGGTCGCTCTTCGAGATCTCCAACCTGCGCACAAACGACCCCGGCCACAGTTTCAAAGGGCAGGGATACCCTACATCAACCCCCCAGGACCTCGGCTGGAACCCCCTATGTTTTTAAAAAAAACTTGGCTCACTTTAGTTTTTCCCTTTACTTCTTACAGTGGGAAAAGCCATGTTGAACTACCGTTTGCCACCATATTGCTCGATTAGGCCATCTTGGAAAATTTATTCACCGACAATTTAATACAAATTAAGGTCATGTTATTATATGGTCTCACCCCCTGTTTTAAAGTGGGTTTTTTTAACACATTAACTTGACTCCATAAAAAGGGGATAAATGATAAAAAAATGGAATTAGAGATGATCAAATTAAATATGACTGCCATAAAAAAGGCGTAAATGATAAATTTTGGTAATTAGAGATGATCAAAATAAAATATAATGTCTTCTCGCCAATACAAATTGTGTATTAAATTTATTTTCTTTATTAAGCAATATTTATCAGTTGCCTAAAACACATGCACTTTTAAATTTAAATTTTTCTAAAAAATGGTAAATATTTGGGTTTAAAAATATGGACTTTAATAAAAATTATTATATGTCATCGGGGCCCTTTTCGTAGGTCCTTTTTGCCCGGGCCCGGGCCCCAACCCCCCCAACCCTTCACCCTCGGAAAAAAGTCGAACCTGGGGGATTTTTGTTTTACAATTAAAATCCCCTTCATCTCTCGAAACCTCAGGACTCGGTTCAAGAAGATCACGCCCCTAGTGAATTTGTCCCACCTTTCCCCGATGTTTTGTTTACCTGTTGCACTGTCTGCTCACCCGGGGGGGAAAACACCACAAGGGTTTAAACAAGATGTTTTGAAAATCTGTTGCCTTTTGTTCTCCGTAAGATTTACCAATACTGGAAAAGCAAAAAGATGGCAAGGAATCCCTTTTTTCCCAAATTATTTGGGGGTCATTCCCCCATGGTCCCGATGTGAACAAAAAAATTTATCACACTTCTTCCTCTTCTAACTTAAGAAAAAATTTTAATATCTGTTTACAAAATCAATATAACCATGTTCTTAAAAAATTTAACTTCATAAAAGTTAAACCCCATCAAAAAAATTTTTACAAAAAATTTCGTTTTTCTTTCAATTCTTTCAGATTGTCCGAAGGGGAAAGGTACGACATCCCCCCTTTCTTTTGCTTTCCGTTTTTGGGGTTTTTGGGGCAGCAATGTTCCAAAACCCGGGGATTACGTTGTCCCAGTTTAAACAAAAAAAAGATTTATTAAAAATTTCATTTATGTTTTGTCAAGAAAAGCGACTCAAATTCGTTTGTGTTTGTTTGCAACTTCTAAAAATAGCATCCTTTTATTTAAAAACCCCCTCGTTTTGTTTTTATTTCTCCAAAGAACCTTTTAAAATAATAATAAAAAAAAAAAATTCCCGTATTCCTGGAACAAAGAAAAATTGAAAAAGATTCGGCAACCCCAAAGACATTTAACTTTTTTTTTGAGCGTTGGTTTTTGGTAGATTTGGGAGGGGGGGGGGGGGGGAATTTATTTTTGACATTCATATCAAAAGGGGAAACTTTTTTTGATTGAATTCAGAAAGATGAACCCAAAAAGGGGTCGATTTCAAGAACAACCCTTATTTAGTTGAATTTTGTAAATTTAAATTTTCTTTTCCATCACAGGGATTTTAAACCCCCGGTCGAGTTCAAAAAATTTGGGGGGTTAACGAGTTCAAGCGGTCAAGTTTCCCCCCCGCAAAGGGACCGTGTTCGACTACTAATCGACTCGGAGACTAACCGTTTTGTGCCTTGGACGAGAAAGGGTGGGCCCCGGTTCCAAATGACCCCCATAGGGCCCCTACAGGTGGTTTTGGGGGTTGGGCTATGGGCCTTAGGGTTAGAAAGGGGTTTTGGTTTGGGAAAATCACTGACATGAATTTTCATTTGAAAATTTTTCAAAAAGTGTAAAATGTCTTTTTTTTTATGAACCCAAACAAAGAATAGGGACCTATTCCAAAACCCAAACGACATCAATTGTGGTTTTCATTTATTCTAAATGTATTCTTAATAATTTTTTGAGCATGTGAAATTTTTATATAACTCGGGTCAAAATTTTTTACAATATTAAAAGTATATTTTCAATCCGTTAATTTTTAAAAACTTCTGGACCCCCTTTTTGACCTCTAAATAATTATTTATTTTATGGGAGGGTTTTTTTACAAAAGATGTTTTCGTGCATATCGCGATAAAGGTACATTTCCAATATCTTTTAAAAATTGTCTCCTAAAGCGCTTCGAAAAAAAAATAAACCAAAAACTTTTTTAGTGACCGGGTTTTCTGTAAACCCTTAAAAAAAAGAAATATATAAAAAATGTGCTGTGGGTAGACATTTTTTTTTAAAATTTAAATTTTTCAAACAAGTTTTAAAAAAATTATAAAAAGTAAAGTAATACAAGTAAAAGTTAAACAAAAAAAACTCGTGGGGAAAATTTTGCCGGGGGGCCCCCCTGATTTACCCAATTAAAAAACAAAAACGAAAATAATAAAAATAATTTTAAATTAAAAAACAAAAACAATGGAAATGAAAAATTAAATTTAGTTATCACAAAAATAAAAAATTTGTACACAGCTAGGCCTACATAACCCAAAAAAAATTTTACAACAAAAAATATGGAAAATTACATTTTTACGTAACCCCTGGTTTTAAACCACAACTTTATTAGGTTTAAACCATTAAACTTCAAAGTATTTTCCGAAAAATCCCATGCTTCTACATCAAAAATCGGTTTCCTCCCCCCAAAACTCTCCAATGCCCTGATGATCAACTGTCTTAATGTTCCTCTTTCAGGCTGCCCTTTCACCCCTTTCCCAAATTTTTCCCTCCTGGGTCCCGGGGTTTTTCCTTTTACATTTTGATGGCTCAGGGGTTCACCCCCGGTTTTATTTTTTGGTTGGGAATCCCGGGTTTTTCAAGACTTCCCCGTCGGCGACCCAATTTGGGGAGGCCCTTTTCCGACAACTCCCCCATTTCCAACGTGGGGTTTTAATTTTCTAAAACCAAATTCAGGTGTGACATTGGAAATTTTTTTGTTCTTATGATTTTTAAAAATTTTTTTTAAAAATAGTAACTACGGTCTGAATAATTTAAAAATTAAAAACCTTTCGGGGAGTGTTTCCCCCAAACTAAAAGCCGAGACTCTGCCCTTTTTGAGGTTCCCCCGGTTTTGATACCGCCCCCAACAAAACATAGTTTAAAATTTTTTTTTAAAGGGGTTCCAAATTGTTTAAAGCTGGGCACGTTTTTTAGTTTTTTGGAATTTGTTAGTTCTTTTTTCAGTATTTTAGCTCATTTTTTTGAAAAAAAGATTCTTTCACATAAATTAGGTTAACTTAGATATTGCTTTAGATAGTCTTTTATCTTTAGTTTTTATCACGAAATTTTATTCCAGAAATGCTTTAGAAGATCCCGGAAAACCTTTGGAGAAGAAGGGTGGACGTAACCCGGGCCGCCAGGGCAAGACCTTGTTACTTCATTGGTGACATGAACATGCCCGAGGCCCGTACAGTAAACTTTGTTTAATAACCCAGCATTGGGGTTAAGCGGGGCCCTTTTTTGTCAAAACCCAATTTTTTTCTACAAGTTTTGGTTTCAAGTAACTGCTAAAAAAACTGCACCTGCTGGGCACAAAATAAGGGTATCAACCCGGGTTTCCCAATTTTTAAAAAATTTGGAAATTTGGGGCATTTATACCGAACTATTGGGGAACCACCCATGATCATGACCTTAAACAAACAAAAAATTTTTTATTCGGTTTTTTAAGTCTTTGATCCTTTTTTCAGTAAAAAGTGGTTTAAAAAGTATTTTGGGACTTTGTTTACCCCTAGAATCCCCTAACTCCGGTGTTGAATACGAGAGATTAAATTAAAAAAGTTTTATTTCTAGTTTGACTATTACGGTTAAGTTCAACCCCACACCAAAAGATACGCCAGCACCCCTTTGACTACAGCCACTGGTACACCGGGGACCAAGCTTACCTTGAAAGGGGATCCCCAAATGCCAGTATTAGCTTGTATGAAACCCCCCTGCTGGTACTTTCACCATCAAAACCCCGTCTACAAGACATTTCTGCGTGTTTTTTCCGTTAGGTTATCGAAAGTTTTCGCACACCAAAGTAACAAACCAAAGGGAAAACCAAATCTGAATTCAATGCCCCCTTTTTCCATCTCTTTATTTTTTATGTAATTTGTATTTTTCTCTTCTAAATGGGAAAACCATGCCATTTTTTTTAAAAAACTAAAAAAATTTTTGCCTGCTTACTTACGGGTTTAGCATAGACATAAAACCTGAAAAAAGTGTTTTAAAATGTGTATAGGGTCTTTCAAAAGTGCATACAACTCCCTACTAAAACAATTTTACCTGTGTGCCCCTTAAGCAAACCAACAATACATAATAAACCCAAAACCCCGAAGGCGCCGACACCAAACAAATCGAACAATGAGCAACTACTGACAGGGGAAAATTTAAGTAGGGAAAACCGATCAAACAAATTGGATACGATTCCCCCCTTCGTAAAATTAAACAACGAGGAAATCTATATTTTGTAACATATTATACTTATTAAATTTAAAAATATTTCTTGTCCTAATAAAATGATTTTACGGGGTTTGCAAGGGAATTGGGAATTAGGTCGCACAAACAGCCCCCTTCCCACTTGCGTATTAAAAGTCCCTTTTTTTCATCTTCCCCCGGGCAACGCCCTGCCACAATCTAACCCCTCCCTCTTGTTTTTTTAACACCTTAGAACCCCCCAACAAACGCTTTTCCCCCCACGCAAACTCGCCGGGTAGCGACCCAAAGTAGTCCAGCATCACTCGCCCTACACCACAAGGTCAAAGGCCCCTGTTTTTTTACCACGGCCATCAAGTTTCATTCCCTATTCAATCTGAGGGATCTCTCCAAAACTTTCGGTAATCTCCATGATCCAGTATTATCCTAATGCACAAATTTGTTTTATGTTTTAAAAAATTATTAGTTGGTGTTGTTTTAGGCCAATCAGCAGAATAGTTTTTAAAAGAAAAATATCCTTTGGCTTCAATATTTACCCTAGGCTAGGGGTCCCCGATAGAGTGACTGGGCTGACAAAAAATCACGTCTTTTAAAGCCGGATAAACAAATTTTCATTACCAATGCCTACTTTTTTGGCACTACCCATTTCAAAATTCATTTTTGTAACATATACTTACAAATACTAACAATATTTAACAAGCACGGTTACGGGAGTGAGTATCCAAAGATAGGGAATGAAGCTACTTAATCTACAAATTGTCAAAGAAGAATACACAAATAAAACATTATCGTGCTTTGAAATCATTTGTAAAGTTACGGTTACGGACAATATTGATCCTTTAAAAATGCTATTTGACCTGACCTCAAAGATCATTAAAAAACAGTTCGTATCATCCTTTCTGAAGGGCAATGGAACAAACAATGCCGAGTTTGGACCAAAAATTGATGCTTATTGGCGAGCTTCACTCCTAAAAATGAAACAAAGTAATTTCAATGAATCTATCCTTATTGGTAAATCTTAAATGGTATTAATTATCAGTGGTCAATCAATTATCAGCGTATTCTTTGTTGGCACACGAAGGGCTTGCTGTTCAGCGGCGCCGACTGCCTGAGTCAGCCCACAGACCTGGTCCGGCTCTGGATGCACGAGACAGAGAGAGTTTACGGGGACAAACTCACCGACGACAAGGACATCGAGACGTTCCTCAAGATCCAGGCGGACATGGTGAAGAAGAACTTTGAGGTGAGGGAGCAGGATCATTACGCTTTGCTGGAGAAGATTCTAGTTGTTAGTCTATTCCTTAACCCGTTTTAATCCCAATCAATTTTCTCTATAATTCATATCAAAATTACTATAGATTAACAAATAAATAAATTCCAAGTCTCTTGAAAAGTCTGTGATTTTCAATTTTCATTGAAGTTTTGAACTTGTTCTAGTATGGAAAAAATCAATTCATGATCAATTAATTAATATACAATTTGCATTTTAACTATGCAAGGAGGTCTGTCAGAGTCGGAAAACGTATGGATGAAGTCCACAATGAATAACATTTTGAGATTTAAAATGCATAAGTAAAAATATTGTGATTTAAGAAAAATTCTTGATTGTAGACCAGAACATACTTAGGCTACACAAAGCCTGGTGACAGCCAAGTCATCTTAACGCAACACGTTGTTTATATGCTGTATGCCCTTAGGAAATGGATGAGAGTATTGTAATGGAGCGCCCTATCATCTACTGCCACTTCGCGCAAGGTATTGGTGAACCCAAGTACATGGCGATCACTGAATGGCCTAACCTCCACTCGCTGTTGACCGACGCGTTGTTGAGTTTCAACGACCTGGTGGCGGCGATGAATCTTGTGTTGTTTGAAGATGCCATGACGCACGTCTGCAGGTAACAGAGAAACACAAGAATGTTCAAAATTACAAAGTTGTTCACCTGTTAAATTCTCATTTAGGATAGGTATCAGGTCAAGTTGACTGATGAAGACATTGGTAATTGAAAAGATTGCTGGTGACATTTATACTTTTCCTTAGAACTTGTTCATACCGAATTATTTAAGCACACTTAAAATAATATTAAAACATTGGAAAAATATGTGTACGCTAAAAAAATGTGGCAACCATGCATTTAGAGGTGCTTTAGAATGTGAAATTTGCCAGATTTGTCAATCAAGTGCCTTTAACATTTCACAATGCATAAAAGTTTGCCCCTAGGTAATCTTACTGTCATTATTGAAATGATTGTGAACTGCAGGATAAATCGAATCTTGGAGTCGCCACGTGGCAGTGCGCTACTGGTCGGCGTGGGAGGCTCTGGCAAACAGTCCTTGTCGAGGTTGGCTGCCTTCATATCCAGCCTGGAGGTGGCGCAAGTGCAGCTCAAGAAGGGGTACGGCATTCCTGACCTCAAGGTTTGTACTATTATATACTATGTATCCTAAATGCCACTCCTGATTTTGACTCCTTTTAGACCTCGTTTACACCACAAGCGTTTTACGCTAGTTAGAACGCAGGCTAGAACGCGGGTCGAAAAGCAAAACATTACATCTCTCTACACAATATGAACGGGGTCTTACTCTTATTATTCCATCCACCGCCCCGAGAACATATTCTTCTAGCTACCGTAACTCTTTGCAGTTACATTTATTGTTTTCATTCAGGTTGTACAGCCAAAACACACACGGATGTTAATTTAAAAGTGTGATGTAATCTGTTGAGTATATTAGTCTAGATTCGTAGTCAGTATTTATTCAGTACTTTTTACGCACTCAGTTATCGACCAGATTATCCCTCTCGTCCCAAGTGAGTGCTAACATCTTGGTCTCAACCTAGGCCGAGCTGAGTGGCCTCTACCTGAAGGCCGGACTCAAGAACGTGGGCATCATGTTCCTGATGACCGACGCCCAGGTTCCCAACGAACAGTTCCTGGTCCTCATCAACGACATGTTGGCCTCGGGGGAAGTCCCGGATCTCTACCCGGACGACGAGGTCGAGAATATCATCAGTGGCGTGAGGAACGAGGTGGGTGCTACAACCATTCAACACATTCCGTATTCAGAATACGTATGTCATAATGCCATTAATCGTGTTAAAAATAACTATAGCAATGTCATAGAATGAAAATGATTCCATTTGCGTGTCGACTTTATTATATTTTTAACAATTTGTTAAGCATTCCTGATATAAGTGTGCTGCTGTCGTTTATATGGCAAATCTACAAGCTAGTATTGAATTAGTGTATTCGAATTAATCGTTGTAAACTAAGTATTCTCCTATAAATAAGTAAAGAAAACCAAGAATGAAGAATTGGTAGTTACTTTTTGCAAAATGTCAGTTTGGAAGATTAATAGTACTTTTTCGATTCTCATATCTATTGCAGTTCACACACTTCAGTCAGAGTAGAATTCAGTTATTGAATTTGGAAGTGTTGTTGGTTGTTGAATACGTTCTAGGAAAGCAGGAAGTGATTAAATAAATGATATAACGCTGAGTTCTTTCAAATTTCATTCGTAAAATAAGTTAGTAGGTAGCAAGTTATTACTGCCAAAATGCTGTATGAGGGACTAGTGTCATAAGAAAAACAATAGCTGTTAGATCACTAATTTCATAGCTTGGATCAATTTAACTAGGAAAACGCTCAGTCGGACGCGTTGTTGAGCGAGCACCGTTACGTGCAACACGACCCGAGTACGACATTCCCATAATGTTACATACCAATAAGTCTTTTAGGTCTTGACCGATTTATCTGAAAATTTGTAAAACAGGAGAGAATGGATAAAATCCACCGCCATCTAGAGGACCTTGACATCATTTCTTTGGAAAAACTATTTTACTCTTGATTTCTTCTAGGTGGCAGTACATAGTGACCAGAATTCTTGTGCGACTTTTCGTTGCCATGGTAACGTTACTTTTGTTAAAATGTAATTGCTATCTACATACTTATCGGATCAAAATAAAATTAACATATTCGTGACCGGACGGACATTCTAAATGATTTGGCTACCTCAGATTTTGTCGCCGTTTATAAAAAAAATTTGGATTAACTTTAATGTAACTTTATAACTTTTTGAACGATTTTGCCACAAAACTAATGGCATTCAATCGGGAACGAAACTTGCGGATGATCAAATTTCAACTCGATCCGAGCCTCCGTTTGACCGCTATCATGAGCCAAAAAAGCTGTGCGACTTTCCGTTGCCATGGTAACGGGACTTTGTTATAATGTAATTTCCATCTACACTACTTATCAGATCAAAATAAAAATAACATATTCGTGATCGGACGGACATTCTAAATGATTTGGCCACCTCAGATTTTGTCGCCGTTTAGTTTAAAAAAAAAAACTTTCAATTAACTTTAATGTAACTTTTTAACTTTTTGAACGATTTTGCCACAAAACTATACAGCAACCCGCATAGGTGGTATGTACATGTGTGCAAAATTTCAGTTCGATCAGAGAAACGGTGCGACCTGTATCAAAGCAGTAAAAGAAAAAAAAAAAAAACAGACATTCGAGCCATAAGAGTCAAGTGGAGACGCTCGCTTCGCTCGCTCAACTAAACGAACGTCCATATATCTGAATCCGTATAGATATTGATTTAGTTAGTCATCATCATCGAGCGTAAACATCCTTGAATCCGCTGTCACGTGTCACACAGGTTAAGAGCTCCGGCCAGCTGGACACTCGGGAGAACTGCTGGAAGTTCTTCATAGATCGCGTTCGTCGCCAGCTCAAGGTCGTGCTGTGCTTCTCACCGGTTGGCTCCACTCTGCGCGTGCGCTCCCGCAAGTTTCCCGCCATTATCAACAGCACGGCCATCAACTGGTTCCACGAGTGGCCGCAGGAAGCGCTCATGTCGGTGTCCAAGAGGTTCCTTGAAGAACTGATTGTGCTGCCCGTGAGTTCACGCAGCTCTGCTTTCTCTTAGAATTTTTAAATCCTTAATATAATGCATATCGTTGTTCAATTTCATATTGCGATAGAGAACACTTTTAAGATGAGCCCAAAATATCAATGATTTCCAAATGTTCGCACCTACGAAGGTAACGATACAAGAAAATAGGTAAAAAGGTAGCGAATTGGCTCGCACCAATTCTTGCTTTTGCCGTCAGATACAATAAAAGCCTCTTAAGGGTAGTTTTATTTAAAATTAACTCAAATTCAAGATCACTAACAAGTGTGTACTAGTGTGTTTATAAAAATTTGTATTAAACAATGATGTGAAAAGTTTTAGTATAAAACATATTTGCATTTTAGGATAGTAATTTTAACATAAAATAAATATATGCATGGCTGTATAATATGTCGTCCCCATATCCCCTATTTTAGAATGGTGTTTTATTCCTAACTATAACGAACACTAAAACCAAACTAAAACAAAAAACCCCATACAGGAGATGTACCGCGAGTCTGTGGCTCGCTTTATGGCCTTCGTGCATACCTCAGTGAACGCCACGTCCAAGGTTTACCTCCAGAACGAGCGTCGCTACAACTACACGACGCCCAAGTCTTTCCTCGAGCAGATCAGTCTCTACTCGAAGCTACTTCGTCAGAAGAGCACAGAACTCAAGGGCAAAGTGGAGAGGTTGGAGAACGGGCTAGATAAGCTCAGATCCACAGCAGAGCAGGTGTGTAGGTTCTGGAACTCAAGAAGATTAATTTATTAACTTAGATCAGAGAAGAAATTGATGAATAGGTTCTTGCTATATGTTTTGCTTTAAAGAAGTTCGATAATATGGTTCTTATAAACCCAAAAGTATTTTTGGAAACGTGTTTTGTTATTATACTCGTGAACTTGTACACACCCGTTTTCGACATTTGTCAATCATTGTTTTTACGTAGATTAAGAATTAATTACAATGCGCCCCACATCACGTCAAAAGCGGATTTAATCATATGTTTAAGTATTGCAGGAGCTCATGCTAGAATATTTATGAATGTTAGCAGTTCTGCAATCGATTTATTTAAGATTCAGTTCAGTTCAGTTTGAGTGCAATAAGTTTATCTTACTTTTGACTTTAAATACAGTAACTGGTATATTTACCCTTAAAAGTAGATTTATAATGTCTGCAGGGAGGATAACACTTTTACGCCATGAAATGGCAGAATTTGATGTTGGGTAAGGGGGCTGGTCTTAGCTATCATTCAGCTGTTGATAAAAGATGTGACTACGTAGCATGAAGCTGGATGGGCTGAGTCGTTTTAAAAGACGGGTTCTTGTACCCAGTCCTAGCTATACCATTCAGCTACAGATGTAGCCGGGCCCCTAGACCCGCCTCTTTTTTTCTGTTTCCTACAATTCAGGTTTAAAAGAACACGTACTCGTTAAAAAAATAGCATAATGAAAACTGCAGTTTGTGTTTGAATTTATTTATTAAATATGAAGACACGAATTATTACCAAACTAATCAACGACTGTTGTCCTTGTATACGTCAGGTTGACGATCTGAAGGCCAAGCTGGCCGTGCAAGAGATCGAGCTACAGCAGAAGAACGAAGCGGCTGATGCCCTCATTGAGATTGTTGGCATCGAGACGGAGAAGGTGTCAACAGAGAAAGCCATAGGTAACATATCAAACCTCCTATTTATTTATGCAATCTTAAGGGCAAGGATCACCACCAATATTAAAACCACAAGAAATAACCTTATTTCAGTAATATTTCTCAAACCGTACTTAAAAGCGAAAAAAAGGGTAATATCTCTCACGTACTTTGGTTAGAACTACACCCTGCATGAAAAATTATTTAAATATTATAATCAGCTTTTTTAATTTATATACATACATACACATACATACATTACAGACATTAATAAACATACACACATACACACAACATACATTAATACTTACATTAATTATACATTAATTTCATTTAAGCCTTGAATAAAATCATTACTGGTTACAATATTTGTAAAAGGTTTTATGCCAGATATAGTTCTAACTAAACCACATGGGACTTAGTGTCCACTTTTTCGTTTTTGTGTAGCGTTTTGTGTGTTATTACTAAAATAAGGTTATTTAGCGTGGTTTTTATATTGGCGGTAGTCCTTCCACTTAAATTAATATATCGTCTTACACAATCATACCGAAACGTGCGTGCGTTATGTACTAAACCCAACATGTGATATAAATTCGCCATCTTACTGATGTACATTGGCTGATGCTTAACTATAATTTTTTACGTTTGCTTTCCGAATTAAGTACATGAGAAGCACCATGATTAGTACACCTACAAGAAGAATGGAATTTGCAACTATCATTTCTTGATGAGACAATCAACATTTTGTAGAAATCGTTTAGTCCGTTGCAATTAAAATGGAAACTGTTATACCCAATATCACCAGTCTATTAATTATTGATACACAGCTGAGTGTTGTTGATTATTTGAATTTAAACAGCACAATCTTTGACCTAAGCATTAAACATCACCTCCATTAAGCAACCAGAGTTAAGAAATGTAACGCTTTATTTTGTTCCAGCCGACGAGGAGGAGATGAAGGTTGGCATCATCGCTGAGGAGGTCAGGAAGAAGCAACAAGACTGTGAGGCTGATCTTGTCAAGGCCGAGCCAGCCTTGTTGGCCGCCCAAGAAGCGCTCAACACCCTCAACAAGGTATGACGTCATAGCTTTAATGAGACGAGTACTTTCGTCATTGTGGTTTTCATGGATACATTGGATCAAATTTGGACATTATTTTCTAAAAAAATATAACATAAACCTATGGATTATGTAAAATTCAACAAGGGCTTTGTATACTAGATTCCTTGCGGCCCATGGGCAACCTTTTATCGGAGAAACCTGACGTCCCATGCGTATTCGCGTTAAAAATCAAATGGGGAAAACTTTGACTAGGCAGGTGGTTCCTATGTGAAACATAGACAGATGGGGATGAGTGAGCCACTTGTTGCTATCAAAGGGAATTTAAATTTTTATTTGTAAAGGTTTTCGTCTAATCAACGGAGTGTCAATGGAGTTTTTAATGCCTTGTTCTCTGTGTGTAGTCCAACCTGACGGAGCTAAAGTCCTTCGGTTCCCCGCCAGGAGCGGTGACGAACGTGACAGCTGCGGTGATGGTACTTCTGGCGCCCAACGGTAAGATCCCAAAGGATCGCAGCTGGAAATCCGCAAAGGTGAGTACGTGAATGTGTATGTGTGTGTTACTGTTCATTGCTATGAGAAATCGTCTATGAATGCTGAGCCTGGTTGTAAAACGTATTGCATTTTGAAATCGTTGCACCTGAATCTAATCGCAATACTTTCTGATATTTGAAATGATAACTCCCACTCACCCTGCCTTCCTGTGGCTATGTCTGGCCAGAACGAGTTGCCCCCCAAATTCTCCCAGGTTAGATTGGCTCATAATAATATTACGATTGGCGTGTCCATTAATTACACAAACAAGCAAAATTCGACATGCCTATAATATTATAGTAAATACTAAGTTAGACTTTACTTTTACAAGTTTGTAAGGTGGTTTAGCTAGTGATAATCAAGGTATAGCTCTCTCGATTTAACTTGTGAATTAGTTACGACCAAAACCCATGTGACAAAACCGGTTTTATATCGGTAAAGTTTCCTTGAGCAACCTATAGATTCCAATATTAACTTCGTACCAAAAAACACGTTCCAATTGTTCGAACGGTTCTTGGTTTAGATAGAACATCCCAGGCTAGATGCTAGACTACACATACAAGTACATGGATATACTGTTAACAGATCGTGATGGCCAAGGTTGACTCATTCTTGGACGCACTGATCACCTACGACAAGGAGAACATCCATCCCGAGATCATCAAGGCCATCCAACCTTACTTGAAGGACCCAGAGTTCGAGCCCGAATTTATACGTAGCAAATCAGGCGCGGCAGCAGGTGCGTTTCGAGCACGCTATATCATGTGTGTTGATGTTACTATCAGAATGGATTGACTGATTTCTTTGTTAGATCATTACTGAAGTAACGGACAATATGCCTTAGCAAATATTACTGTTTTTATCTTGAGTGGGATTTCATGGTTTTGATGCCAGTCCACATGAAATCTTTTATTATACGGATGAGGCAATTCACTTGCCGTGACTAATACTTCTGATACCAAATGCTTTTTTATTTTGGATAATTGTTACACCAAGATTAATAGTGATGGTATAGTTTTAAATCTTCTATAAACAGCAATTGAATTTCAATCCCCGCATTCAAATCTCTATCCCTTAAGGACCCTGCTCATGGGTTCCATAAATACCATTCTATTTCATTTTCCCCATTTTCAAAACTTAGACCTCATACATAATGGTCTGGTTTGGTTATACGTTAAGACAATACCTGTTTGCGGTCTGATGGCTTACTAACAGAAACTGAGGAATGTCTGAAGTAATTAGACCATTTTCAGAATTAACTGCGCATGCGCACTCCGTTGCAAAGCATTACGGGAAAAGGGGTATTGACATGCTAAAAGCCATATGCTTGGGCGCGTGGTGGTCTGCACCGACTGTGCTGGAAACGCAGTACGCCACACACCCGAACATATGGCATTTAGCGTGTAAATGTCCTTTCTCCCGTAATGCTTTCGCGCGCGATATAGAGTGCGCTGGTGATTTTGAAAATCGTCTAACGAACCAGTGAACCATTATCTCTAATAATAATATTGAACCCCAATCCCAGGTCTGTGCGCCTGGGTGATCAACATAATCAAGTTCTACGAGGTGTTCTGCGACGTTGAACCGAAGAGGAAGGCTCTGGCCCAGGCTAACGCTGAGCTCGCGGCCGCACAGGACAAACTGGGCGTCATCAAACGGAAAGTGGCGGTGAGTAGTTTTACACCAGTGACGTTGTACTTGTTTCATTTAAATTACTGTGGTAGTGATAGTTAGTGGGTCGTTATTATTGTTGCTTTCAAAAAAGGTTAGTTAGAAGGTTGGCATGTTCCACTAGATTCTTATGCTGAGCTGTAGTACGCTTTACAGCAGCTGTTAGGTATCTAGTGGACTCAGGAATGTTGGTACCATTCGTCATACTAACTGAATCTATGCAAGGTTGTCGAATGGCCGACAGAACCTGCTCAAATTATTTTTCATTATTTTCTTTCTTTCATTATTTTAATTATGTGAAATTACAAGTTGTCCGAAAAGCTCCGAATGATAGGAATTCAAGCAGAGAGTGTATAGCCAAAATAGCATAGGTACATATTTCTGGTAGATATTACTCACAATTACATCATTGGACGAACAAAACCGTCTAGTTCTAAAAGTTGATGCAGTTCTTGAAGAAGTGGACAAAGCCAGTCCACAAACGCAAACCATCATTAAAGTCACAAGACAAGAGGCATTAGCCTTGGTGATGCTGGCACTGTCCGCGGGTGGAATCGTGTCCAGATACCGATCCAGATCCATGTCCAGATCGGTGTTTCGTACTTACATATGACGATCTCTAGTTGGTCATCTTCATTGTACGCTCATTGATGGTGTCGGGGCCTACAGGCTTGTCTTGGTCGGCTTTAAATTTAATGTCCCCCAATAAAAACCAGTTCTATGATTGAGTGGGTCAAACAAATACGGATTTATTTATCTTGTGACTATAGCCAGTTCAATAAAGTGTTGTGTGGTTGATGTATTACAGTCACTGGAAGAGATGCTTGCTAAGCTGACGGCCGACTTCGAGCAAGCCACGGCCGAGAAACAGCGCTGCCAAGAGGAAGCAGACGCAACTAACGCCACCATCTGTCTGGCCAACCGTCTGGTGGGGGGACTTGCGTCTGAGAACGTGCGCTGGGCAGAGTCTGTGGCCAAGTAAGATGTCACCTTACAAATACACATTCAGAGTGTTGCTTTGCAATCCAAATCCGAAACACTCCCAGTTCATCGAGCTAGATACGTGAACTGGGGTTCTAAAGCTAGGCCTTCTCCTTCATAATTTGTTATTCTTATGGTGGTGCCAAAGAGCTCTCCGTTCTCATAAATCAATACTTTACATGCTTAATTAACAATGGTGTATAGTAGGGTTTATTACATAAAACAATTCTGTTTGTTGTATGTTGTTCTGTATACATATATATGTGCCACTGCCATGTGCATTTTAGAATATATAAAATAATATTATTTGGAAAGTGGATAGTGAAGAAATTTTAATCGTTATCAAACAAAACTTTTACAGAACTCTTTTTCTATTTGCGACAATGAAAATTATATGTATATAGTCAAATTATGAAAGCAAATTCTTGCTTATGCATGCGTAAAACTCGTTCCATATTATGCATAATGTTTAAGTGAAGACTGAAGTCGTATTATTGCTTGCATCCAGAGTGTATACTGTATAGACTATGTAACCTTTGCACTCAGAACTGACCGTGGAATTGTCTTCCCAGTTTTATGCAGCAGGGAAACACCCTCCCAGGAGACGTCCTTCTGGTCACAGCGTTCATCTCTTACGTGGGATGCTTCACCAAGAAGTTTCGGCAAGATCTCTTCCATAAGATGTGGCTTCCAGCGCTCAATACACTTGATGTGAGGCCAATACCACTACAATAACGCACACATCATTTATCTTCATTAAAAATTCACAGATTGGTTTGTAATTGAATAAAAGATTTGCTAAACTGCACAATAATAAGTATATAGGCCTGAATATTAATTGTACAAGAAAAGAAGACATTCTTGACAGAACCTGTATTGTATGAAAGCAAGGATATGTTTTATTCTCTCATTGCACAATTCTAAACTAAAATGTCGGAAAATTCGTTCCTCACTGTGTGAGGTGAGCGCTCTGAAAACAATTTTTCTTTTTTAAATTTTATGGTCTGTTATGTTGTATGTGTAAGGACTTTCTTTGTGTTAACATATTTGCGGCGATCTTCTTGATTTGGTAAAAAGATTTAAATGGTAGAGGAGGGTATTTCCAAGTTTTTCATTATGAACTGTTGTGTTGTTGTTGATTGCAAGCCGCTCGTGCCAATCACCGAAGGTCTGGACCCTCTCACTCTACTGACTGACGACGCCCAGATCGCCGTGTGGAACAACGAGGGACTCCCCAGCGACCGGATGTCCACCCCACTGGAACGCCGCCATGATCGTCCAGTCAGGACCGGTCCCCGCTTCATGTATCGCCCTTCATGCATGCACTATCTCTCTCTCTCTCTCTCAGGTTGGATAGAAGATAAGGCTTCACTAGCCTTAATCCCGCATTAAGGCTATTGTACCGCCTCTGGCCGATAATTTGAAAGTCGAAGAAACATGTCTGAAAAGTTTGCTGAATGAAAGAAGGCCTTTAAAATAACAGGAAAAAAATGTGAATTTTTTTGGGCGGGACATAACCTCACTTTTGGAAATTATATTAAGATTTTTGGACAAAAGTGTGAACTACAAGACAAGTTCAAAATTAAATTTTGAGAATCGGTTTTCTGGACGTAGTTTCTAAACACCTTTAGCTACAACTTGACTATAGCTAAAATAGTTTTCTGAAAATAGCAGTTGGTGTACGAATTTTTTTGTCAAACGGTACAAATACGAGTTTTGTACCGTTTGACAAAAAAAATCGTACACCAACTGTTATTTTCAGAAAACTATTTTAGCTATAGTCAAGTTGTAGCTAAAGGTGTTTAGAAACTACGTCCAGAAAACCGATTCTCAATATTTAATTTTGAACTAGTCTTGTAGTTCACACTTTTGCCCAAAAATCTAAATATAATTTCCAAAAGTGAGGTTATGTCCCGCCCAAAAAATTCACAAATTTTTTTCTGTTATTTTAAAGGCCTTCTTTCATTCAGCAAACTTTTCAGACATGTTTCTTCGACTTTCAAATTATCGGCCAGAGGCGGTACAATAGCCTTAATAAAGACCTTAATCAATCAATCGATCAATCGATCAATCAATCAATCAACCAACCAACCAACCAACCAACCAACCAATCAATCTCTCTCTCTCTCTCTCTACTTACATTACTAGTTGTTTCAGTAGAGTTTGTGATCATAAGCAAGCCACGAACATGATAATTCAGGAAAAGGGGCACCAAGTTACTTAAATATGAAGAGTGAAAGGGGAATGTTAAGATAGGAAAAGAGTGGATAGGATTGGGTAAGAATGGAGAACATAAAGCACTTCATCATCTGCTTCAACCCACTAAATTTTCAGCTTCAAGGTGTCAAGTGGATCAAGCAGAAGTACGGCGAGGCGTTGAAGGTCATACGACTCGGGCAACGAGGTTATCTAGACGTGATTGAGCAGTCGCTCATCACCGGTGCCACTCTTCTCATGGAAAACATCGGTGAGAACGTCGACCCGGTGTTGGACCCTCTGCTCGGTCGGAACCTCATTAAGAAGGGGATGTGAGTGTTTTGCTTATATTTGATTCTTCATAACATTTATTTTAATCTCTTGCTAACTATCTTTCCCAACAACATTAGCAGAACCGGATTGTGTTGTGTCAAAACACGACGAAACGATGCTTGTTTTTCCAATTGCATTGACTGCTCAGTACCTTGCTCTTATTACTTTATTAACACCTGCCAAATCGCTTTTTTCTTCTGATTTTGAAGTTACTTGAAACTAAACTTAGTTGGATTCATTTGAATTACAATTGAGCAAAAGTAGAAGTAAGGGTGAGCTTAGTTTATTTTATACATCACTGGTAATAGAATACATTAATTGTAATGGAACATTCAGAAAAGCACGCAGCCATCAATGGTAGTATATCTGCAGTACTGTTGCGAAATTTACAATTTCGTTACAATCTATATTCTTTCTTGCAAAACCATTAGAATTTCAGGTGTTAGTACAAAACCCCGAAAGTGCATTATCCCGAAAGTGCAAAACACCGAAAATTTCAAGCTTTTTCACGAAAGTGCAAAACCCCGAAAGTGTAAAATCCCGAAAAGATGAAATCACCGAAAGTGTTAAACGCCGAAAGTGGAAAACCCCGAACGTATAAAGCCACGAAAGTGAAAATTCACGAAAGTGCAAAACGCCGAAAGTGTAAAGCCCCGAAAACGTTAAATCACCGAACTCTTGATCATCGTAGTTCAATCTCGCAAGTGCA